>QNUK01000004.1:1800000-2330000 GCA_013621035.1 Clarias magur | reverse complement strand
GTCGGGGGCGAGAGCACGAAATCACAAAACAAGGAAACTAGGGTGGGATCAAAAACCAGGAAAGCATGCACAATAAACAAAGGCTAGCTGTGATCTAATGGCTGTGAACGTGACGGTGGGCGTGAGTGAAGGGAGTTCATGTTGGCCATGTTTGTATGCCGTGGTGTTCTCTGGGAAGTTGAGTCCGACTCTTCCGCCAACATTAACTCGACAGTGACAGGTCGGTACTTTTATAATTGTCTAGCACAGGAGAAGAATGCAGTACGGCTTGGCAGCGAGAGACAGCAACGTAACAGGAACCAGTGGTATAATTATAATAAATCCAGTTCATCAGAAAACTATGAGGAGGTAGAGCAGGTGTATTCCAGGTTACATGTCTCCTGTCTGTAATGTTGAACAATAGACCCTAAGAGCAGCTTGACTGGGTCGTGTTATCAAAATAATTACCCCGTCATAAAAATGTTCTGCACATTTCTTCTCAGAAGTGGAGCTTAGAAATGTGCAAAGGTCAGCAGTTTTCTCTAACAGGAAGTCAGGAGGAGTATGACATGCTGTGGTTTGAAATTGCTTAGTAATATACGGTATAACAATAGGAGCTTTATGTTAAGCTTTATGATGTGTGAATCCATGTTTTTGTTGGTTTTCTTTCTGCTGAAAAGTTCTTCTACTGTAGTGTTTCTACATAACAAGTAGAGGAGACTGAGACTCGTTCATTTATAAAGTGAACCCTTTAAAGAACCCTCTAAAAACTTTAGAGGTGATTATTTCCCTAGAACTGCAAAGTCCAAAGTGCGTTATTCCAACATGCTTATTTATTAGTCATAAATATTAATTACATGAATATGTTTTTCCGTTGAAACGTTTTAGCAGGCAGTCTGTTATGAGTGTTGTAACTGTACATTCTGGTCACAATGCGATTCTGTTCATGATACTGGCTTCATGATTCTGTTTGATTCTCAGAATAATTACAACAAAATTTTTATTATAAAAAAATAAAGACTGAAAAGACATTGCTGTGAATACACAATTATTAATCCACCTAAATACACTACTGGTTCAGTATATCTTAAAAATAAACACTTAGGGCCTCCGAGTGGCGCAGTGGTAAAGGGCTCGCCCTATCATTGGGAGAACGCTAGTTCGATTCCCAGCTGATGTAACCTCTCGCAGCTGGAGGTCTAGAGAGAGCTGATGGGCCGAGCTCGTTCAGAGGGGAGGGATGAGGGGTACTTGGTGCTCTCTACAGCCAATCAGGGGCGTCCATGAGTTCGCGCAAGCGGAAGGAGAGGATAGCGCTGTCCTCCGAGTGTGTTACGCTGCACCCCAACGGTACGTGAGCGAGCAGTTCGAAAAGAGGCGTCACATGGTTCGGAGGAAACGTGTAGTCCTCGGCCCTTCCGGTTGAGTGGTAGTAGTAGCCTTAATGTGGGAGCCCCCTAATGACGGGGAGGAATTGGACACGACTAGCTTAGGGAGAAAATCAGGAAAAAATCCACCCCAAAACCTTTTGAAACAAGTTTACTGGGAAATAGAGCTCCAAAGTCTGCTAAAATGCCGATTAAAAAATAATAATAATAGTGTGTTAATTAGTGCGTGTCATCTTAATATTCCCCCTGTATGTGCACTCTATATGTACACGTTAGTTTCTAGCTTGGATATGTGTGTTGATCCCTGTTTAGGGTTGGCGGGTCTGAATACAGTATGTACAACATAATAATCTAATCTAATAATCTAGCCTGCTGCAGACTACGTACATGAGAAACTGAAATACATGAGTTCAGGATAAATATATATAAATAATAATATATAAAATTCTCTTGGCATGAAACTGCTGTGTAATGCATCTGCTTTTATGAGGAGGAGCATGTTAATCCTGGCTGTATAGTGAAAGTGAACTTCTGATTGGCTTAATATCAGCTATTAGCAGCTGGAGGCAGGAGAAAGATCACATGACCAGGTTAGTCACGAGGGATCATTTTCAAAAGGTCACCCACAAGCCATCCACTCCACATCTGCACACACCCAAGTGACAAGTTCCATCTCTCGATCTAAAGTATCACTGATAGCCGATAGCCGACCTCGTCACGTCTTCTAGTGAAAGTTGTATAAGAGAGACTGCAGCGTCAGGGTGAGTCAAATCTGATAATCTGACACAATAGCAGGGGTTTTGGAGCAACTGTCTCCAGTTTGTGCAGTGCTTACTGCAAAAATATCTATATGATGTGTTATAGTGTAAAATATTAATATAATGTTTGTTTTCAGTGGCAATCAGCACTGTTGCATAATGCCTGTTTCATGACATGTGAAAGTGGGAGTGCATTCAGTTCCTTATTTTTAAAGTCTGTAATTGTGTTGCTGTATATTTGTAGGGATGGAAAATAAATTTCTAAAAGAAAGAGGGGTGTGAAAATAATAAATATTGATGTAAATGTCAAATACAACTGTATAGAAGATAAAAATAGTACAAAAAAAGTTGATTTCCTCACCACCATGTGATGTAATTGTCCATGAGCAATTATCTTTTTTTGTTTTTTTGCTTTTGCAAAACATCAATTTCATCATTAATTTTTTTTAAGTATCTAGTATATCTGGGTTCAGACCAGGTCAACTACAAGGATACACATATGGTATTGACGGTTGAAGGTGTACCAGTCAAACGGTCCTCCTAATTCAGTGGTCTTTCTTTATTTTTTGTATTTTCAATATTATAGCACAGTGCCGAAGGCAATCTTAAATATTAAATCATCTTTTTCCCAACAGTCCAAGTTGAGATGCGATTGAAGCTACTGTACCTGAAGCTGGCTTTAATTCCAATGAGCTGCTGTCAGTTTCTGAGACTCTGGAACTCTAAATGAGTGGTCTTGGTCTCGCATTCCTGGGACGGTCCTCATGAGAGCCAGTTTCATCATAAAAACTGGTTTTGTGACAAAAAAAAGTTTTTGTCACTTGAAGATACTGTGCAAGAATAAGTTCTCAATCCTGGTCCTGGAGGACCCACTTTCTTTGCACAATTAGTGTTCAGCCAATGAGCAGCCTTATCTGAATTGAAGTGGGTGATATAGAGCATCAATGATGGAGCAGCAATGATGGTTTGTTGTTTCATTTGACAATTTTGAAAATAAAAAAAAATTAAAGAAAAACCATTGAATCAGAAAGTATGTTCAAACATTTGACTGGTACGGTATGTTAATAAAGACTAATTCAATTATCTTTACAAACAATAGTTTGCAAGAATTTTGTGTAGTTAGTCAGGATATAAATATTTCAGAAGTGTTATCGTATATCTTGAGAGTTGTGTAGAATTGCAGATTAATTATGCCAGATGAATTGTGCCAGATTAATTATATTTTATTTTAAAGAACAAATGGAAGAGAGAAACGACTTTTAAACCTATTAAACAAAGAATTGAACAGTTAAACTGCCATATACAGAGAACATATATTGTCATTTTTCAGTTCTAAAGTGGGCTAAAATGCTCGATTTCTACAGATTTCTGATACTGGAGTAGGGCTGCAACTAACGATTATTTAGATTATTTATTATTTTAACAATTAGTTGGGCGATAATTTTTTTCCGATTAATCGGATAAAAACTAAACGCTTCTTTAATTTGATGTTTTGCTTATAACTATATAAAACCATAAATCAGGGTTTTAGTTATGTATAAAAATAAAATTTTTAAAATGCAAATGCCACATATAGAGTTTAATGATCTTTAATTTTGACATTTTAAGCCTTAAATTAAAGACAAAGTTTGTTTTTGAACAGTAAAACTCCTCTAAATATCCAAAAATATTTTTTTTATCCAAAAAAAAATTTTTTTTTTATAAATAAATAAAAAAGCAAAACAATTGTTGTACTCTTGGCTGCATGTTGTGGAGTGCGTGGGGGATTTCTTTTTTGAATTAACTCACTTATGCTGACTTGTCTCTTTCTAAAAATAAATAAATAATAGCATTTGAGTATGCAAAGTACAGCATTTTAACAATAATTGCAGCTATTGCCAGCTGATAGAGAAGGAACAGCCAATCAGAAGTAGTGTGTGGAAGTCTGTGATTGGCTGGTTTTGTGGCAGTTTTGTAACACTGGACAAAGTTGAGCGAGCGTTACAGGCAGTAACGAGTCGAGCGCGCACAGAAAATAAATGTTGCTTAGAGTGCTTTGTCTGCTCTCAAAATGTCAAACCACGCGCTCAGAGTTGTGGCAGGAATATAACGCATTAGGCGCGCGCTTTTTCCTGCAGACGCTTCTGTAACCTCCATTGCACGAGCGGCTGTGTATCTGTGTGTATTTGTGCATCTTGTGGTTGCGCTCCTTAATAACTTGAGCAGTCCAACTAATCGATAACGGCATTCGTTGACAACGAATTTCATTATCGATAATTATCGATTTTATTGATTAGTTGTTGCAGCCCTATACTGGAGTCTCATTTAATAAACCAAAACTCAACATACTCTGGTATCTTAACACCATTTTTTTGTTACAGCAAAATAAAAAAGAGCATTGTGCTTTAGGTTACCATTTTGATTTGGTTTAAATCTTCAAGATTAGAAAAGTACCAGAACTGAAAATGAACGTTTACACGAACCAGTCAGACTTTGAGCAGCATATTAAAAACAAAAGCTGTGCATTAGAAACAGAATTAAATATCCAAATATCAAATACAGTGACACGTTTACAACACAGCGGAGATGAACTGTATTAACATTCTCTCGTGAAGAATGTACTTTATCAGAAGACAGCATATGGCCTTGATGGGACTAAAATATTTCTTCCACCTCATGTGACCATAAGCTTTACTTTATGTAAACTTTAACAGCCCTGTATTGAACTATTCAGTACACGCTGTAATGCAGAACTTATACAGTACGTGTGGCAAACCAGCACGTCTGTTTACAGATATTGGGTTTAAAGTACAAGCCTAATACTATTTCTTTTGAAAACTCAAGACATGTTAATGTGGTTTTCTCAGAAAAGAAGCCTGACAATGGATCTGCATCTCCTCTTATTTCCCCCCTTGGCTAGTTCTGGCCTATAGAAAAGTGTATTACTCTTCCATTAGGGCTCAATTTGCTTTTAAATGGCCACCTATTAGATTAGAGAGAGCAGAATGTTTGATTGTGTACCCTGGGGTTGGGGACAGGATGCGACTGGTGTAAAGGTTAAGTGCTCGTTATTTCTCCGTTTCACTTCGCATGGGTGATGTTTGTAGAATTTCCACCAGTGGTATCAGAGGTTGGAAAGCATGTCACGGCGCACCTGGATATCAGACACGAGGGCAGGTCATCAACTTGATCTCCTGTAGTTAAACCATAAAAACTGATAACCACAACCCAGTTTCCCAGTTTCGTGAAATGGGTTCGGATTTTGCTGTAAGATTTAACTGGAAAGTGTAAACTACCTGTCTCAGTACTTTTTTCCACCAGATACTCCTGTTATATTGCAAATTATATTCCAAATTAATGTCAGTAGTTATATATATATTTTTTATTCTTTATTCAGGGAGATGGATCACAGTCACCATAACCATGACATGCTTCCCCAAGCCATCACTCACCCTCCAGCAGAACACACCACGGGTCATGGATCAGGATCGAACGGACATGACGGACACATGATGATGATGGTCAGTGACTTGCGTGCAAGATAGTTAGTTTGTTTTTAAGGATGTAAACATTTAGGTTTAACAAGCACTTTAATAGGCAAACCTGTTTTTTTTTTTTTGTTTTTTTTTACACCTGTTACACCTGTACCTCTGCTCCTTGCATGCAGTCATACAATCACGTGCATTAAATAAAGCAGATACAGGTAAAGAGGGGAAGGGGGAATTATGTGATTTTAGTGATTTTGATCTGGCTATGGTTTTGGTGCCAGGTATCCATGGATTTTTACACAGAATGGTGTTTAAAAAAAAAAGGAAGAAAACGCTAAGATTTCCGCTAAAGTATAAATACTGTACATTAAAGTACAAGGATGCGCCAAATAAAAAAAACTTAAACATGTGATAGAAGATTTTTCTTTCTAAAGGAGTCCGTACACTTTCAGCACTGTGAACAAAACGCGGATCATGTCGAAAAAACAATACAGTTTTGTGCAATCAATTTTGGATTTTGTAAACAATGCATTTTTAGAAATTATTATTATTATTTGTTTAGTTCATTTAACTCTTAATATAATTAAAGCATTAACCACTAAATCTATAAACAAATCCTACACTGTAAATTAATGTTCACATAAATTAACCAACAAATCTTTAGGCTTGTTTTTTTTTTTTTTTTTTTTTAAATACATTGTGATTTGTAATTGTTGTTTAAACAATTTTACATACTATATTTGAAAACCCAATCTATAAATGACATGAATAAATATTAATGTTTATTGAAACAGTCTTTATCTAATCTTAATAGTGGAGGTCAAGTGTGTATGAAGGCCAAAATCATTAGTGCTGTTATTACTAGGGATTGGAATCACGCGGGGACAGCTGATACGCTATTATCTAGGTGTCTGTTTGTATTTCGATTCCGTGAGTATCATGATTTTATAAATATCCTGACTCAAAAATTTTCATTTTAAATATTACAATAATAAAAAAGCAAATACTTTCTACATTGTGCTGCTTTGCCAATGTGTGAATGGTTTGAAGTGTGCTACCTGTAGGATTATAGATCAACAGCGTGCATACACAAGTGCATGTTTAATCTACAAGCATGTCTTCCTTTAATTAATAAATTCCACAAATATTTAACTTTACTTATAGAATTCTGTAGAGGTGCTACAGTTCACCTAAAAAAACAAACAAATACATAAATAAAGCACTTATAGAAAAGAACTTCTGACCATGGTATAAAATGAAAACAACATTCAAGTCAAATGTTTAAATAAAATCGAATCTAATAAACAAAATATTAAATACTGAATAGTTCAATAAAATTTCAATATGAGTCATGATGACTTTTTTTTTAATTTACTTTACATTTTTATGTTATATTTCTACTTTGCTTGGACAGTGATAATATGGACATTATTTTTTTCCATTAACAACTCTTCAACGGAAACAGTTACAACCCTTCCTTTGAACAATACTCTCTAAAAAAAAAAAATCATACTTTAAATTATCTTGGGACACTTTTGAAACAACGTATGTGCATATAATATTGGGCTAAACTATGAGTTCTAGTACAGATGTTTATATTCGTCCTGGCTTTTATCGAGGCGAGCTGGTTTTCTGCACTGCATACCCAAGGGAACAAAAAAGTGAGTACATCTGAGAGAGGTGGAGTGAGCAAAAACCTAGTTAGATAAATGTAAGAGGAAAAATTATTTATCTTCATGCAATAAAACAGAAATGCGTCCAGATATAACAATATGCAGCGGCAGTAAAATTTTCTGTTGCACAATAAAAGTAAAACTTGGGCAAATGCATGCTGAACCACAGGGAAAGATCTGTCAGGATCACGGATCAACTGCTGTCCCTCACAGCGTTTCATCTGTATCATTTTGTTACCAAGTTACAGTTTCTACCCTGATGTTTTAATCCTCTTTTATTCATCGTGCACAACACTGTGCCAAAGCTTGTAATGATAGAAAGATAGAAAATAATGCACTTTTGGATCAAATTAATGACTATTGCTGTGGTATAAACTATAATGAAATATGAATATAAAATAAGAATATGATATATAGTTCCGCGATTAATTATGTTTTTTTCCCCCCTTTGTGCAGCAAATGACCTTTTACCTTGGTTACAAGAACGTCGAGCTGCTGTTTGCCGGACTGGTGATCAACACACCTGGAGGTGAGTCTAAACTATTCGTTCCTTCATCTTCTATACCGCTCATCATTTGCAGGGTCGCAAGGAGAGCCTATCCCAGGAGACTTTGGGCACAAGAAAGGTTGCAATTAGGGAACGGCAATCAGCCTAATCTGCATGTCTTTGAACTGTGGGAGGAAACCAGAATACCTGGAGGAAACCCACCAAGCACGGGGAGAACATGCAAACTCCATGCATACTGACCCGAATCGGGAATCAAAGCCTTGACCCTGGAGGCGCGAGACCACAGCGCTAACCACTACTCCACCACCTGAGTCTAAACTATTAAATAATTTAATAACTGAAAAAACTTGCATAAGTCCACCTAAAGGACTTTCATGGGAAATACTGAATCCATCAACACATAAGCTGATCATTTATAGTTTATGGACGTATAGGTACTGGCCGTAATCCATCTTTTACTAGGCTCAATCAGCTTTTTTCTTCATTCCCAGTCGCAGGGCAACAGCTTACCAGATATGATCCGAATGGTGTATTTTATCAGTGCAGCATGACAGTATCAGGGATTTAAACATCTCTTGATCAGTGGAGAGTTGAGAGTCGATAGAAATTAAATAACACACACAAGTAAACTTTTAAACAGATGACGTTTTCCAGATGCACGATCATCAGTGCTAAAATTAACAATGGCAATCAACAAAATATTTAAAGTTCAAACTCAATTCCAAACTGCTCGTATCCTAATTTCAGAGATGGTAGGCGCCTGTATAGGCGTGTTCCTACTGGCCGCGTTCTACGAAGGACTGAAGATCGGACGAGAGGTCCTGCTGAGGAAGAACCAAATCAGCGTACGCTACAACTCCATGCCAGTTCCCGGCACCGATGGGACCGTGCTCATGGAGACGCACAAAACAGTGGGGTGAGTTGCTTTTCACACTGCAGAAGGTTAGATATAAAAGAAAATCAATAATCTTTACAGATAATGTGTAAATCACAGTGGGTTGTACTTTTGTAGGGAAATAATCAGGGCTTGATGTTGTATACGAAGTTGAAGTTATATATATATATAACATGCACACACGCAGTCTTATGCAAAAGTTTGATTAACAGATTTTGGTGATTTTTTTTTTTTTTATTGAAAAGATGTTAACACTGTCTCCCTTGGAAATGGAAAAAATGCACAATATTTTCAGCAAACATTGATGCATTGTTACTTTTTATGTAATAAATTGAACAAAGATTAAAAAAATAAAAACATTATTATGGCACTGTGCAAAAGTTTGGGCACCCTAAGAGTTCCAAAGTCTCAGATTCTTTTTACAGAATAAGACCTTAATCAGCTCATTAGGTCTGATGCATGGCAAAAGTTGTCATTAATAAATGCCAATTTCAAAGCTTTACAAATACTTTGACTCTTCAAACCTTGTGCACACACTTACGGACACTCAACAATCATGGGTTCCTCTAAGCAGCTCTGTAAGACTCAGAATGAAAATGAAAGTTATTGATGCCCACAATGCAGGAGAAGGCTACAAGAAGATAGCAAAGCGTTGTCAGCTTGCAGTTTCTACAGTGAGAAATGTAATTAAGAGACGGCAGTTCAGGGGAACTGTGGAGATTGAGATGAGATGTGGAAGACCAATAAAACTCTCAGAGAGAACTGCTCGTATGCTGGTCAGAAAGACAAATTAAAACCCCCATTTGACTGCAGACTCAGGAGTGGTGCACCGTTCCACAAGACCTTCATGGAAGAGTCAGCAGAAGAAAAGCTTACCTGCATCATAAAATCCAGCATCAGAAGTATGCAACAGAACATCTACAGAAGCCTGATGCGTTTTGGAAACAAGTGCTGTGGATTGATGAACTTAATAGAACTCTTTGGCCATAATCTGCAAAGGCATGTTTGGAGAGAAAAAAATGAGCAGCATTTCATGAACAGAACACCTTGCCAACTATTAAGCATGTGGGTGGATCTATCATACTTTGGGGTTGTGTTGCAGCCAGTGGCACAGGTGGAGGGAAGAATGGATTCCACAAAATACCAGCAAATTCTGGAAGCAAACATCACACTATCTGTAAAAAAGCTGAAAAGAGGATGGCTTCTACAACAGGACAATGACCCTAAACATACCTCGAAATCCACTACCTTAAGAGACGCAAGCTGAAGGTTTTGGAACGGCCATCACCATCCCCTGATTTAAACATCCTTGAAAAGTTGTGGGTAGATCTTAAAAGAGCTGTGCATGCAAGACGACCAAAGAATATTACAGAACTAGAAGCCTTTTGCAAGGAAGAATGGGAGAAAATCCCAAGTACATAAAAATGTTTTTTATCTTTGTTCAATTTATGACATAAAAAGTAACTATGCATATATTTAGAAAATATTTTTTTCCATTTCCAAGAGAGACTGTGTTAACATCTTTTGCAATTTAAAAAAAATCACAAAAATCTGTTACTTATCAAGGGGTGTCTAAAGTTTTGCACAAGACTAGTGTATATGTATATATACATCCATTGATAAGGTACATTTTAATATTGCGAAACATCCTCGAAACTAAAAGGTTTAACTAAAAAACTTGTACTAAAAGAGTCGCAGGGCCAACCGTGGATTTGGGCCAAACTGCAAAATACACAAGATAATGTCATGCTGTTGAAATACAAGACATGTTTTCCTTTTTTTGTCGTTTTTTGGCAGACAGCGGATGCTAAGTCTGGCACACCTTCTCCAGACAGTACTTCACATTATCCAGGTGGTGATCAGTTACTTCCTCATGCTGGTGTTCATGACCTACAATGGCTACCTGTGCATAGCTGTGGCGTTGGGAGCCGGCGTGGGTTACTTCCTGTTCAGCTGGAAGAAGGCAGTAGTGGTGGACATTACAGAACACTGCCATTAAGCCTCAAATCAGACACGTCTTTTTACCCTCTCGATGTAATTCTCTACAGTATCTCCACACTATCACACATCAACACATCACACATAAAAAAGAAACCAAAAACACAAGCATGCCATACAAATACCTGGGAATTATTGTATCATGTTGTTTTGAACCTTCATGTCAGACTGCTCTAGTTGGTGACATTTTTGAAGTTTTTCCTCTCTGCAAAATGAATTTTATCCCGTTTCACACATCACTGTTTCCCCTCAGTCCCCCCCCCCCCCCCCCCCCCCCCCAATCATGTTTTATTTTACTTTACTTTCACACCATTCATCCCTCATAGGAGGTGTAACACACACAGCCTTAAAATTCTACCTCTTGATTTGTAATATGATCCTGTTCCCAGGTGTTAAAAGGGATACCGGATACCCTATAAGCCTTAATGCCGAAATATTTAAGAGGACAGAATAGTACATGGTGAGGATCCTGTTGCATTGCTGACTATCAAAAAGAAGAAAAAAAATTTATTTACTTTCAAATCAATGTTTTTTTTTCTCCCCATAATCACATTAACAGACATGTTGATCATTGTCAGAATATCAAAAAACTCTAATCAGTGACCGGCTCAGACAGAGGGAGAGGAAAAGAGAGCAAGTCATCTGCCTGGCTTTGGCACTCTGTTTACACAGCTGAAACTGTAATTTACTCCATCTGGAGTGTTTTTTTTTTGTTTGTTTGTTTGTTTGTTTCTTTTAAATAAACTGAAAACTATTGATGTAACAGTCTATCCGATGCCAGCATCTCTGTGAAGATTCCGTTTTATAATTTTTATCTGAAGTATTCTATTCCTGTCAATCACATAGTATATTGTTATTTTAGTTACTGACATGATTAGCCTTTGTGTAAGGTTTATCTGTTATTTAGATGTAATAAGATGTAATCTAAATAAATTAAATTAAATTAATATTGATGTCTGTTTTTCATCTGCTGATGTGTAACGAACCTATCACGGTGCATGCACCCTGTAATATATGTGTTGTAGTAGACCGGCAAGTTATAAAACACACTTTATAGGCAGTAAATGCTTAGGCATGAAATCAAGGTTTATCAGGACAGAGTTTCTCAACTGCCGATCCTGCACGTCTTCACGTTTATCCTGAACAGCTCACGTGTCAATTGCCGGCAATGGGTAAAACTTCTAAAGGTTAAGGTATACAGTATTTCATGAGAACTTCTTTTGAGAGGAAGACCTGAGAAAGGCTACACAGTATTGTCTTGTCTAACGGGAACATTTCAATTTCACGATGGAACTCATCCTGACACTGGAGACTCCTAATATAAACGTTTATATGAATTTTTTTTATGTATTAAAAATATGTATGTATTAGTATTAGACTTTGATTATGTAGTCTGCCTGTTCAGTCATAAGGAATAGTTGCACAGGGATGAGTCCAATAATGCACTGTTTGCGCAAAATGAAAAATCCCCATTTACATAAAAACTGTAATGATAGTGCTGAACTGTCAACTTTGCAAAACATCCACACATAAGGTGATGAGATAGCTAAACAGCTGCCTGGCCATTAAAAATAAATAAATTTTACCCAGGAAAAAAAACATTTACATTTGCTAGGGAGCATAAAGATTGGACTTTGAAGCAATCGAAAAAGGTCATGTGAGTTCCATAGTGATGGGAGCATCAGGATAAGAAGGGAAGCACACGAAGCAATAAACACATCACTGCAATTAATCCTTTGTGATTGGTCTTTGACATCGCTGTGGAGGAATTCTGGCAGAATTATTTTTAATCAGCCACATCAGAGGATTTTCAAGCATGAACAGCCTGTTTAAGGTCTTTCAAACATTTTTTTTATTATTCTTTTTTTAAACCATTCAGAAAGCCAATAAAATTAAGTCAGCTAATGACCTGAATGACAAGTTTATCACATCTATGGAGTTTCTAGGAATGTTCCAGAACTCAAATTGTGACTGTTTCTGGGAGCATGAGAAACCATTTGCACACATGGATACCACAGTGTGCAAGGTAATCAAAGCAAAACGTGGTCAAATTAAATATTGGAGAGTGTGACTTGCACTCTTTGTCCAGGCAGTGTATAAATCTGTGATTTGAAAATCCACTGGGATTTCTGCAAAACCTGCAGTTGCAAAAAAAATGAATCAACATCATCTGACCAATCTGGGGCATTGCTGGCTCAATTTTGATGGCTTTCTCGCCTACCGCGCGGAAGGCCTGGGTTCAATTACCACCCAATGCACAAATCCCAGCCACTAGATGTAGTGCTGATCTAAAGCACGGATAAAATGGAAGGGCTTCTTATAGAAGGGCATCCGGCATAAAACCTTTGCCAAGTTGTGTTTGGATTGGATGGTCGGCTGTGGCGACCCCTCGACAGGAGCAGCTGAAAGACCAATGACAACCTTCTGACCAATCAGACTGTATAATTAAACTAATGCCCACAATCAGTGTAGCATATATACAGTAGATGTGAAATTTACTGTGAAATTGTAAAATTTGTGATCTATAATCATTTGTATCATTAGTTTACATTCATAATAAGTTATCTACAGCAAACATGTACAGTATAAACATTCTTTTTATTGTTAATAATTATTTGAAATGATTACAAAAACACACATTAAGAGCAGTTTGCCATGTGAACACTTGAGCGTTGAGTGGCTTTGCGTTCCATCCTCCTCAGTTGGAACAGAAACTAGAAACAGTTCCCAATTTAAAAAAAGAAAAAGAAAAGGCATCGGTGCAAAACATGCCAGTCAGTTTACTCAAAACTGGAGGTTCCCAAAAAACGACGGAAGTGTGTTCGACTTCGGGTGAGGTTTGTATCCTATTCGCTCGTGTATGGTTTGCTCTCTGGTTTTCCCGTCTGAACCTCCGACAGAGGTGCTCATCTCACTCGGTGTGACTCCGACCACGTCTACTTCGTCTCGTTGTTTCTTTCTGCTCTGTAAGAAGTGAAGAGTGGTTATGAGTAAAGACGGCATCCGCAAGAGATGACAGACAAACACAACACACACAAACACACTCGGTTCAACTTAGGGTCAGCCAAAGCACCAACTGGTACACTATATGGGCAAAAGTATTTGGCCAAATCTGCCATGATATTGTATCCAAACACATACTTGAATATGAAATCCATAACAGCTTCCACTCTGACAGTCCATAAGATTTTGGGGTGTTTCTGTGGCACTTATTTGTGCCCATTCACTCTGTAGAACATGTATGATGTCAGGGACTGATGTTGGATGAGAAGGCGTGGCTCATGATATCTGTTCCAGTTCATCCCAAAGGTGCTTGATGGGGTTGAGGTCAGGGCTCTCTCTGTATTTGGCCCAAGTTCTTCCACAATGAAAAACAATGACTTTTTTTATAGCCCTTGTTTTGTGCACTGGGACAAAGTCATGTTGGAATAGAAAAGGTCTTCACCAAACTGTTGCCACAAAGCTGGAAGCACAGCATTGTCCAAGATGTCTCGGTATGCTGAGGCCCTTCACTGGTGATAAGCAGCCTGCTTGAAAGACATGAATTCAATAACAGGTTTGGACAAATACTTTTGTCCATAGTCTGTATGAGGAAACCAGAGAACCCGGAAGTAATCAGAGAAGCTAGACACAAACACGTGCAAAACAGCTCCAGAATCTCTAGTTCAGGTTATTCATTAGGTATCACGTGTCTTTAGTATCAGGAACTACATAGTTTCAAGTTTTTATGCAAGAAAACAGTAAAACAAACCTCCAGTTCCTTCTTCACACTCTCAAACTCCTCGGTATCGTCCAGCTTCAGCTCCAGACGAGTCGGTTTTCGGCGAAGCATCGTGTTGTTTTCACAAATTAATAAAATTGTTAAAACGATGAAAGACAGCCCATAACTCCTGTAAATGCAACCAACAAGACCTTAACGTGTTAATTCGTAATCGTGATAATTTCCCCAGAACTAATGAAATACATCGTCTCCATGACAACAGATCAAACGTGCAGGTTATTAAATGGACATGAGATAGCAATTTAGCTTAGCGCTATAGCTTTACACGTACATATAGATCTGTGTTGGCCATAACAAACAGAAATACAAATTTTATTAAACAAATCAAATATAGGAATTGATTATGATACTTGACGGTAATATAGATATATTTATCTGTATTTATATATCATATATTAAAAAAAAAAAAAACCATTCTGCATATGCGCGCACTCACCCCAAGTTGGCGGTTGTTCTCTCAACCGGAAGTCGACTTTGGATCGCTGGGAAATGTAGTTCTAAGAAATGTAGTCCTTGTTTTGTAAGGCGATTCTTCTTTCTTTCTTTTTTTTTTTTAAACTCACACATACACTGCACATGCAAATAAATTCTCTAATTATTATGACTCATAATCATTAATTAATTAAATATTATGACTCCACTGACTCGAAACGAAAGGAAAATGTGTTGATAGAAATCTAATTTTACATACTTTGTTAGTGAAAAGAAACAATATTGACTTTTTATTCAAGGTTTCATTAATATTAAGGTGAGTTAAGCAATTAAAATCATTATCTTCCTTTTAGCTAAAACGTTCTTTTGTAGTCTCCTCCACCTTAAGAATCATATCAATTACTTTCTTCCCTGTCCTCTGTGTATAGAAAGTATTTGATGACACTTTATTGACACATCATAGAATAATACATACTTGCACTAAATAAATAATCAAATATTAAATATCCATGTCTAATAATGAAAATCAAAAACCAAATAAGTGCCCATACCTAATAATAAAAAGCCAAAGTAAGACCTGAAGATATTATATATAACAACAGGCTCAACAACAAATGTATACACATCAAATAATGAGAGGTAGAATAATTAATAATTAAGAAAAGACAAAAGACAAATATTTACTAAATCCGTTGAATTTAGTATCACTCTTTTCTATTTTAAGGTCTAAGGACTATGCATAGCTTTAATCAATCAAGCACATTGGTGGCTCAGTGGTAGGTTTCTCGCCCGTCATGTGAAAGTTCAGTTCCCATCCAATACCCAAACTCCAGCACCACCAAGTTTCTCCTGTTCGGCCCTTGAGCAAGGCACCTAACCTTTAACTGCTTAGAAGTATAATAATATAAAAAAGTTAAGTCACTCTGTATAAGGGCGTCTGCCAAATGTCGTAAATGTAAATGATGTGTTACAGTTTGTGTTTGACATGTTTGACATTAATTGGTTTTTCATTCATTCTAATGTGCATTGTTTAACAGATTTTTGGCTTTGTATAACTAGGGATTGATATTTGTTGATATTCATGTGATGTTAGATTTTCATTATTAGACATGGATATTTATTATTTGAAGATTCATTTAGTGCAAGTATGTATGTGATGTGTACATTCATTGTTGTTGAATGAATCATTCATTATTTAAAGTGTTGGCATTTGATTCATTAGATGCGATGGTTCAATAGTGTAATCTGACACAAAATAAGCTTCCACATTAAACATACACATAATGAATATCAGTAAACTGTATTTCTCACTGTACAGTAAATACATGAGCTGTAGGAATCCTGTATGTTTGGGATTCAAAACATGAATAAACTATGATGATGCGTTTTTTATTAATATATATATATATATTTTGTCCCCGTGTATAAGGAGGCTATGGTTCACTCTCTTCAGGACCAGGCCATGGTAAGTTTGTGCTTCTCCTAAATTTATGATATACATTTACAGTCTGTTATTATGAGCAGAACTGCAAGTTATTCATATTTGGATCTATTGATAGCAGTTCTGTAAACAAATAAGTTTCTTAACATTTGTCATTATGTCCTTGAAAATCGTTGCAGCTATTTTTGAGATGAACAAATACATTATTGAAAAATTTCTTATGGGAAAAATACAAAACTCAATCTTTCCATTATATAGATGTTTTAAATATCTGGATTCAAATATTTGGCAGTTATAGAGAAATAAATAACGTGTGTATTCCAGCACTAGGCTTATCCAGACGACAAGTTTATTTACTGCAGCATTGGAAATTTTAAAACGTCATCAAACGCTTGAGAAAAACAAGGATATCATACATTGGGCTGTAAGCTACTGCATATGAGTATGATTTTTGGACTGAATGCTAGTACCCAGGAGTATTACAAACTAGGGATGCTTGATTTGGGGGGAGGGGGGATTTTGGTCAATTTTGAGATCATAATTAATTAACAAGTAACAATTTATAAATTACCACTTGTTTAACACTAAATCAATGTTTCCCTGACACTGAAAACATTAATAATTTATTTATTAATAGATATCTAACAGTATATCATCATGAGGTGTCTTTAATGGCATAATGAGTAAGATGGGGGAGCAACGATTTTACACACACACACACACACAAACACACACACAGTGCATCTCTTGTGAAATATATCATGAAAACATAAAATTATCATAAAATTTACTGTCATCT
Organism: Clarias magur; assembly: GCA_013621035.1. Classification (NCBI taxonomy): domain Eukaryota; kingdom Metazoa; phylum Chordata; class Actinopteri; order Siluriformes; family Clariidae; genus Clarias; species Clarias magur. Next base: position 2,312,881 of record QNUK01000004.1, on the reverse strand, counting down.
GAAAAAAAGACTTTGGATGACTGAGCAATACCCCTATTCTTTTTCTCCTTAGCTGAGGTAAAACACTTCTGACATTGTCTCTGGTTCAGGAGTGGCTTGATACTAGGAGTTGTAGCCCATTTTCTGAAGACGTCTGTGTGCATGATGGCTCCTGACGCACTGACTCCAGCCTCCATCCACTCCTTGTGAAGCTCTCTCGACATCTTGAATCAGCTTTGCTTGACAATCTTCTTAAAGCTACTGTCATTCCTGTTGCATGTGTACCGTTTCCTACGACACTTTTCCCTTCCATTTAACTATATTACACCAATCTGCAATCAGCGCCAACTTTCTGTGGCTTACCTTACTTGTGGAGTGTGTGTGTGTGATGTTGCATAAGGTAGTACACAATAAATGCACACAACAAAGCTGAATGCAAAGCAACAAATACTAGTGTTTTTAGTATTATTTTTGGTCAGGCAGTGCATTTTCAAGTTTTTATTCCCAATAAGTAGAAATTGGCCATTGCAGATGTGAACATTAGGGACTCAAAATTGAACATTTGCCCCATGTGTGAGCAAGAGCGGGAGGCTCACAGGATCCTCCTAGCCGAGAGCACTGAAATGGACAAGAGATTAAAACACTGTGAAGAGATATTATTTATAAGCTTTTCTTCTTATGTATAAGTCATACAGTGTATTTATTTGCCACTTGGAGATGTGAATATGACCTTCATGAGCTTAAGTTTCTTTTGCCCCATGGGTGTGTTTTAGGCGTAAAAGTGAAAGGTTCACAGAACAATGAGTTGAAGATGGGTCTGATGCAGTTGGAGGAGTTACTCAAGGTTTTGCCATTGCTTTTCATGGGAATAAAATTGCTGTAACACGCCCTGTGTGTGTGTCTGTGTGTATTATCACGAATAGTTGACATTTAATTTTTACCCCAACACCAATACATTTTAAAAGCACCGTCGCCTTGCACCTCCAGGGTCTGCGTTCAAATCCGGCCAGATATGATACTCATCTTTTTGGAGTTCCCAAATTACCCATAGTGTGTGTGTGTGTGTGTGTGTGTGTGTGTGTGTGTGTGTGTGTGTGTGTGTGTGTGTGTGTGTGCCCTGCGATGGATTGTAACCCTGTCCAAAGTGTGAAAATTGATTCCTCATGCTCTCAGAAACACTCTTTCACAATTTGAGTCCTGGAATACTACCCCAACAATGGACTGTTCTCACTGTTGCGGTCAGGAAAATGCTTCCGCTGCCTGAAGGCCAACACAGAGAGACTGTGAAGAAGCTTCATTCTGCATGTTATTCAGGCCCTCAACCAGAACACCACAAAGAACTAAACAATCTGATCTGTCTTCTTTGTTCACTCATACAATAAACACTGTCCCTACATTCCTGTTAACACTTCAAAGCCAGGATGTAGCACTTTACTCAACACTCTGCACATTTGCACAATGCTACACACTTCCTTTAACTTTGCACATTGTTCTGCTCGAGTTTGCATGTTGCTCATTTTCCACAAAAATGAGGACTAACTTCACTCAACTGTAATTTAACTTTTCCTGTAGAATTTATACACTTAACACCCCATACACTTCTATTTTAATTCTATTCTTTATCAACCTTGTACATATTACATTTTTTATATATTATATATTGTATTATGTATTTGTATATACTTATTATTTTCTTTTCTTATTTCTCTATTTGAACATTCTATTTTTTCTAATTTAATTGTACTTTTTTAGGTTATATAAGCATTTCACTGTCTATGACTGTGTATGTGACAAATAAAATTTGAATTTGAAAAAAGGGAAGAAAAACTGAGATAGATGTGATAACCTGGTCATTCAGTACATTCAGGGTGTCAGCCGGCTTCACTTTGTTGTCACTAACAAGTGGTATTCCTATGGGTTTAGTCCCAATCGTGTGAGTCTTAATCACATTATGTTTGTATATCAAATGTAGCTATGGTTTTTATTGTGGATTTTCTTTACCATGCAACATCACCAAGTGTTTAAGTGATCTCTGTTCATGACACATTTCTTCAGCAATGCTGAAGGTTCAGTACTATTCAGTCCTAACCCTATCCTAGTGCTGAGGGGTTCTTAACCCAATTCACCCAATTCCAGTCATTTCAAATCTCCTTTGTCATTTTCTTTGCTTGATATAGGGCAATAATTTGACTCTTCTTAAATGGTGACTTTTTTTGGCCAGGCAACATATTATTATTATTATTATTATTATTATTATTACTATTCTTGTGCTAGTGTTTTACTATAAAGTGTCCTACTGCAATTGATATTACACAATATGATAAATTAATTATATAAATTATTAATTTATATATAGAATTAATGTTAATAATAATTTTAAAAAGCTTGCCCTCACTATATTTAACAGATGATATGGTATGCTTTAGATCATGAGCTGTTCCTTCCTTCTTCGTACTTTTTTTTGTCTTCCCGCCATCCCCCCAATTTCATTTTGGTTTCAGTAGCCCAAATCATTAGAAAGGTGTTTATTGGTATCTTGAATGTTTCATTTAAAATCCAATGTGATTGTGTACAGAGGCCTAATGTCAAAAATGTATCTTTGTTTAAAATATATGTACCTGACTGTACAGTATGTGTTTGTACTTATTTAGTCACAATTTGCTGTCATTTCTCCCCAACACTAATACATGTTAGTCAATTTTCATGAGTTATTAGCTCTTTTTGAAAGTTTTTGAATATATGTAGAACCAAATAAACCCAGTACACATTAACTGTTGTACTTCAAGGGCTCCCTGACAGAAGATCACCAGGAACACCAGATGGTTTTGGAGTCCATTATTCAACTGGATGCTGAGAATTCTGACCTGACAGATCAAGTGAGACACATTGTGGGATGTGGGGACCCTACGCTGTGAGACTAAAATGGAGCGTGACCATTTAAACGATGTAAGTGAAAACAGCTTGCATTATGCAAATCTTGTAAAAAGTTTCAATATTCTAGGCTCAAAGTGTCCCACTCTAATCAGCTAATTAGGCCATAACACCTGCAAAGGATTCCTGAGCCTTTAAATGATCTCTCAGTCTGGTTTAATAGGAAGCACAATCATGGGAAAGACTGCTGACCTGACAGTTGTGCAGAAAGCCATCATTGAGATCCTCCATAAGGAGGGAATGCCTCAAACCGTAATTGCAAAAGAAGCTGGATGTTTCCAAAGTGCTGTATCAAAGCACATTAATAGAAAGCTATGTGGAAGGGAAAAGTGTGGAAGAAAAATGTGCACAAGCAGCAGGGATGCCCGCAGCCTGGAGAGGATTGTCAGGAAACGGCCATTCAAAAGTGTTGGGGATTTTCACAAGGAGTATCAGTGCATTAAGTGCCACCACACACAGATGGATCCTGAAATACAGGAATACTTCAAATGTCGTATTTCTCTTGTCAAGCTGCTCCTGAACAACAAACAACGTCAGAAGCGTCTTACCTGGGCTAAAGAAAAAAAGAACTGGTCTGTTGCTCAGTTGTTCAAAGTCCTCGTTTCTGATGGAGCAACTTTTGCATTTGGAAACCAAGGACCCACAGTGTGGAGGAAGAATGGAGAGGTACGCTCTGCAAGATGCTTGAAGTCCAGTGTGAAGTTTCCACAATCTGTGTTGATTTGGGGAGCCACGTCAACTGCTGATGTTGCTTCATTAAGTCCAGGGTCAACGCAGCCGTCTACCAGGAGCTTTTGGAGCACTTCATGCTTCCTTCCGCAGACGAGCTTTATGGGGATGCTGACTTAATTTTCCAGCAGGACTTGGCAACATCCCACACTGCCAAAAGCACCAAAACCTGGTTCAATGGGATTTCCATGCTTGATTGGCCAGCAAACTCGCCTGACCTGTACCTCATAGAGAATTTATGGGGCATAGCCAAGAGAAAGATGAGAGACATGAGACCGAACAATGCAGAAGAGCTGAAGGCTGCTATTGAAGCATCCTAGTCTTTTATAACATCTCAGTAGTGCCACAGGCTGATAGCTTCATGCCACGCCGCATTGAGGCAGTAATTGCTGCAAAAGGAGCCCAAACCATATACTGAGTGCATATGCATTCTTATACTTTTCAGAGGTGCGATATTGTTCTATGTACTGTACAATCCTTGTTTTATTGATTGCATTTAATATTCTAATTTTCCGAGATTGTGGATTTGGGGTTTTCATGAGCTGTACACCATAATCATCTCGATTATGACAATCTCATATATTAGTTTCACCTTTTAAGTTGCATTACTGAAATAAATGAACTTTTGCACGATATTCTAATTTTTCGAGTTTCACCTGTAATGTTGGTGATTAAGTATCCTAGGTACCAGTTTTTTTTAAATTATTATTATTATTCATCAAGGATACTTTAGAAATATAGTGCGTGAAATAAGTGTGTATATGAGTGGAAATCTAAAATATTCATAATTTAAAATTTTATTGGTTCAATCGATGTGGTTTATTTTAATAATTTAAATATTTGATAAATATTTAAATATATAAATTTTATTGAATTAAATATTAAAATAATTGAGAATCTACGTTATTATTATTATTATACATATAGTAATTATTGTTTTTGTTATTATTATAATTACTGTAAGTGCGCGACGAACCCGCCCGCATTTTTGCGTCGCACAGGAAAATATCCGTGACGTATTTCCTGTGCGACACAAAAATGGCGGCGGTTTCGTCGTGCGTTTACAGTTAGCTCAGTCAATGAGCGATTCTAAAATAGAATAAGATAGAATAGATTTCCCTCTTTTTAAGAAATATATTTTTATAGCGGATATAAAGAGAGTTTTGTTGAGAATTTAGTCTCTATTCCAGCATCGTCCCTACTTTATTTTAGTGGTAAGTGTGAACCTTTTGCACCTTCTTTTTATAAAAAGAAAAACACATTGTGTCTATGGAGAGTTTGTTTTGGATGCACGAGCATCTAAAGAAAATATGTTTTTTAAAATTATTATTACTGTTGTTGTTGTTGTAGTTATAAATATTTCAACTTATACTTGACAAATTTCATTAAAAAAAGTTTTAATGTATTTATTTATTCTTCTTTCCTTGACTTTAGTATAGCAGGTGTTGCATTTGAATCATGTCGGATGAGGACGAAGCCCCTTTGGTGAAAAAAACTCGAATCTTCTATGGAAGTCTTGAAGAGAAAGAAAAGGAGCGTCTTTTATCTGCCAAAGATGCGATCAAGGCTGGTATTGAAGCTGGGAATATTAACATCTCCAGTGGTCAGTATCCCACTTGAATGTCACAGCAGTGGCTTCTCATTTTGACCTGCTGATTACTTTATAATAATTTTTCCGGATTAATATATCAGATATTAGGTTCTTGTATTATGGGGATTATGGAGCTGTGTATATGCATGCTTCATAATGCCTGTATACTTGACTGGTCCAAGCTGGTCTCATCAAAATGACTGGTTTGAACATTTTAAATTCAACTGGAATTGGTCAGTACATTAGTTTGAAATTAGTGCATGAATTTGATCCCTCGCATGTCAGCTGTAAGATAAGACCTTACCTCACGATCGACATCTCTTCCACTAAAGCTTCTGTGATTTTCCTGTCTACCATATTAAATGGTGAGTTTGGTAAGAACTGGTTGGACCAGTAAAAAAGCAGTCTGTGTAAATTTTACTGCTAAAATCATGCGCTCTTGCTAGAGATGTACAGGATAAAATTATGTCTAGTTGACCTCCATAGCTTGAAAACGATGCTGTATATCTCATCCCCAAGGCACAAAGATTGATTTGACTTTTATTACTTGTTGATGGATGTAATCTCACACGTTGTGCTTAATATTCCATAAACTTCACGTGATTAAATACTGTTGATTCGTTTTCAGATGGGTGGGGTGTCTTCATCATTTAGTTCACCCTGTATACATGCGTATATTTTTAAATATGGTTAGTTAGGTGAAGTGTGTTAAAACTACTATGAGAGAATCAGACAAACTAAAATGATAGAGGTAATTATTCTACCTCACAAATCACATCTAGATAGGATTTTTCTCTGAGGTTTTTTTTTTCCCTTTAAAATGTCAGTTTTCTTTTTATGTATATAGTAGTTTCTTATCTAATGGTTATCCGTGAACATTTCCAGGTGAGTCCCTGGAGTTGGAGGAGCGCGTAAGCGAGCGGCAGGCTGAGGTTCTGGCTGAATTTGAGCGCAGAAAACGAGCTCGACAAATCACAGTGTCTACGGATGACACCGAAGTCAAAGCATGTCTCCGTGCCCTCGGAGAACCAATCACGTTGTTTGGCGAGGGCCCTGCTGAAAGACGAGAGCGGTGATGTGGCTTTTACTACTTTTACTATTTTTTTTCCCGCCATTCAACTTCTACTGCTCTCGTATTTGTTAACCAACTAATTTGAAACACTTCTTATGTTTCATAATATAATATAATTCTAGGTTGAGAAATATTTTGTCAGTAGTTGGTCCGGATGCTCTGAAGAAATCGAAAAAGGATGAAGAGAAAGCGAAGCGCTCCCAAGAGGACGTATGTATCCTACATTTAAAAATAAATAATAAATAAAATCTTTTTTTGTTGTTGTTGCTAATATTAAGGAAATCATGGAATTAAAGTGCAGTGCTGTTTCTTATTCAGTCTCAGCAGACATGGTACCATGAGGGTCCTGAGACGCTGAAGGAGGCACGTATCTGGTTGGCTAAATATTCACTGCCCAGGTAAGAACAGCTCTTTCTATTAAAAGGAGCCAGAATGCAAGTATTACATCTTCTTGTTACCAATGATTTATTTTTTTATTTAAACTTTTTTTTATATTTACTTTAGGAAATTGTAGCTGATGATTGTCATTCACACCATTTTAATATGTAATAGGATCTAATTTTGTTTGTTTGTTTTCTCTCAGAGCTGCGAATAGACTGGATGCTGCTCAGGCTCAGAGAGAAATTCCCGAATCTACACGCACCGTACGACAACAAGAGCTTCACAAGTCACTCAGGGTGAGCTGAGATCACTGTTCTCAAGAAAAGCAGCACATCATCTCGATTCTCTTTTTTTTTTTGTTTTTTTTTTGCATTAAATTATCATTATCATTAAATTCTCCACATTTCCCATCAGAACCTGAATAACTTTTGCAGTCAGATCGGAGACGATCGTCCGATCTCCTACTGCCAGTTCAGCCCGAACTCCAAACTGTTAGTCACTGCATCATGGTGAGCTTTCCTTTGTTGTAATGGTTTTAACACTGTAATGGATATCAGTTTCAATTTCATTAATTGTCCTGTGTCTGGATTAGGAGCGGTCTGTGCAAACTCTGGAATGTTCCAGACTGTAGTCTTGTTCGCACATTAAGAGGTAAGTAAGTGGTCCTCTTTTTTAAATCGCATCAACAAACCCATTTATTTAAAATGATTGATTGATTTGAGACATTTTCTGAATCATATTTGCACGTAGGTCACAATACAAACGTTGGAGCAGTCAGCTTCCATCCACAAGCCACACTCACTCTGGACGAGTCAGACGTCAACTTGGCCTCCTGTGCTGCAGACGGATCTGTTAAGCTGTGGAGTCTAGACAGGTGTGTGTAACTTCAACCACAATGTGGCTGAATTATGACAAACAGCTAAAATAAATATTGACAGCAAAAGTGTCCTATTATTAATTTTTTTTTTTTGGTCCACACATTATTTATTTATTAAAAATATTTAAAAATATATTTTTTATTCTGATTTGTCCTCCTTCCTTACATGGTCCTAGGTCAGATCCAGGTTTAATTATTATTTATTTATTTTATTTATTAATTTTTTGCAACGCCACCTCAGTCTGAAGAGTCAAATCAGAAATCATGCGAGTTTTACTGCAAGCCGACTACACATTTGTAGTTCTTGCTAGGAAAGACAAACAATTTAAATAGCGGGATAATGCTGTAACTAGTGAATTTTGTCAGCTATTTTCAATTTTGGTCTTATTTCCGGGATAAATATCCCTGTTAGCTTTTATCATGTTTAGTGATACTTGTTTTATTTTTGTTTGGTCAGGTTTTAGTCAGAGGAACCTTTAAGTATTTTCATCTAGTTTTAGTCAATCAAAACGTAGCATTTTAGCAATCAGATTATTATTAATTAACCCTACAGTCAATCTGGTCTAGCCAAAAGGTTATTCATAAAATAATTATCTTAACATTTAAATGTTTTCATATTATGTTTTTCAGCTAATTTTTTACCATCGCCACTGCTGCATGTCCATATTTTTCTACACTACAAAAAAATAGGAGCAGTACGGACAATACAGTGTTTTGAAACTTAAAAAAAATTTTTTATTTGAATTCACACACTGTTGTAGGAATACTGTAGCTCCTATGGGTCACAATTATTTGCTAACCTATTCGCCTAATGTGTTTAACGGTTAAACGGTTTAATTACAAAGTAAAGTAAAATAAAATGCATCACAACTGCATTAATTAACATGTGGTAACATAATTACCAAAAAGAGGCTGTAAAGATGGGTGATTTAAAAAAAAAAATGATATACCTTGATGGGTCTCTTCAGGTCTGTAGTATTTTTCCCAGCGATTGTGTGCCCTCCGATATTACTACACATTGCCTTTTTTTCTCCAGTTCAATATAAAGAAAACGGGCCCAAATATCGGCTCTTCTCTTATGTCCGTATAATACTGTTGTGATGACGAAGAGTTAAAGATGACTGAGCTTCGTCACTGCCAATCACGCTGTGACTCGAGAAATACTGCTGCTCGTGCCATAATGAATGAACAGCGGATTGTGAAGAAAATTATATGTTCTCGAAAATAAGGACAGATGTTTTATTAGTTTTTATTTTTTTAAACCACATTTTTGTCTGGACTTTTTCCATCCACAGTATTGCATGCTGATTTCATCACTGTCATTGTTCATTGATGTCCTTGATGTCTTGTCATCGTCTCGTCTTAGTCACAGGAGTAAAGATCGTCATTGGTCCTTGACAAAGTCAACACTAGCTGTAACGGACCTCATGATCATTTGGCATGAAGTTGCTGCACAGCAAAATTAGTAGGAACAAATCGCAGCCACTCTGTCTTTGGAGAGATCTAAAACAATAAAGTGGCTGTACGCCGCTATAAGAGAAACTAAATATGTAAGAAACTAATTACGTGAACAAAAGAAGTAGTTGAATAACCTTCTCCTTTTTAGAGCAAGGCATGACGAAACACATTGTTCCTTTGCACATGTGGGTCAGCTTGAGTATGAGATACAGGTCACTTTGAAAACACAGTACGAATCAGAGTTAGTCAGTAAATCGAATTAGGGCCACTTTTGTCTGCTGCCAATCACAATTTTGTCAATAAATGCTGTTAGAATTTTTTAATAAGGATCTCCCTAAACTTTTGCCTGTGCAGTGATGAGCCTGTCGCAGACATCGAGGGTCACTTCATGAGGGTGGCTCGCGTAGCGTGGCATCCTTCCGGTCGCTTTCTGGGCACAACATGGTGAGAAAATCCCACTTTCTATACCAGTTTTAGATGAACGAAGTCCTATAGTTATTGTTAAAGCTGCATTTTTTTTTCTCTCTCTCTTTCTCTTCCAAATCCAGCTATGATAACTCGTGGCGTCTGTGGGATCTGGAGGCTCAGGAGGAGATTCTTCACCAGGAAGGCCACAGTAAAGGCGTACATGACTTGCATTTCCACCCCGATGGCTCCTTAGCAGGAACTGGGTGAGATTTTCTAATGGACCACAGATGTACTGCTTTATTGGAAAAACATTCAAGCGCATTAATGATGTTTAAACTGCAGAAAAGGATATTATAGCAAATTAATGATTCTGAATGTGGAAAACATAGTAAAATGTTAAATACAATATTAAATACATTTCAGGCTTGAAATTATCTTGTTACTTATTATTATTATTTTAATAACCTTACAATGAGGAATATTGTCTTAAAGATACTGAGCAATTTTCACTTTTTTAAATTTATAATCATTATTCAGGGTTAGTCAAAACTAATCCACACTCTGGCTATAGAAATTTTAGAATAGACAAATGCATAATTTTTCGACATGATCTCCTTGCTTTCCAAAACATTTTGTCCATCTGTCAACAAGCTTCCATATTCCCTCATTAAACATTTTTTAGTCTGAGCTGTGAGCCACGAATGCACCGCTTCATCATAAGTGAATCTTTGTCCTCGTAGGGCTGTTTTCAGGGAACCAAATAGGTGAAAGTCTGATGGAGCGAAATCAGTAATATAGGGAGGATACTTTAACACCTCAAAACAAAAGGTTTATGCAGAGTGTCAATAGTGTGGGCAGAAGTGTGCAGATGTGTGTCATCATGTAACCAGCATTGCTGGTTGTTGAACCTTTTCCCTGATGATGTTCCAATACTTTTGAGCTTTTTCTCGGGTGGCGATTGAGGATGTTCCTGTTCCATACTCTGCCGTTTACTCTCAGGCTCGTAGTGATGAATCTGTGTCTCATCACCAGTAATGATTCTCTTTAAGAAACTTTTATCTTCTCCAGAGTATCGGTCCAAGTTTTATTTACGGATCTTCAAAAACCTCTTCTATGCTGCGCACAAAATCTTACACAGTCAGACCACAAAAAATAAAAACTGCACGCTCCGCTTCTTTTATGCAAATCACAAGTGGAGCATCTATTTTTGCTCACACCCGCAGTTACAAATGAACTTATGTAACACAATCACACCTGCACAGCAGTGACTGGGGAGACCATAGTCTTGAATGGAAAGCGCTGATAAGACAATGCTGGAAAATAGGAGTTTTAATATAACCAGAGTGAGGATAATTTTTGATTCACCCTCAAATATGATTATGCAATGCAATATTATGTATACGTCATATTTCTCGTTAGATTTTCCTCCCACATGTACATTGCTATTTCAGTTCTGTTTGTCTAAATATCGTGTCAGGCTTGGAAGTAGAACGGCTGTGACTTTGATTTCTCACTGTATTCCTTTAACTGCGGCTCTTTCAGCGGTCTGGATTCATTTGGCCGTGTGTGGGACCTGAGGACCGGTCGCTGTGTCATGTTCCTGGAGGGTCATCTCAAAGAGGTCTACGCAATCGACTTCTCCCCAAATGGGTAAAAAAAAATGGAGCAGTAAATTTCGGTCTTGTCCAGAAATTCTCATTCTGAATAATTTCATAAAGAATAATGGTAATGTGTGTGATGCAGTTTTCACGTGGCTACTGGAAGCGGTGACCATACATGTAAAGTGTGGGACCTGCGGAGGAGGAGGTGTATCTACACCATCCCTGCTCATCAGAACCTGCTGTCCTCCGTCAAGTTCCAACGTAAGTGTTTGGAAAGTAGATACTAGGATACAAGTGTCTTTTATATAGTAACTTTATGTATTTTTATCTACTAAAGAGTAAAAGTGTAATTAATGTTTAGTACAGTATGTTCCAAACATACCAACAAGTTCCGTTCCGAAAGCTGCTGCGTAAGTCATATTTGTTCGTAAGTCCAACATTGTGTAGATACGAACACAATTGGCCAAACACCTTATAAAACCATCATGTTCCATGATCTTGTTCATGAACGATTCATGTTAAAAGAACAAGCAGTGTCTGCCATCTTTTCACCTCGCTCCATTCTCTTAATTATTTTCACTTTTGTGAGGAAAAAAAACACTCAAGTGAATGCTGTTAGAAGAAACAATCAATGTGAAGCCTCCTGGAGTGTTATTCCTTTTGTTTCGTAAGCTGCTTGGCTGTGCTAGACTGTGACAAAGCACTGGCGCTCTCTCCATATAGAAACAAACTCACCATATACATGAGCTGCTGTTATTGACATTTAATTGCTCCAAGCAGTCTTGTACCTGCTAGATCAGTGAACAGTTGGTAATCTCAACAAAGTGGACCTCATGTTATAACTAAAACCAAAACATGTCCTGTTATACAATTGCTCTTTTGACAATATAACAGTGTGGAAGGGATTTCTATCCAGTGCCACCAAAATGAAGATGGATTCCCTTTTGAGTCTGGTTGCGCTTATGGTTTCTTTCTCATAATGTCTCATAATGAGTTTTTTTATTGCCACCATCACCTCCACTTCGCTCAAGTTTTCGTGATTTTGAATTTAGCTTCCTTTCCTGATCAGTAAACTCAGAGCAAACAGCTCTCTCCCATCTGTGTTTACTTTCATCCACTGTTCAGCCGTTGCACACATAGTAAAGCATCTATCCAATTATACATAAGACCAAATTCATCTAACCAACCATAACAAAAAAAGGTGGGAAACATACTTCTTCCAGGAATGTAACAGCAGATGGAACGCCTCCAGATTAAAGGAGGCAGAACCACTTTGCGAATGTCAAAATCAGTTGTATTCTGAATAAGTGCTTTTGAGCATATAAAAGCACATCTTATAATTTCAGCATCCATGGGTTACATTATGTACATTTTCACAGACAATATTTTTTTCAATTCTGATTAGATTCGTAATTAAAATTTTAAAAATATTGTCCATGAAAACGTAGGTAATGTAACCCGCAAATGAACTGCATAGATTTTGGATCCTGATTTAAACAGGGTGAGGGTCTAATGTCTTCATTCTTTATTTAGATTTCATGAAGATCTCATTCTTTAAACATCTTTAGCTTCCTATTTGTTTTTAGTATCAAGAAGGATTTATACCTTTTCTTGGTTCTCCAGCTACAGACGGTCATTACTTGCTAACGGGTGCTTACGACAACATGGCCAAAGTGTGGACCCACCCTGGATGGTCTCCTCTGAAGACCCTGGCAGGACATGAGGGGAAAGTGATGGGACTCGACCTGTCTCCGGACGGACAGCTCATTGCGACCTGCTCGTATGATCGCACCTTTAAACTCTGGGTGGCCGACTGAAGAAAACAAACTGATCTGTTTGTGTTTGAGGACTCGGGAGTGTAGTTTAGGGCTGATCTTAATTACAGTTCACCTGCTTAGGGGGAAAAACGGCCTACAGCTCAAGTTTCTGAATCCTTGAATCATTGTGGGGTTTTTTTTCTTTCGTTTGTTTGTTTTTAAGTCTGTGGTTCAGATCTTTTTTTTTTTTTTTTTCATTTTTGGTCCTTATAACACAGCCTGGAAAATTACTTTACAAGATATATTCAGGCTTCTATGTTCTTCCATTGACCATCTGTTTTTAATAAAAACATTAATACAGTTGTGTGTTTTTGCCTCATGCTTGTGAAGGTGTTAAGTTTCAGAGCTATTTGATGCCACACAATGAACTGCTAATTAGACTCTCGGTAAAACATTTCCCAAAGCAGTTATGTGGATAATTCTTAGCTTAAGGGGGAAAAAACATTTTCTGGCCCAGTATTCAGAATTAATATTGAAAAAATAATTTAAATACATTACCTTTCTCTTTTGCTTCTTTGTAAAATCAAACTCACCTTGAAAAATGATTGTAACATTAAATCCAATCTGGTTTGACTTTTCTTCTTTACCCTCATGTGTTCTCTTGACATTACTAACGTTACACATAAATGTCATTTATCGAGTCATGGGGAACTCGGGTTCCTTTTCGGATGTCTTGTCATAAATTCACATACAGTATGTTCTCATGGTTCTAACACCACCAGCAGCAGAACCGGCAGTGTCTACAGCAGGGGCTGGTGTGGAAGCGTGGCTCGGTCAGTGCCATGTTGGGCCAAGCAGATGGAGGCTGATCTGTGATCGGCTGCTTAATAAATGACAGCTTGGTCTCAAGGGGGGCTTTCTGTGGGCTGCTTCGTTGGTTCTCCACCTCAGCTTTGACACCCAAGAATGCAGCCAGGTCCAGGTCCAGGCCGACGGCACCTCCTCGGGGTACAGGAGTGTTCTGACGACACTGAGGACAAGGGATCCACAACTATGTGGGGGGAAGACGTAGTGGATTAGTGGCTCCTATTGACATCAAGGACAGAGCTTTTATAGACATCATATTTGCACAATTAGGTCTTGATGTCTTGAATTGGTACAAAGAAAAAACAAATACGACTCTTCTATGTAGTGTATCTCTCAGGCCTCCTCTTAAAGTTCTAAATTGAAATATAACTTACAGAGATGCATCTGTCTGTGGGAACCGTACACAATCATTCACCAACACCACTTGCACATTACAGGAACTCGGCTTTTCGGAACTTGAATTTTATTGCAACACCCCATGTACAGTCTTGACCAGGCCATTTCCACATGTTTGGGTTATTAATGGAGTTCCTGGGAGGCAAGCGTGTCAGACATTGACATTCAGACATTGCAGTCTGATCATGGTTCTGGTGTACTGAGAACACTTTCTACATTGATGGCCTTCAAGCTCTAGTGAAAGACTGGGATAAGTGTACTGGTGTAGCAGTTGATTATATAGAGAAATAAAGGGAATTTAAGAAAAAGAAGAAAACATGTAGAGAGAAGATTGAGAGAGTGTAGAAAGAGAGAGAGTGTCTGGAACATAGATGTAGAGTTTGAGACAGTGCAAGACAAGATCAGGAAGGAAGCACTTCATTTTTTAGGGAAGGCTGGATTGGAAAGTTGGCTTTAAAAGGCAGAGAAGAAGATGAGGGAGAGTGAGACCTACAGGTGGCGGTAATACAACTTACTGGAAACCAACCTCCGTTAAACAACAAGAAAGAAGAAGAACTGTCCCAATCAAAAGTCCCAGTTTGACTTGAACGCCCCTGATAGTTTAGATTTGATCAGAGACAGCATACTCCAGTTGATAGTTTACATTTGGATGTGACCTTGTAGGACAATATTCCACAATTTTTCACAATATTTTCCAATACTTTTTATAAGATGAGACGAGATAACACTTTATCGAGGCCAAGGGGACATTAGACTGTTCTAGCATTATAGAAAAGGCATACAATAGACATGAGAAATAAAGGAAGAATTAAATAAAGGTTAAATGTGATGAATATTGCAAATAATTTAATACAATACAATAACAGACAGAACTACTCTTCTATTTTTCTTGTGCTATTTTCACTATAATTCCAAAATTCGTATTTGTTTAACCTTTCATACACTGTTAAATTAATTCCTGGGTTAAATTTCAGTCTGTGGTTTCCTCCACTCCCATATTTCATCATATCTCCCGGTCTGATGCCCACCTGCTCGTTGATGACCGTATCCAGTCGTCTCAGGCAGTCCTGACAGAACGTGTGGCCGCAGTAAAGCTTGCGTGGAAGCCTCTCGACCAGGTTGTAGGCGCTGTAACAGATGATGCAGTCAAGCTTCCGACTGTCTCTAGAGGACTGGGCTGCTGCCACCTCATTCTCCTCAGCTGGAGCATCGGACACGGCGGCTACATCCTCCATCATCCTGCGAAAGGAAAAGTGACTGAAACCTGAGTCTTCCATTCATGAGCTCTTACTAGATATAATAAGATGTTTTCTACTTTATGCATTTGAGGATCACCACTTTTCCACATGTACACATGTATAGAAGGAAATGAACAAACGTTAGTAATTACAGTCAGTTTTATACAAAATTATCAATATGGTAGGTTTATCTGATAGAACATACAGTCAGTGTAGATATAATAAGTATACCTACAGAGGCCAATGCGAAGATATTAATCCCTCCAACAAAATTGGAGAAACTTGAACTGAACCTTAGACCCTTCTCTATTTAATATACAGTAGCCTGCAAAAGTCTTGTACTACCCCTCATTTCTTCATATTTTGCTTCCAAAGATCAAGATTTTTGCAGGACAGAGGCTTAGTGGTTATCACTGTCGCCTTGCACCTCCAGGGTCTGGGTTCAATTCCCGTGCTGGGTCAGTGGGCATGGAGTTGGCAGTGCTAAGACATGCAGATTACTCTAATTATCATTCAAAAGCATGTACGGCCTGTGATGGATTGGCACCCCGTCCTTAATGTACCCCGCCTTGTGCTTTATGTCTCCTGCGATAGGCTCTAGGCTCCCTGCAGCCCTGTATATGGGATAAAGAGATATGAACAACGAGATCCAGTCTTTCTTGTATTTTTTATGTAGGCTTGAGGACTTTTTTGACTCTCCCTATACCTGATTCCAGTTTCAGAGGATTGTTTTTGTTTTTTTAAGCCACAGAGTGATCAATTAAACATTCAAACATAAAGAAACCACCTAAGTTAAGGCATGAACCTGTGAGAAACAGGTGCAGATGATGATCAGGCCAATGATAAGTGTACTGGTAATGCTGAAAAGTTCTTAGCACTAAGCATGGTGGCTTAGTGGTTAGCACTGTCGCCTTGTACTTCCAGGTCCTTGGTTCAACTCCCATATCTGGTCTGTGTGCATGGAGTTTGCTTGTTATTATCGTGCTGGGTAGGTTTCCTCTGGATACTCCAGTTTCCTCCCACAGTGTAAAAACATGCAGATTAGACTCCACATTGCCCGGAGCGTGTTGACCAGAGGTTCTATTACAGTTGTAAAAATGGGAATAAATACAGTGGTCACCATTGGCCTCAACAGTTGGATAGTTGGACTACAGAAGTTCCTAGATGGATGGATGGATGGCTGAGGTTGTTACATAAACAAACAATTTTTCAATTGTATCTTTAGGCACTTTACAGCTTGTTGCAGTAAAATATTTGTTCTCATTTCTTTCATTTAATCTATGTAATTTAATTTTATTTAACATGAAGAAATGAGGAGGGCTCAAAACTTTGCACAGTACTGTATTTCTTCATCCATGATTTTGCAGCACTTTTTGATTTTGAAGCTTCTGTATGGCAGATGACATGTTGGAACCTGACCACACTCGAATAAAATTATGATTACTATTTATTTAATTTCCTGCTCTACTGTAATTTCATCTGTCAATTCATCAGTTGCTGTGCTATTCATATGTCTAGTTCTGTTTGTTAGGATTTGTCTACATTACTCAGAATAAACCAAATTTCACTCTACTTGGAAGATGGGAATTTTTTTTTTATAAAGTCCAGTCCAAAATACTATCAGAGACACAAAAAAAACAAAAACACCAAAGTGCTATAAAAGACTTAATTGCGCATGGAGATACAATTGTGTGTTATTTCTGACCAAAATCCTTTATTTTTAATGTTTATAACTCTATAAAAGTTTTATTTAATTCTACAAAGTTTTATTTTTTTTCCCTTAACTCATCTATTCATGATTTTGTTTTGAGTTTTGATCATTATTTACTGTGGTATCCGAAACATTGATTGTCCACCAAATTTTAATTGTGAAAAAAAAGCACTCATAGTTTCAATAAACCTTGGCAAAAAATATTTATCATTACCATACAATTCACCCATTTTACCGCTGATGCACTAAAGGCATTAAATTATCTTTATAAAATTCACTCAGCACTGGATATTAATATAGAACTGTCATAGTGCATAATAATACAGTAGGTGTCGTGATCTGCAATATGAATCATATGGTTATATTGTCACCCTGGCTTTGGCTTCCTGACATTATTAAACTTAATTTTAAAAAACAAAAAAACAACAGATTTAATCTTACCTGTCAAGATGTAAAGACTGTTTGCAGTTCCAGTGCCGATGTCACAGAGCCATACATTTCAGCATGACGCTGGTCTAGTCTCCACTTTCAACCATCTTATCTTTTGTTCCAACTGAATTCACATCACATTGTTTTACAGCTGGATTACAATAATCTGCATGTATACGAATGCTTGCAAACACCCTCACTGAAGTCAGTATTTTGCGTGGCGAATGCTTGTCTTTGTTGCCTGTTCGAACCACTTTAGAGTCTTTAGCCCAGAGGACAAACTGTGTGCTTCCTTACTCTTAAATATTTAAAGCCCACCTGTCATTGTGCACCTTACACACATGAGCGCGTACACACTTGCATACACACAAACACAGATTTGAATCTTAATGTTCGGTTTGGTTGGAAAGCAGAGTAAGGCTTCATTACTTATTTTGAACATTTCCATTACCTGCATGATGGTTACGTGAATTTTATATTAATTTAGAACAGAAGCAGACCCACTATTCTGCTTGTAATCACTATGATTACGAAGAGACCCATAAAACCTGATCCAGTATCAGCTGGCAGGAGAGTAACACATGTCTGCTGTCTTAAGTATCAGCTTTCTAACGTAGGTAAAAAGCCAGCTCATGTTACAGCAACGAGCCTGCAAGTACTGTTGTCTCTGTTAGTCGCTCTGCTCTGAGATCAGGTTTAATGCTCACTTAATTCTCTTTAGGAATAAAGCACAGGTGTGGATATCTGACTGGAGATCAGTTTTGTTGGAAAGAAAATGGAATGTTGAAGGTCTATCACCTTACATCTACCTCAATAGAGGCCCAGAAATATGATCTTTATTTGATATGGACAGCTGGGCTGTGCTACATTGTGAAGAACCTTTGAATATGCCCTACTCCCTACAAAGTCTACATCTTTTGCAGGATGCAAATTTTATGCCATACCACGGTTCTTTAGATGTTGCTCTGGGTTCTTTTATGAGCTCCTGGATGAGACGTTGTTGTGCTCTTGGGGTAATTTTGGTAGGGAAGGTTCACCATTGTTCCAAGTTTTCTGTGTTTGTGGGTAATGGCTCTCACGTGTTTTGCTGGAGTTCCAAAAGCTTTCAAAATGGCTTTGTGACCCTCCAGACTAATATATGTTAATGACTTTGTTTCTCATCTGTTTTTGAATTTCTTTAGATCGTGTTGCTTTTTTAGATCTTTTAACATGCTTCACTTTGTCAGAAACGTTCTATTTAAGCAATTTCTTGATTCAACAGGTTTGGCAGTAATCAGGCCTGGATGTGGCAAGTGATATTCCACACAGCTTTCCAAACAGTTCATTTATGTTTTACCAAGGGGTGGGTGGCAATTACTTTTTCACATAGGGGTAGGTAGGTTTGTACAGTCCCCCCTCCCCCTTAATAAATTAAGTAACCATTTAAAACCTACATTTTGTGTTTACTCTGGTTATCTTTGTGTAATATTGACATTTGTTTGATGATCTTATTCGTTCAAATGTGACAAATATGCAAAAGAAAATACAAGGAAGGGGCCAAATACCTTTTTCACAGCACTGTACTTTATATACATATTGTAAGTGTAATGTTGTGCTGAAACCAAACGTTCCGCCATGTTGGATTAAACATCCCTGTCCAAAATGGCGGCCGAAATGGTGACGTATCCAAGGGGCGGGGCTGAGGTCCGCGAGCAAGCCGTAAAGCTGATTATCCGTTGTAGTTCCATAAAAAAAATGGATATGGTGGGAAAAATACATTACCAGTTGATAAAAGCGCAATATTTATACAACGTCTATTTTTCAGAAAGGTTTACTCTAATGGTAGGAAAAGACACTATGAGCCACAAGTGTAACGTTTGTAATGACCAGTTCTTGTGGCGCAATACTATTTCCAACCACTAGATGGACGCAGAGAGGCGTTGTAGTCTACAATGGGCCTGTGTTCATGATTAGAAATTACAAAAACAAAAAGTTTGTTACGTGACGTTATTTTTTTTTGTAAAACCGCAAAAATGAAAGTGTAATTTGGAGGGGGAAAAAGTGTAATTTGGCCAAAATTAGAAATTGCATAATAACTGTTATCAAATTGTATCAATTTCTCAAATACATGTTTTGAATCATAATTTCGTTGCAAATATCTTCATTATTTAAAAAAAAACAAAAAAACGTGTCCTCTCACCACACATTCTTTCATCGTTCTTGTTCTTGTCTTTTCTTATATAATATAATCACACAAATTTAAATATTAAATATAATCACACAAATCCACAAACGTCACAGGTTAGGTGTGTGATCTCAGTTTCCAGTTCCCTTAAATTTCTTTCCCATAGACCCAATTTTTTAATCCTTCAACCTGCTTATAATGAGAAGACAAATAACACACATATTTATTTATATGAACTGGAATGGTCAGTGGATCTGCTTAAAGTCTTTATACACAGCACAGGTAGAGCAGGTAAATGTTAATTGCTTAGTTATATGATGCATCATGCACAATGCATTTTGGTTCCTGCCCTATATCTATTCATGTATTGTATTTTCAAGGTGTATAAGCACATTAGTAATATGTAACATGCTCTGATTAGTAACATGCTCTGGTTTTAAATAGCTTTCCCATTAAGCCAACAATCTAATAAATATCTTCCTCATTTTTATTGACAAGAAAACAAGACAGCACTTCCGGGAATGTACAGTATATCAGTTTCATTTAGGTTCAAGTAGCTTGAATATTTCTTAGAAGCTTGGTAGAGGAATGGAAATGCCCACCGCAATCAGGACAAATCACCACCACATGATTTGTATTTATGATCCCTCCCTCAGTAAGCAGGACATGACTCACACTGACACCTGAGTGTTTCCGTGCATCCACACAACAATACATTTTCAGTGCTCATTACATTTGCATTCATTTTCCAGATGCTAGTTTTTTTTTTTTTGTTGTTCTCATGGGAAAAACATCTGTTAATGGAAATCAGCATTTAAGCACATGAATGTACTTACAGTCTCTCACACACACACACACACACACACACACACACACACACAGTATCCACTGAGCTGTTGCACTTAACCTTTCATTGTCCTTTGCCTGTTTGTTGGTTTGGTCATCACCATGACTACCTTTTTGCTTTAAAGAGCACCTCCAGCTCTTTCAAGTCGTTCTATCAGCTTTCCTCAACAATAAAACCAAGCCAACTGTGAAATGTCATGGAATGCATATTCACCAAAATGTCTCGATTTTATTCATTCTAATTGATATAACATGAGAGTACGCAATAAGACACATCCTATTTCCAAGGTTTGCACACCCTTAGGACAGTCAATAAGAAAAGTTAAAACCCTTATTTGATTAACTCTCTGGGAGAATCCTTATAGGTTATAGGACTATCGTTACATATATTAATAGTAATCATAACATCCATTTATAAAGGTATAATTTTTTCGAATGTGAAATAAATATAGTGGAATATGTTCATGCCATTGCTAATTAAAGAATTTGTCTTTAGTGATCAAGCCAGAAAATAAATTGTTCAAATTAATGACTGAAGAAATAATGAAAAATGATTTGCATTGCTGTGAGTGCATCAGACATGTGTGTTACTGCCCCTACGTCATGTACTGCACTCTTTTATACTTCCTCCAGCACTACCATGATTGTTTGGCTGCAAAACAAGACAAACACATTTTCAGACTTTCAGAAAAGAAAGATTTCTTCCAACAAATCTTTTTTTTATGATGTTGTTCGTTCCTTTTTTTTCTTTTAAAACACATTACAATGCCTCCATAATGAAGCAATCATATCGCTTCTTTCTTTCAAGTGATCAGCATCTGACACAAATGAGCTTTATGGGTCCTGTGGCCTTTTGGAGAAAGTTAACTAAAAGTCAGTTTCTGCCATTGCAGTTTCCCCAGCAGTCATGGACTTCTAGAATAGTGTGCTGATCACAACTTTGTTCCAATTTGCTGCACCAAATAATATCTACAGTATGTTGCTCCTTAAAAAAAAAAAAAAATTGCAAGAATGGATTGAAACCTATGAGATGTCACCCTCCCTGCTTGGTAATTTTTTTCTTGATTAAAAGCATGACCAAAGAGAGAGAGAGAGAGTTGTAATTGGCTTTGACTAAATTAGGGAGAAAATCAGTAATGTATACAGACATATCTGATCACTCCCATAGAGGAGATTTGAATACGTTTGCAAGTTAGTGTATCTTCATTTTCTGGAGGAACACTTGTAAGATGAACTTTGTTATAAAAATATGAATGTTAATAGTAAGACTGCAAGGTAGTGGCCTGTATCTCAATATCTCACTGTCGATTATTACACATATAATACATTTTGACAATGTCTTTTATTTTAAATTGCTCATTCACTGTTTTATCTTACAGTATGTCTATGACTACAACCGATCATATTAAACAATAAAGGTTTCCCCTTTTGTTATCTTTGTTTACAGCCCTGGGGAATTTTTACAGGAATGTGTTATAACCAGTATGTGTGCATTGATGGCATGCTTCACCTGTGCTGTTGCATCAAAACCATTCCTCACTTCCCAATTCAACATGCTGGATGTTTAACCTAATAGTCAAGTAAAACATCTGTCAAAATAAAGATTGAGTGTTTTGGATATGAGATTGTATTTCATCAGACACTTACGACATCTTTTATGTCAAACCATAATTATGTCTGACTGTTGAGAAAACATTAAACAGTAAGATACAGTAAGAGGATATAATAATAATAATAATAATAATAATAATAATAATAGTATTTTTATTTAAAAAAATATTTCAGTGTGTTCATAAACAAAAATGATTTATAATCTTATGGAATGTTACATGATGCATAGGTAAAAAAAAAGTGTTAAGAAAGACATCTTTATTAAAATTTTGTGTAAAAGAAAAGACGTCTCATATACTGTACATGCTGCATTGTTTTGAAATCACAATCACAAACTTAAGAAAGCAACAGAACTCCAAGTGATTATCATTTATTAATATAATTATATTACTGTAATTCTCACAAATATGCTTATACAGTATTTTTTTAAATCTTTAAATTGATAAAAACCTGAATTTAGAAGTATGGACGCTATGCAGGTAAGGTTTATATACGATTATAGGTTAAAATAAAGGTAGCAAACTGCAGCTGTTATTTTTGCTGGAACTGTGTAATTAATGGTACACATTTTGTAGCTTTAATATTACGAGTGAGCCAAGAGTCACTGATGTACGGGTACATTTAAAGTTAAAATATGTCCACCCATGCACTTTTGCTGGCAAATTAGTCAGGAAGCTTTCAAAACCCTACTCCTAATGGTACCGCAGCTGCACGTTTAACATGGTGTGTGTCTGAGAGAGGATTACGACATTTGTTTCAACTGCAAATAAACATTCCAATGGTGTGGCGTGGAAAAGTCAAGTTTTGTAGGTGGAGTAGTTTCAGTGACAACATGACAACATGAGCACACTCTATCTCTCTCTCTCTTTCTCAATAGCCTTTCATATGGAATTATTTTCCATTTAATGCTGCAAGGCAGGTAGTTAAACATACACGCTGTTCAAACAGAAATTTGAGATAAGTCCCCCAGCATGTCGAATCAGAGATGAGAGTCAGGTCCCACAGCAAATCTCTTCTAACGTGTACATACGTTGCATAACTCTGTAATGTTACGAATATCCCAGACCAATGTATTTATATCATGTTTGAGTAATGCTGATTGTTTCCAGAGGCACCTGGTGATACTCAGAGAATAGACGTTGCATTCATGTCATGAGAAATGCACCTGTATCTGGGAAAGGCGGAAGGGACATTCCTGAGCCGACCCCACCCTTCGTCAGTCTCTCTCTCTCTCTCTCTCTCGCTCTCTCACAGACACACACACAGCTCTGTGGCTCTGCTTGGACACCCAGGGGTGGGTTTACGGACACACTCCTCCAAGCAGAAGGCGATATTCACTTAAACACCGACCTCTACACAACTGACTCAGGTATGTTACATTAAGCTTAAGGAACAAGAACAGCTCATATTCTGCTCACTGGATCGCGAGGAAATCTGCTCAGGGGATCGGATAACACCTTTACCCCCGTTAGTCGTTCCTCTCTACACACATCGACACATCAGCAGGTCTTTACAGGTATGAACTTTTTGTTCTGATTTGTGTGCTGCTTTAGAGGTCAGTTTATTTTACCTGCATGTGTGTAAAGCAATGTCAAGTACAAACGTGCGTAAAGGTTAATTTTATAGTTTGAGTTAAAGAACTACTTGTTTTTAACAGAAAAGAATATACTGAGAAGAAAAGGTAAATATTTATTCTGATATGGTACACTGGAACACCTAGCAGTAGATAAGCTTGTAACTGCTACACTACAGGGCAAATGTTTGCACACTGCATGGTTTTTAAAGAGGAAATAAAGTTTTATGTAAAAAAAACATTCGACAAATAAAGTTCAAATGCTTTGGAGGTTCTCCAATAAGACAACAATATAAAAACATAAGGAGAAACAATAAAAAAACAAGCAAGAAATCAGTTTGATTTGGGTCTCTTTGTATGACATCTGTTAAAGATAGAACTGATATAAATTGTTCAGTGGGATGAACATTTAAACATTTGTTATTTTGAATATTCTTCTTAAATCATTGCCATTGTATAACATTTTTGCTACTTGTGCAAACTTCACATGAAATTCCACCATTTTGTACTAAGGGTGCACAAACTTTTGCACTCAACTTTAAATTCAGTGACACACACTAATAAGGGCCACTAACCATTGTGCGTTTACTATCTTTTCCTTCCACAGGTCTCAAATCCCTCAGGATCATCATAAAGTTCAGCATCCAACAATCGCACATCTCCATGACTAACTAATGGAAAGATCTTCACTCTGACTAGCGATCGCAGAATTCGTGCGTGCTTTCCTTCGCGTGACTTATTTATTTTTTTTTTACATTGTAACACTTATCCCGAAAACCATGAATCTCTCGTTGAACAACCCTTACGGCGACGTCAGCATTCCTAGAGCCAAGCTGCGCTCATATGATGACTCCAGCACGATCATCATCAACCCCATGGCGCTGGAGAGCTCGTACAATGGGAGCGCTTCCCATAACCCGTATGGCAGTTTCAAAGTCCAGGGAGGAGACGGCGTGTCCGGTGTGCCTGTCTATGGACAGTCTAAAGACACCAACCTGAACGGCACCTACACCATAAAGGAGGACGAGGAGCAAGTGAGCCGCTGCTATGCTTGCTGCTGCCGCTGTCGCAGGAAGAAGTGAGAACATGTGGAGGGAGCCAAGGACTTTGATTTGCATTCGGAAGTATAACAGAGTACAAATTGTCTTCTAAACTGGAGCTGCTAGTTGAACTATTGACAACCAGGAATATGTATTTTCCCAAGAGCGTGCAGAAAAGTGGATATTTGATAAAGACTGCATTATTAGAAGATGGACTAGGGTTGAAAACAGAGCAGTGTTAACACTATATTACGTATATTCGAGCGGCCTTAGCACTGAAGTTCTTTGCTGGGTCTGATGCCTTTGCTGTTTAATGAACAAGTATGATGTCATGTCTAGAATAAGTTATTTTTATCCCCTCTTAGTAAAGTCATTCGGCTGCTAGAATCAATTCCAAAATGCTTGATTACAAGCAGTATTTGAATTCATAGGCTTTGCTACACTATTCAGGTTAGTGCCTGGGGATCCCTCAGGGCTCGACACTGAGACCACCCGTCTGATCTTTAAGTTTCTGTGCTTCTTTGTATACTGGCAAAGAAGGAAGACCAAGTTTCAGGTGAACCACACCCTGGTAGAGTGCGGATTTTTTCCACAGACTCCCATCCACATGATGGGATGCAGACAAGTGGAGATCCAACAATGGATTTCTGGTTACAAATAGAGATTGGGAATAGACACTTCCTTACACATAAGGATTAAAGTGGTGTACCATGGGTTTGAAAGTATCCAGTTTTTTGCTTTTTGTTTCTTTCCTACAAAATAAGGAAATGTCTGAAATCTCGAATATTCAGGATTAAAGATTCTGTTTTAGATGACTAAATAAGAAATTTAAGCAAATTCCTGAAATTGAACACAATAAATACCTTTTTACCTGTGTAAAAAAATATTTTCCTTTAGTCTCATCCCTTCCTTCAAAGCATGCATTTAGTCAATGCTGCAATGGAATTGATCATCAGATTTGATGTAAATGTGTGAAATTCTGAAAAATTCTACTTTCCATCAAAATAATTTGCAGATGTTCTTCAATTCTTAAATATAAATTTGAATTCATTTTTAAATTTAGTAAAGAAAAACATTTGCACTAGTGCTCTCAAACTTCTAGACAGTCCTGTATGTTAAAACGAAGCATTATTAAGGTACTGTGACACGGAAGAAGGAAGGCAACTTCTCAGCATTAAGAGGAAGTAACTAATAACTGATTCACTTAGAATAATAAATATGTCATAGCAAAAAAACATTTTTTAAATTCCTATTAATTTGATGTCTCAGTTCCAAGCATGTTTAATGTCAGCACCTAATTACAGTGCTATTAATTAAGAACTGATTACTAGCACTGTAGACCATCAACATTATTATTTTAAATATAGCTTGAATGAAGGATTTTCAGAGTAAATGTCCATGTAATCCTGGGTAAAGTCCTTATATTTAATTGTTAGCCCGTTTATAATTTGGCAATAATAGATAATTTTCCAATTTTCATAAATATCTTTATATCATGCTGTAAATATCATGTTACATTGAAAAATATATATTTTTAAAGCCTGCTGATCCACATGTATTAAAAGGTACGATTGATGAACCTGGGCCTTTTTTGATTTCCATTCTTTGATGAGCATGGTTGCTGGTTACCTGGTGCTTACAGAGCAACTAAGCTTTTCGGGTACATACAGTATATAATATTAAATGAAGAAACTCAGCTTTAGCATTGCTGACAGAGATAAAACCTGAAGAATAACAAACTGGCAGTGACGGAACTGGTTTGAAACAGATGAGGGAGTGGTAGAGTTTTCTGGAATGAAATGCTGATCATCGTGCATGAATACTAGACTGACTGGTTTTGATTCTACCCTGGTGAACCATGTGTGCTTTGTCCCCAACTAAGCATGAGCATTAAAGGAAAAAAGACACTCTGAATGACTTGCATATCAATCTTTAACCCTTAAAACCCAGAGCATTTTTAGCATTTTTTTGTTTGTTTGTTTTTTGCATTACTATGTTTTAACGAATATATACTGGCTTCAGGATTGCACAATATGGTGTGTTTTATATGATGAAGGTAATTTTATTTTCGTTTTAAATACTGTACTAATGCATCTCCAAAAATTTAAATATCATGGAAAGTTTATTTGACCTGATGGACTGGCACCCTGTCTGGGGTGTACCCTGCCTTGTGCCCTAAGCCTCCTGGGATAGGTTGCTGTAGGATAAAGCGGTATAGGTGATGAGTGAGTGAGTGAGTTTATTTGACCTAATTGGCTTAAAAAAGTAAGATCCATTACACATAAAGTAAAATTTTGCAATGATTATGACTTACAGGTCATGAAAAAAAATCCGGCATTTCACAATAAGTAAAATATTTCCCAAGATCAATTTAAAAAAAACAACAACATTTTAACAATTCTCAAATGTCCAACATCTTAAAGTTGACTGCACTCATTACTTGGTTGGGGCTCCTTTAGCTCGAGTTACTGCTTAATGTGGTATGGAAGCGATTCATCTGTGGCCCTACAGAGGCACTATTGAAGACCAGATTGTTTTGATAGCAGTCTTTAGATGGTCTATATTTGTGTACAAGTGTTTCATCACCTTCCTCTTGACAATTGCCCATAGATTCTCTATAAAGTTCAGGTGGGGTGACTTCTGATGTTTTGTCTGGTTCAGGAGTAGTTTGATAGTAGCAAAAGTTGTTTTTCTTGAAGTCGATTTCCTGAAGATGCCTGTGTGCATGGTGGCTCTTGATACACTAACTCCAGCCTCATTCTACTTTATTTGGCTAGTAAATAGAATCACAGATTCTTTCATTGACATGTTAGTATGTTTAACCTCTCGTTTACAGTTTCCTAGATTACCCAAAATGTCATGGAGCCAGTCAGATTTCAGTTCTTATACCATCTCTACCTAGAGAGAGAGATATGGCAGAGTTAGTTCTTTATTCTGTCCAGCTCTTTGGCCTCATCATATTTCAGATCAGCTTCTAAAGTTTCAACTTTCATGTTAACTAGCCAAGAATTTGCTGGAACTCTGCAATTTCATTCCTAGTTTCTAGGTCAGATTTCCCACTGATATGACATCATCTCTTGGAAATGGAATGTGCGTAAAGACACCAGTGCTGATTTGTTTTAAGAGCCAAATGCAAAATGTGATTGCGATCATTGACGATTTTTCTCCTATTATAATGCCATGTGCGAGCAATTACGTACATGTGACACAACTTTTGACAAGGTTATCTTAAAAATACAACAATGACTAACAAATTATCACCAGACATTTTGTGTTTTCCCAGCTCCCGTACCTGATTTAACTACTGATCTAATTAACACGGGTTTATGAATTGAAGTGGGTGTGATAGAGTAGGGAAAACACTAAAGTGTGCAGGAGAGGGTGTCCTCCACAACCAGACTGGAGAACCTTAAATATGTTTTAATATGTATCTCAATTAACTTTTCATTTAGATATATAATATAAATAATGTCTAGTAACAA
Source organism: Clarias magur (assembly GCA_013621035.1). Lineage (NCBI taxonomy): Eukaryota > Metazoa > Chordata > Actinopteri > Siluriformes > Clariidae > Clarias > Clarias magur. The sequence continues at coordinate 2,284,740 of QNUK01000004.1, read as the reverse complement.
AAGCCTCTCAAAACACCAATTCATTGTACATTACCAGCACTTGCTTGTTTAAAAGACATCTGGAAAGGTGTTTTACAACTTGTCAAATAAATTCCAGTTTCTTTGTTTACTGATAACAGTAGATGATGACATCACAGACACAGCTTTACTGTTTGTAGGACATACTGTATTTGATGCTATCTCAGCATCACTCAGACTTTCTGTAGAAATGTTCCAGATTCCAGTTCAGACAGAAACAAAACAAAACCCTGAGAAAAAATTTGTACTGAGGGTTAGGGAAAATCAGCCTTTTGTTAAAGTGACTCCATCTCTTACAAGGTTCATGTGTTAAGTTAGATATATATATATAATTTTTTTTTTTGATTTTTTCCCCGATTTTCTCCCTAATTTAGTCGTGTCCAATTCCTCCCCGTCATTTTTGCCTGAATGATTTGTATGTCACTGTGTGAAAAAAAAAAAGTTTTGTTTAATCTCGCACTGATTTTTTTTAAATAAATGAAATTAAAATATTAATCCAGAGAAAAAGTATTAATTAATCCAAAATAAATAAATAAACAAACAAACCATGCCACAGTTATGACAATCCTAAAGACAATTAGGAGATTAGATATACCTGGAGTATACGTCATATTATATTGTACAGTTTTTAGTTGAGATTGTAAAAACCTTTAAGGCTGTTATCAATTACGTACTACTTAGATGTTTCATAATTCAGGAAAATGTTAGGTTATCTGAAAATTTCTACCATGCTGAAATACCATTCTGAAATAAAATCCGAAATACCCCCAACCCCCAGCCCCCACCCCCAATCCCCCGCAAATATATTTGCTTTGGAAGCAAAATATGAGGAAATAAGGGGTCTCAGACTTGTGCACATTACTGTATAACAGAAGAAAAGACTTTTCTGACAGTTAGCCGTAAACGCTACTACAGCTTTGACTGCAACTGTGTTCTATGTAATGAAGCACTTACTGCTTTTTGGCGTAAAAAGAAGAATGATTATAAGGAAAAGAATGCAAAGTACAGCTGTAAAGTTTGGTGCAACCTGAGCTTGGAATCCTTGTAAGGGTAAATGACATTACAAAATAGTTCGCACACCACAGAATCAAGCTTCCGCCTTGGACAGCGTGGTCCACTGACCTGATAGCCACTAAAAAGTAGGTCTAGGTCCTGGAGAGATTCTGTGGAAAGGTATGGTCTCAGATATTATGCTCTTATAAAATGTATAAAATGTTACAGGAGAGAATGTGGTTTATTGGAGGGAGGAAAACATTTTTAATAAAGAAATTGTAGAAAGTTAAATGGAAATTATAATTATAAATTAAATGGAAGGGGGTCAATAACTGTGGCACATATCTACACACGTGGACAAAATTGTTGGTACCCTTCGGTCAATGAAAGAAAAACTCACAATGGTCACATAAATAACTTTAATCTGACAAAAGTAATCATTTAAAAAAATTCTATGAATGTTAACCAATGAAAGTCAGACACTGCTTTTCAACCATGCTTCAACAGAATTATTTAAAAAAAATAAAATCATGGAACAGGCCTGGACAAAAATGATGGTACCCCTAGAAAATACTGAAAATAATGTGACCAAAGGGACATGTTAATTCAAGGTGTGTCCACTAATTAGCATCACAGGTGTCTACAATCTTGTAATCAGTCAGTGGGCCTATATATAGGGCTCCAGGTGGTCACTGTGTTGTTTGGTGACATGGTATGTACCACACTCAACATGGACCAGAGGAAGCGAAGGAAAGAGTTGTCTCAGGAGATTCGAGAGAAAATTATAGACAAGCATGTTAAAGGTAAAGGCTTTAAGACCATTTCCAAGCAGCGAGATGTTCCTGTGACTACAGTTGCACATATTATTCAGAAATTTAAGATCCATGGGACTGTAGCCAACCTCCCTGGACGTGGCCGCACGAGGAAAATTCATGACAAATCAAAGAGACGGATAATCCGAATGGTAACAAAAGAGCCCGGAAAGACTTATAAAGAGATCCAAGGTGAACTTCATGCTCAAGGAACATCAGTGTCAGATCGCACCATCCGTCGTTGTTTGAGCCAAAGTGGACTACATGGGAGACGACCAAGGAGGACACCATTGTTGAAAACAAATCATAGAAAAGCCAGACTGGAATATGCCAAACTACATGTTGACAAGCCACAAAGCTTCTGGGAGAATGTCCTATGGACAGATGAGACAAAAATGGAACTTTTTGCCAAGGCACATCAGCTCTATGTTCACAGATGGAAAAATGAAGCATATCAAGAAAAGAACACTGTCCCTACTGTGAAACATGGAGGAGGCTCTGTTATGTTCTGGGGCTGCTTTGCTGCATCTGGCACAGGGTGTCTTGAATCTATGCAGGGTACAATGAAATCTCAAGACTATCCAGGGATTCTAGAAAGAAATGTGCTGGCCAGTGTCAGAAAGCTGGGTCTCAGTCGCAGGTCATGGGTCTTGCAACAGGACAATGACCCAAAACACAGCTAAAAACACCCAAGAATGGCTAAGTGGAAAACATTGAACTATTCTAAAGTGGCCTTCTATGAGCCCTGACCTCAATCCTATTAAGCATCTTTGGAAGCAGCTGAAACATGCTGTCTGGAAAAGGCACCCTTCAAACCGGAAACAACTGGAGCAGCTTGCTCATGAGGAGTGGGCCAAAATAACTGCAGAGAGGTGCAGAAGTCTCATTGACAGTTACAGGAATCGTTTGATTGCAGTGATTGCCTCAAGAGGTTGTGCAACAAACTATTAAGTAAGGGGTACCATCATTTTTGTCCAGGCCTGTTCCATGAGTTCATTATTTTTTTATAATTCCGTTGAAGCATGGTTGAAAAGCAATGTCTGACTTTCATTGGTTAACATTCATAGAATTCTTATTTATTATGACTTTTGTCAGATTAAAGTTATTTATGTGACCATTTTGAGTTTTTCTTTCATTGACCGAAGGGTACCAACAATTTTGTCCACGTGTGTATATCTATATAAATTTCGAAATAAATTTTATTTCCCCCCTTATTATTATTATTTAGAGTAAAATGATGCTACTTCACCCAATGAGGTGCCAAGAATTGTGGAGGGCACTGTATGTTTTAGATCCATGCTGTAATTGAGCACATAAGCTCATGTTAGCAGATTACATGGATATTATGGATATATTTTTATTAGAATTAAAATGTTCTTCAATAAATTTTGTTGTTGCTGTTGTTTTTTTAATAAGAAACCAATCCAAGCCGGACAAAAACAGGCATTACAAATATATTTTACAAATTTGCCAAAATGTTTACTAACGACATGTTCGTTACATTTTTATCTGCAGTGTAATTAAAATCTACGCAGTGTTAGAGTCGAATTATTCAAGTATTTTACATACAAATTGGCATGCAGTACAGTGCAATACTGTGTAAATCTGACACTCTAACACTGTAATAAACAAGTATTAAACAGATATTAAACACATTCAGCATGTAATAACAACAAACAGATCAAGCCTTGGCAGAAGAGATGATAACACATCTTGGACCTCATCGATTTAATAACCAGTATTAACGAATCTTAATAGAATAAAGGGGATTTGATGTAAAGGCATTCTAGGCTTAGCGTCATGTTCACACCGGCAGCAAGACGTCACTGTACACTGAACGGGAATCGGGGATTTTTAATTAAAATTCAAAGCGACAGCACCAGAAGTGACACTGAAATTGAGATTTCATCATTTTCGCAAATTACGCAAAGTGACATGTCTAAAAGACTGGCTTGAATGCATTTGGCCAAGGATTCTTTAGTTTCCCATTCAACCACAAGCGACATGTGCGACTTGATGCTTGCTAGCATGAACAATACGTTTAGCTTCAGAAGTGATCCAACAAAGCGTTGTGAAAATCAATTGTCTTTACTTAGCACTGGCGCTTTCTGAAAACATTATGAGAAGAAATGGTTATGAATAGCAAAGCAATTTGCCAACCCTAAATGTCAGTGATGGACTGCCTCCATTAGTTCCCCCCGTCTAAGAATCGATTCAGAGATGTTTCGGTCTAGTCCTTAAGCTACTGAGTCTTTTGGGGAAACTCAATCTGCTGCTACAAGCTTGAAAAATTTACACAGCAACATTATCTGCCTAAACTTATTACATTGATTCTCATTTTAAATAGTTAAAAAAACTATTTATTATTATTATTATTATTTTTTTTTTACAAGAAGCAATCTCTGGTACAAAATCTTTTTAGCTAGATAGCTAGATTTTCCATTCATGACAAAGTGTCAAGCCGCTACCTGTCTGCTATGCATCACTTTAGCTAACTGGAATCATTGTAGCTTAATTAACCACAAAAAATGTAGAAGTTGATATGGGATGACGTGTAGAATATGGATGACTGAGTTCAATCAAATGCAAAGTGACATTAGCCTATAAATCAATGTTAGTCACCTTAGTATTTAAGCTAAACTCAAGATAAGCTAGCTTATCTTGTGGTAACTGAGGTAAGTGCCTACGCTGTTTGCTCTATACTGTACATACGCCCATTTACGGATGAACCAGGGATTAGGTGGAGTCGGCTCCTGCCAAAATGGTGACATCCAGCTCTCCCACGGTTGAGCTTCAAATCCGCTCTTCTGGAAACATACAGGCGACGTTACCAAGGGTCTGTGTGGTTACTATTTATTATTTTTATGAATTTATATAAGTAAAACCATAGTAACAGGCTCTAAACTAAAGCTCAGACAGCCCACTAGTGACCATTGCAGAGTGATTTACGCTGCCAGTGTGACCACAGAGTAAAAATACAAGCTAAACATGTGGCAGTGATGCTATTGGGCTTCTCCAGATCACAAATTCATTAACAAGCAACTCTACAGTTCATGTGACACAAGATACACAGCTTCTGTTTGAAGTATAGATAAAATCTCACCAATTCCTCCTTCTGTTTATACCTGTGCATGTGTTCACATGGGATCGTACGGGTTGTCTGTAGGTCATGGATGTTTTTGGCTTTTTGACTTTCGCTATAGGAACACTGAAGGAGATAAAACAGGAATTAATGTGAAAAAAAAAAACAAATCAGTCTTATTTGAGAACATAGACACTAAAGCACCTTGGATGGATTCATGGAAGAAAAATTTAAGAGAATGACGTGGAAAATACTTTTCCATGTTGCTAACAGAGCAATCTTCAAAGAAATACAATTTGTATTGTATGAATGAACGAAAAACTGTTACATGTGTTAGGTTTAACGTCGTGGAATATCTGGGGCAAAACTTTAGCAAGAAATTACTAACGCCCCCAAGTGTAGAAGTTAAACACTGCATCGTTATTTATCGCATGACGACAAGGGTAACCACCTTCTAAAAAAAAAAATGCTAAAATTGTCATGTTAATGATACCTTATGGAAAAAAAAAAAAATTACTCTGGTCTCCGATCCTTGGTGTTCATGCATCTGAGAGGTTTGTCTGTTTCATTTCCAGACCATAGCGCGCCTACCGAATGAGACATTCAAGACAATGGCTTGGATCGTTTACATTAATTGCAGTTTTATCTCATGAACTAAATTCAAACAGCAAGTTATTGCTTGGTTTTCCAGGAATAAGGACTTGTTTACTGTGGAGCAAAACTCAAACTGTATGTAGGTCACACGTGTATAAATCTCTATCAGTGCTACAAACCCCTGAAAAAAAAATCCATCCACCCAAAATAACAACGATGAAAGGCAATACGGCAAAATAAAAAAGGAGACACAAATTTTGCAAATAACAACAAACAAAAAACATTTAAAGCATAATAAAAAATTCTAGTAAACCATTTTTCCCACACTAACACTTCGGTGGTCTAAGTTTAGCATGTTAACAGAGAACTTTATATTTAAAAAAAGCAACGTTGTTATAAACACTTCTGAAGTAACTGCGACTCTGATCACCATATCGCAGCGCCGTGAATACGTCCACGTCGCCGAGTAAGAAGTGTTCCTTGGTGTGCGCTGTGTGTTAGTCTGTGAAACCCTGCTGACAGTCTGCACGTGTGATCGCCGCGTCCACGATCTCATGTCTCCATCATCCCGAGCGGTTCTCCGAAACGGATCTTTTGGCCTGCTGTGAGGTTAAAGTTGAAGTTCTGTGGAGCTTCGAACAGCAGAACGATGGTGGATCCCAGGTTGAACTCGCCCAAGTGCTCACCTTTACGCAGACTCACACCCTCCTGGTTGTTGTTGGACACGTAGCTAAAGTCATTGTACGAGCCTTTACTGTAACGAGGGTTGTTTGTGCGGAGCTCCTGGAGAAGGAAGATTATGGTTTGGTTAATCCATGTAGAGCAGAACAATATGCATACTGTACAATACATGTTTACTTATGCACTTACACATTTATTTATCTAAGGACTTATTTACTTCAAGTATGTAAATATTTACGTTTTTAAAGGCAACACACTTTTTTTTTTACTAACACACTTATTTAACTACATACAGTATTGTTCACAGGACTGTAGGGTCAACCCTAATTTTTTTTTATATTTTGCTTCATCAGATTTTTAATGTAGCCATGAGGAATGCATCTTATTTTCAGTTTGAGCAGTTTCAGAGGAGTGTTTTTTGTTTGTTACACCACACATTGACCTACTGTAAAAATCACTCTTCATAAAATTTTTAAAAAAATCTAACTTAAGGCATGAACCAGTGAGAAAACTGGTGATGCGTGATGCTGAGTCTATTTTCTGTACAATACATGTGACCTACTTCAGTGATTTGTTCCGTTCGTAACTGCGGAAATTCGTAACTCGAATGTTTGTAAGTCAGGGCTACCTGTAATCAAATATTCTTAGAGCAAGTACAGAAAACTGGGGCTGATCGCTTTCTAGCCCAGACTGTAGATTCAGCAGCCTATCAGAGACAGTCATGTATGAGAGCACGTCTGTTGCACATTATCTTCATCATCATCATTGATTGAAAAGGCACATTGAAAAGAAACAAAGTTGTAGGTGTCATGAACAGGAATGAGGTGAATTAATTCCTTCATTATGCCTCTTCCCGTACACAAACTGAGCCTGAATCTTACCCCTGAACTTAACATACACCGTTTACTCAAATGACAGTAAAACTTTACATACTTAAACGCATCCAGCTATCTGCCCTTAAGTGCGTTTCTGGCATGAGAGCTTGTGATATAACGCAGCGCTCAAACCTAATAATTTCACTGCCAGGATACTGACAGATTAATATTTTACACAACACATTTAACGCATCACTGAAGACAGGTCAATGTTGGGAAACACCAGGGCGCTGCCTGCTTAAACAGCAGCATGTCAGCATGTCAGCAATGAGGTTTACACATAATGAGTACAGAAACGACAAGACGGAAAAAGAAAACCAAGTGTGTGTGTGTGTGTGTGTGTGTGTGTGTGTGTGTGAGAGAGTGAGTGTGAGTTTGAGTGTGTGAGAGAGAGAACGCAGCTCTGACCTTGTCAAAGTAAATCTGGATAGATCCGACGTTGGTGGCTCCGACGGCCGTTAGCGAAAAGAAGCCGTGGCACCACTCTCCGCTCAACACCACGCGCTCGTTATGACAGAAGAGCTCTTTAATCCATCGCGCTATGCCCGGGTTTACAGACATCAGAGAACCTGCAAAACAGTGTCACCTGTTTATTTTCCTCTGAAAGAAGGACAAGGGATGATTTAGGATTCTGTGAAGAGGCATGTTAATGAGGTCCATATACAAAGAAGACCCAAAGCAGAACGAACACTGAAACAAAGGGGACAGTATAAAACCTGGAAGAGATTAAGCATTTGTTTATCTAATCTTTACAAATTCTGGATCAGACACAGAAAACGGACATTTACATTTACAGCATTGGGCAGCGAACCTTACACAGTGGGGTTAAGTGCCCTGCTCGGGGGCTCTACAGTGGCAACTCGGGGGTGCTAGGCATTAAACCTGTGACCTTCTGATCAGTAGTCCAACGCCTTAACCACTAGGATAACCACTATCCATCCCTACCCCAAAATAAACAATTTGAGGTTTCAATTTGCAAAATGTGTGTAACTAATTTACAACAATTTATATATAAAGAGACGCATCTTTATTAAAGCAGGGCTATAATGTGAAAGTGCCCCTAGTCTTTGTTCCTTATGTTCTGTACATTATGGATCCAAAATCATGCACGTTGCACTTTTGTGGTAGTGCACATACATGCAGGTTCACAGATCCAGAAGTACATGCAAATCAACCATCCCCTCCACTGTTCTCTTCTGGAAAACTGAAGAGAGGAAAGGATTTTATCTTAAATTTCCATTGTCAGCAATATAAACAATTATAACAATGTGTTCCATGTGGATAAATTATAATAATAATGGCTTCCATATATTCAAATATTCCAAATAGCTAATCCAACTAGCAAAACTGAGAGGTGGAAGAATAGAGAAGAACCTACAGAAATCTTACTTGAAAACAAGAAAGTCAAACTCTGAGTAACCTGAGCTTAGGAGAGTTGTGTTGAAGAAACACTACCCGTAATAAGCAAAGCTTAAACACTACCTGTCGTGCCACCTGTAATAAGCAAAGCTTAGCTTAATGAATTCCTTCCGCTCTCTTAATCCATTCCATCACTGAGACTGTGGACCTTTCCTGCTCTCTGTGCCAGGATTGCTTAAAAATTCCCAAAAGACAAAAATGAGATTTATAATCGTTCAGTAACACCAGCACCACCTACAGGTCGTTCTATCAACTGATAGCGTTGTATTGTTGTTTGTGTGCTACTAACTTTTAATTCTACCAAAGACTAGAACAATACTGATAGTGTCCCTGCAGTCCCAGATGTATTGGTTGGACAGCAAGACGGGTCCATATATCAGGGTTTGGATGTATCATTCAGTTCCTAACCTGCAATAGTGTGTTACAAACACAAATACTATACATAACATTATCACACTGAAGAGTCTTACCAGGAAAGTGGCGTCTATGTGCAACTCTCCAATCAGTGGGCGAGTGGAAGCAGTGATAATCTCCTGGAGCTAGATACACCACGCAGTGGTACAGCTCATTCCCTTCCTTGGTCACTAGCCCGTTCTGGAAGTCGCCAATGTCATCCTCATCTAAACACCGCACACCCAAAAACACACAGCGCTAAAACCACTGATAACATAAAAATACCTATAACACCATCCTAAACATAACAAACGGACTCACTTTTGTCAAGGGCCAAGTTCCTGGTCCATGTGCATGGTCCAAGAAAGGTCTCCAGAGAATACGTGACGCCCTTCACCTGCTCCACCTCGCAGTTCTTTACCCGGCCAAAATGAAGGATCTTACCATCAGCTGGACTGATCTGAGGAGGTACAGCAATGAATAATGATTCCTGATTTAGATTTTCTAATAAACAACACATAAGGAGAGATGGAAAAACCTGAAGTTCTTTTTTTTTTTTATTGTCTAGCTCAGCACTACTTTTTGTCTAGCTTACTCAGAGACATTTAATGACCTTTATGATGTTTAAGTTAAATGACGTGGTTATACAGGTAGTCCCCGACTTATGGACGAGTTCCGTTCTGGGAGCACGTTCGTAAATCCGATTTGTTCGACAAAGTGGGTCTTATACGTCTTTGACATGAATATACAATGTAAAGCATATCAACCCACTTGACTAAATCCCCTTTCTCTACACTGCCATCTTGTGGCCAAAAACCACAATCATGCCCAAGGAAATTAATCTTACAGTGATCTGTTGTCTCTGCGCCTTTGAATCCTGAGTAGAATCCTGGATGCCATTTTGTCTCAGAGCTGTTTTCCACCGTATTGAACTGTAAACTCTGATTTGTTGAGGAATTTAGGATTATTCACCATCAGAACAGCTTTACAGGATAGACATATTCTATGATGGTGCTTCCGGATTGATTCATTCGGTGAGGCCGAATCATTTCTCATGCACCCCCACATGCATACACGTACAATATACATTTACATACATTTACTTATACACTGAAAATATTGTATATAATGATATCTGGTGCACTGCAGTGTTTACTTTTTGTACAATACACGTGAGCTACTTCTATGATTGAACCCGGAAGTAGAACCGCGGTCCGTTTGTATCTGCGGAAATACATAACTAGAATGTTTGTAAGTCGGGGATTACCTATATAATAATGAATTCAGTCACGTACATATTGTGATTCTTTTGGCAATTCATGTTCTCCAAAATAAAAATTTTAAAATAATTTTGTTATAATATACAGGTGTATGTTCGCATTCAGTGTAAAATGTCTTTATTCCTTCATAACACTACAGGTAGCACACTCTAAACTATTCACACATTGGCCAGGTGGCACAGCATCCTGCATGGTAGGAGAAAATTATGAGTTTGTTTAGAATTATAATAATATTAAATATTAACAATATAGAATAATAATATTGAATTGGGATGTTTAGGATCGCAATACAGATCGAATCTGCACCTATGTATCGTGATAATATCATATTCGCTGCTGAATTCCATCAGTTATTTATACACCATAAGAAAAATAACAAATCAAGATGGCAATCGTAGTACGTGTTTAAGTGTCTTTTGTGACCAATAACAATTAGTCATGAGTTCGTTTATGATGTCTTGGCTTTTGTAAACCAAAATAATGGAGCAAAAAGTTGACACATGCCTTAAAAATCCCTTTTTAAACCTAGATTCTCATCCTGGTTACACACACATCCGCTTACCACGCAGTGCGAGTCGCACACGGGCCGTGCTTGAGGTTTGAGCTTGCGTCTGAAGAACTCGCCCAGGTTTCGGTAATGCTGCAGGTCCTCCACAGCCGCCTCCTTCATGTTCACCCCAAATGTCCATATGTAAAGGCTGTAAATAGGCTTGCGTAACCAGACGGGCAGGTCGACCTGGTTAAGACGTCCCCAGGCCCTGGAGAGCAGCCTCGTGGGTATGGTCTTGTATATGTTAACCTAAGTCAGGACACACTGTTAAGAACCTGTCTGCAGGCTGAAGAGCTTTATTGTAATAACAATCTGTATTTAACAGTTAGAGTAGGGAAGTTGATTAGTGCATTAGTGTTTGCTCAGTTCACAGTTGCTCAACATTTGTCAAAAAGAGCACTTAAGTGTGCATGTTCAGACAGTAGCTGGCCAAAGTGTTTACGATGGTCTAACTGCAGAGGTCATAGGGAAACAAAAGGGAATGGAGGCTGTCTGCTTGTTTGTCCCCATATCTATCCATCCATTCACCGGTCTCTCTCTCTCCATATATCCGCATAAATATAGAGATAGATACAGAAAAGCAGACAAACAGTAAGATAAATAAAGTGACAGAGCTAGACAGCTAAACAGATAATTAGATGATGGATAGACAATATATATAAATAGACAGATACAGACAGTGACAGATTTCATGGACACACAGACAGACGAGTTAGACAAAGTGACAATTAGACAGACAGACTAATACAGTAGCAGTAGACGGTGACAGTTACACAGACAGACAGAGATGGATAGACTGAAACATAGACTGAGACAGGGAGGTTAATAGGTGTCTGGAACTTTTAGCTTTAATGCAGAAAAATAAAAAAAAGTTAACTGACATGAGAGAAATGGTCATGGTTCATAAGAGCACAGCAGCAGGACTTTTAAGCAACTGCGAGAATCTAATACTCTGATACTACACTGCCAGTGTGTGCTTGCTTACATGTAACTGTTAAAGCAGCAGAGTAAAATTACTGTATAAGGCTTAGGTTAAAATTAATGTTTTTAAAAATCCTGCAATCGAGAAATTGTATGAAAGGCTGCGCCTGACTGACTGGGAATTCTTTCAGATACTGAACAATGCTGTGAAAGCTGCCATGGCACACTGGGGAGGGAGTTAGACAAAGCTTTCCTCAGTTCAGTGAGCCTCAGCAGGATAAGGGGCCTTTTCACTCCGGCCTGTGGAGAGTGAATACGCAAGCAGCCATCTGCAATATATGCTCTTGCCCTCAATGCACCCTTTGAACTGTTCTAAACGATTTCTATCTGTGATACTGGAATGACGAAATGTTAAGCCAATAAAAGAAAATTTTAAGGTTGTCTCTGGATTTTCATACACAGCTCATCACTCATGCACACACACACACACACACACACACACACACACACACACACACACACACACACACACACACACACACACACACACACACGAAGATATACGTTGTTTTTGCTTTAAACCCATTTCGCTAGACTTACTCTGCTGGTGGGTCGCCAGCCCACCTTGGCGAGAGGCTTGAGTACAGCGAATGGCAGTATGTAGTGGAGGAAGGAGAGTGGCCATGAGCGCAGTCTGGCAGTGGGCCGGGACATACAGCTCAGCTGTCCAAGGCGCCGCCGCAAAGCCAACTGCGGAAACTGCAACCTGTGTGACATGCATGATGAAGCCAGTGAGGCTCAGTGCACAAACAGTACAGTACTACAGTTACGGAAAGACCTGAGCAGATATGATTAACATAACAATATTGTTAAAAATCTATCAGCAGTTTCAGTCTGAAATCTAAAAAGGTTTCTATATAATATGAACCTACTGGTAATATATTAACATGTATGTTAACATGTATAGGAAAAACAAAAAAGGGCCTAAATCAAAACCTTGAGGAACACCACAATGCCTTTGAGATGTCCTGAAGTGACTCTTTTAACGTTTAAATAAAAAATGTCATTAGCAACTTACAGTAAGTGTCAGCTTTTAAGCAACATCTAAACTTCTCTACATGTCATGTGCCTTTAAAATGTTGTGGTAGTATTCCGCACCAAAACTAATATATGAGCAATCTGAGGGAAATACTGACCACATTTTAAAAGCAGATGAAAATAAGTGTTATTCCTAGTAGAAAAAACAAGACACAAGCGTTTCTAAAACCGCTGGAGATGTCATTAGTGTTAATGGTTTGTCGGACAAGCACGTTTAGTCTATGATGAGATTTAGGCAGCTTGTTCTAACGATGAATAATGCAAATATGCATGCAGACAAAAAAGACTGAAATAAAAACCCAAATAAATTTTTCACTTGTTATGGCATTGCAGTAAGTAATTATAATGTACATACCTAGTCAGATATTTACAAATTTTTCATGACAATGTCAATTATATTTATTTCGGTTTTGATACTGTCTATAACTTAAAGTTTCTACACCAATTAGACACAATATGAACAGCACTGCCAGGTGACTTGAACAAAACTAGGAACTATACATCATTGAACTGGTGACAGGATCATGGGCACCCGAGGCTCATCTCTGATTATGGGGACCAGATGGGTGGTCCAGCTAGGTCCCAGAACATCCAGTGCACAAAAGCCTGCTGCATGGGGTTTAGCAGGTAAAGAATTCAAAGTAGTTGATCCAGACTCCAAATTTCCTATATCTCGATCCGATCGAGCACCCATGTAATGTCCCTGAAAACCAGTCCAATCCATAGAGGAACGACCCTGCAACCCACAGCACTCAATGCATGCACTGCTAACGTCTCGATGAGAGAGCCTAGCACATTTAAATCAGTTTATGGCTAAAATTAAACGTCATTTAATGTAAACCGTCAACTTAATTGATCTCAATATATTTGCAACGCCCATTAAAAGTAAAATAAAATAGAACGCATATCCATCGACGGATATTACACAGTGATATTTTCACCAACAGAGCCTTGAAAATGGACCAGCCCTATGCAGCTTTGGAACATTTTTAAACACTTTCACTTTGCAAACTGCTAGCGCAGCTGCTTTTGACCTCGGCTTTAGTAGTACACACTAGAATAGTACACTGAAATGCACAAAGCTCTAAAGTACACAAAATATTACACAATAATTTCATCAGAAAGCTGCCATGCATATCTTGGACAGCAATAAGGTATGAAAGTACAGTAGTTTGTTTGTGAACAGAAAGAGATTGAGGGCAGGTTAGCAGAGCAAAACAAGATTACCCTTAGTATGTCAGTGAGCTGGGGATTTTTAGAACTGAAAGTGATGAGCGAGCAGTACCAGGGTTGACAGCGAGTGCCGTGTATAAGCTATCTATAGGTGCTAATACACAGTCTATTCTAATCAGGATGAGACCAGAAGTAATCTGTGGATGAACAGACAGAGAGAGAGACTGAGCCTGGACATCCATCACTCAGAGAAATCCTCAGTGTTTAATTACCTTGGGCTTGTGAGAAGAAGAGTGCCAACAAGTGTGCGTTTTTCTATCTTTCTATCAAAAGAGGTTTAATTTACGATAATGACATGAAAGACATATTGTTTGGTTTCAAGAAGCTTCAGGGTAAAATCTACGAAATTTACCTTTGATCGGGATTTATAGGAATGTCTTTGACATTTTATGTAGCTGTGGTTCTATTTCGTACGTTTGCATACCACTTGTGACGCATCGGACTACAGGTGAAAGCCAATATCATACAAAGATATACAAGTATATCCGAAATTATAATGACGGAACAAAATTGGGCCTAAAGCGGAACCTTGTGGGACATCACACTGTACATATTTAGCCCTCTAAGGTTGAAGTGTAGAGGTTGAGGAGCAGGAATCGGGAAACTCACTCATAAATAATATTCATTATCTGCTTTATACCGCCTGAAGTCACTGAGGTTTAAAAATGATGCATTATAGAGAAGTTCAGAGTAAAAACCACTGCAATGAAATGCACTCAAAGCTTTAATTCAAGCATTTCATGGCACATTACACGGCATAATCACTTGTATTTTAAGGTCGAATAGAGGACAGACCGCATCAAGGTTCCTGACATTGAGAAGATTTATTTTAAATGTACACTGAAAGTTTTCTTCAAATTTTACTGGAATCAGCAGTTCAAGGTAAAGTGTAAGCACAGTCTATTTTAGGCAAAGTTCTGTTTATTCCTCCCAAGCATCGTTGTGTATAGAAGCCAGAAAATGAAACCTCAATATGAGGACCAGAACAAATCATGTAACTGTGTTCATCCTTCACTGCTGATAATGCAGAAACTATACTGAACTCCAAAGATACAATACACTTAAGTATGTTGTATGATATTAGCACCTGGCCTTCCCAGGCAGGCTTGACCACAACAAATATTTTTTACCAACCCTCCCGATATGTTTGTTCACACATCACATCTTGTATTACTATACAGAGCTGTCACGACAGCTTCAACGAGCTTGATTGATTTTCCACGTAGTGTTGATCTACTGCTCGTCACGGCTGGGTGAATCTTTCTGAGGATATTGATTTGAAATAGTAGTGTTGTTCTATCCTTGTAACGTGATCTCTATAGAGGCTGTTTGGCACAAAGTAATCCATATAGTCTAATAGAACAATTTAATTATCACTTGATTGTTAAAATTTGGTATTGTCAAGTCAATAAAATGTCAATACTGCATCAAAGGAACATACATTATTCTTGATATTTACAGCTTGTGTAATAGACGGTGCCATTTTATCAGTGATGGTTTATTTATTTCTATAAATAGTGTACTGTAGCTTTAAAACTGCACTGCAGAGGTTATCAGTAGCCATTTTTAAACCGTACCACTCTTGTTTTTCCCCTGTATTACATAACCGTATTACTTCTCTATACAATCCAGTTATCTTTAGGTCTCCTGAAATATTATGTCAGGAATGGCTCTACATTGAGTATAGTTATAAAAGATTCAATCTGTTATGCTAAGCTAAAGGATAAAGGCTTCTGTGCACTACCCCCCATCCAGCCTGTCTGGCACAGCTGAGCACACTGGTATGAAGAGCACTGCAGCTTACTTGCTATTCATGCCACAGAATAAAATGTACGCACAGTCTAGGAGTCCGAAATCAACGGTGAACAGAACAAAGAAACAAAAGACATGGGGGAAATGCATAGTGTCTCTCAGCGGTGTCGTTTCTCTGATTTTGTGTGCGCATGACTGAGCATCTCGTTATGAGGAACAGATCACAGCTAAGGCACGGTTTAAAGGATAATCAAGGCTGTGTTAGCTCACATGCACTGTTCACACAGGCTTCCTGGCAAGATCTTAATAGCATTAGTGTACAATTAGGCTAAATGCAGGAAGGAGAGCTGAGAGGAGTATATTAGAGTCAAACCACATGCACTCTCTGTCTCTGACTCTCTGTCACCAGGGACATTATGCATAATGCATCCCATTAGATTCTATCCATTTTGTCTTTGGTCTTTCTTTGTCATCCATTATCTCAAATTCCCACCAGCACCAAAGCCGTATTTCAGTTGCATGCACTCACTCAAACACACATGCGCACACACTCACACAAGCCTGTGCTTTACTCCATCATCACCACCACACTCTCTCCATCCACCTCCTGTGGTACCTGAAACGGCTCTGATGGCTGATCTGAACCACCCCCGGCGCACCGGGGCCTTTGGCATCAGTGTTTCTATCGCTGCCCGCAGACCCCCCTGCGGCTCCTGCTAAGGAGGAGGAGCCGAGCTGTCGGAGGCGCCGAGCATCAACCCTGACTCTGTGGAGATTGTAGCAAGAGGACGGCCTGTGCAAAGCCCTGCAACATCTCACCATTTCCCTACTGCGCTCCGCCGCTGCTGCTGCTTCAGGTTCGGCTGACACATGATCACGGTAGAGCGATGCGCACCGCACGATGTTTCGTTCCTTCTGCTATCTTTGCTTCTGCCGGTGCTTTTCTCGAGCTGGAAGCCCAACCCTCTGGATCGGTCACCGGTTGCTCAGGGTAGCTGCTATTGGCTGGCTGAGCACTAAGGGACGCCTCCTGTGGTGGTACACTCCTGTACTGATGCTGCTGAAAGAATGGTGGTATGGAAATTGGGGGTGGGGTGAGTGCTGTTTTTTTTTTCCTCTAGAAAAACACAATACCGTCAAGCATGTGCTTACTAGCCCCTGAACTCTCTCACCCCTGCTCTGCTTCTGAGCCAGGCTGCTCTTGCTTAAAAATCTCAAGCTAAATTTAAGAAGACATTTTCTATAGCTGATGCATAATTGAACAGAACCATAAACCTCTAAAAAGACACTAAAAAGCTTATCTGCAGCTCTATACGATATGTAAAATAGAGTGTAAAAGTTTACACACCCTTGTGGTGTTTAAATTGTTAAACAGAGGCATGTCTTTCTATGCCATGTTATCGATTTATGTGGCTGTAAATGGTCCATGTATAGCATGTTCACCAATTTATTTATTTATTGTTAGCTTTTATACATATTTAAATGTTTTTGACTTTGAAAAGAATCACAGATTCATTTTGAGGCGAAGTTTAATTAACGATATTGGATGACCTGGATGTTACTTAACTGCTTCAGTAGTTGACTTTTGGTCATGTGTGTTGTATTTTTTTTTTTTAGTTACAACAACATGGCATTGCCAGGACTTATTCCTGCATATGGTACATCCATTATATCATACGGAAGCAGATTAAAAGCAGCACAAAACTAAATTGATTTCGGAGAATTTGTCTAGGAATTCTGACATTTTTCTTCCCTCAGAATTCAACATCCTTCCCTCCCTCCTTGGTCTGACATTTTTTCCCCCCCTCAGTATTCTGACGGAGATTAAAGTCAGGACTCTGAGGGGAAAAAATGCCAGAACAAGGAAAGAAAAAAAGTGCTTTATTGCCAAGTATGTTTGCACATACAAGGAATTTGTTTTGGACAGAAGCTTCCAGAGATGAGAAAAAAAAAAACACAACACGGAACAAAAGGAAAAAAGGAAATGGAATAGAATGTGGGGTAATATCAAATAAATATCAGGGGGAAAATAATTGGAGAATTTCAGAACAATTGGAAAAATGTAGAACGTTTAGTAAAAAAAAAAAAAACTGTCAGAACTCTGAGGGGGGAAAATGGCAGAATTCTGAGGAAAAATAAAAAAAGACATAACTCTGAGAAGAAAACGTAGAACATCAGAACTCTGAGAAAAAAAACAACAACAACGCAGAACATCAAAGCTCTGAGTAAAAAAATGTAAGAACTCTTGTGAAAAAAACAAGTCAAAATGCTGAGTAAAAAAAAAAAAGGTCAGAAAATATATTTATGATGGCCCTAATCCTTTCCATATTGTATTGAGACAAAAACAAATGAGCACAACAGACATAGGCTGTGCAACATGTCACTAATAATCCATATAATAGATTGAAGGCAGTTAATAATAGCTAATATACTGTATTCCTAGCTAACGGTTAATAAGAGATGATAACACAGCATCTTAACCACACAGACACACACACAGACACACACACACACAGACACACACACACAGACACACACACACACACACACACACTACAACTGTGGTCCTCAAAATATGTCTTATTTTGTTCATCATAAAAATTACAAATAACTATTTCTAAGTGATTATATTAATTACTGTGTCTTATAGTTACTAATATTGTTGAACTGGTAAGACACATTAAATGGGTTTAAAAATAATTAAAAAGAAATATGTCCAGGGCGAAAGATAGAGAAACCCTGATAAACTCTCATAATAAAGGAATTGAACATCAGACTTCGAAACAGCGTCTTATTTCTATGAAATTCATTTCGTCTTAAGGGTGTACCAACATGTCCACTGGACTTCATCATTATACTAAAGGTTTCAAAATACTGTATTAGTTAAGAAATTATTTTTATGAAATAGTACACTTGCCTATTTACTCAATAATACATAATGCAAAAAGTCATACAAATCATATGACACCAACCATGGCTAGACGCTTCCTTTTTAACACAAGTAACAGCGTTTTTAGCAATTTAACTAGACGAGGAACTCGCATTTCATTCAAGAGCTCAATGTGAAATCTATGTCATTTTATTTCTAAAAAAATCTACTAAATGGATATGTGATCTAATAATAATATAACACTTATATTTAAACACAAGTATTAAAAATGTCTTCAAAATATTTTTATCTTTCTTATAGTAATAGAGACAAGTAGTTTTAAACTTACTTCTTACTAGTGCTCCTCCGACATTAGAGAGAGAACCGAGTTACGAGAAGTCTGTCCCCCTCTTCCTGTCTTTTCGTGACAGGAGGAAACTGACTATGAGACAATGTGACTCATCTGGACTCTGAACAGCTGTAGGAGCCCTTTAACTTGATCTCACAGTGACATCATCTTCCCACATCATCAGCCAGGCCAATGAGTGAAGGGGCTCACTTCCTGTTTATATGTCATATGCAATTATGAAGAGAGACTCGGCTTTTGAGATAAATTTTTTGAAATATCCATTTATTTAAATCAGGGCGAATGTTTAAAAGAAATGCAAATGTTGATGCCCCCAGTGGAAAGAATGTAAAACACACCTTTACTTGGCAAACTGTTTACAAAAATGAATGTGAAGTGAAATGTGCGTACATATTCTTCAGCATGGCAACAATCCAGATATGGATAATCACACTCAATAATAGATATTAGCTCATCCGCTTGATTCTGGACAGACCACAACATTGTTACATCATAGCAACCAGCAGTTTTACTCATCAGTAGATAACTCCTGTAATAAGTAAGACATTATGGGGGGCAAATTATGCTTTCAGCCTCGTAAGTCAATTTTGATATTTTCATCAGATAGAAATACATTTTGAAGCTTTACTACTGTGCTTTAAATGTATTACAAATAATACAGTACCTATTACATTTAAAAAGATAAAAAAATAATATACACAAGTTATACTTTTCGAAACCTAAAACCTACTTTTCGAAAGCTAAAAATAAAACCGTTAAACAAGCAAAACATTATTACTGTACGACTTATCCATATAAAAATAAATATGGTGGATATTAAAAACTGGAAAACAGAAAGGGGCTAAACTTAAACAGGCTGCATACATCAGTGCGACCGTTACCTAATTATCAGCAGCTCCTGCATCTTTTTTAACCAATTAAATCTCCCAGCATTGTTTTCTTGGTTCCTCCTGGCTCACAATACCGAGACTGTGAATGTACAGCTCAAAGTGCATTACACTGAATTGTTTAGAAGCGAATAAAGCTGCCAAGATAATCCAATGCACCTTTTTCATGCCACTTCCTCTTCAAAGTGCTTTTTTTTTTCTTGTGGGAATTTTTTTTTTCCAGAAAAGCTGCTTTATCCACTCACACTCACTCATTCTTATACTGTTTATCCTGTATGGGGTTGGGGGTGGCCTGGGGCCTATACCAGGGGACTTGGGGCACTAGCAGGGGTATATTCTGGACAGGGTGCCAGTCTATCACAGAGCACACACTCGCACACTACAGGGAATTTATAAATGCCAGTTAGCCTAATCTGCTTGTCTTTGGATTGTGGGAGGAAACCGGAGTACCCAGAGAGAACGCACCAAACACGAAGGGAACATATAAACTGAGGTGAGATTTGAACCCATGACCATGGAGGTGCGAGGCCACAATGCTAACCATTATGCCTGTGCTGCCTCTGCTTTATCCAAAATAATATTTAGTTAATAAAAATAAAATAAAATCACTTTCACTGATTTGATTTTATTTATAAAAATATATATAAAAATTAAAAATCCTTCGAGAAGTTTCCATGAACTTTAATATTGCCCAAGTTAAAAATTTATTCTGAAGCATACACAGTCACAATGCTAGTCTTTTAATTTGACATAGGATGCGTCACCCTGTGCCAGTCCCACAACTCAAACATTGTCACCTCATTGGTTCATTGGTTCTGAACCGTCCACCGTGACTCAGGTCAACAGCAGGTCACAGCGTCAACAAAGCCATGCTGGAGGTACGACATCTGTGTAATTAATCCAAAACAAAACAGATAAGGTATGACATCCATGGCTGATAAGAGATTTAAAAAACAAACTAAAAATGGATGGCTTCCAGCAAACAAAAACCAGCCAATCAGCTCA
This sequence comes from Clarias magur, assembly GCA_013621035.1. Lineage (NCBI taxonomy): Eukaryota > Metazoa > Chordata > Actinopteri > Siluriformes > Clariidae > Clarias > Clarias magur. The sequence continues at coordinate 2,263,911 of QNUK01000004.1, read as the reverse complement.
GCACAATATCACTCCACTCTCATCTCATTACTGCAACACCGGCTTGGCTCACCAACAGCGGAGCACCTTTCACATGGTATGCCTTCCATGTCCAGAGTGGCACTGTAGTAACTGACGTAAAGGTCATAGAAATAGCAGGAGTACCAAGACATTTTTGAAGTTCTAAATGGGGCACCGAGGCTAAATTATATCCCGTGACTTTATGACTTTGTATGTCAACATCATCATCTAGATTATGGAAAATAATATGCAATTCATTGAAAATCCACAGTGCTTGTAAATGACTGAAATGAGCAAGAAGAAAACTGAATATTTTATTAAAAACAAATTTTACCACTTAAAATAAAACAACCAACATCCTAAAGCATTTATGGACCTTATGCACATTGCACATTCATGCATATTTGCACACTCCCCAGACATTTCTATTCAACTCTATTTCATTTCCACAACTAAAGTTTTCTATATTTGTACAGCTAAGTTTTTCTTATATTTTACTTCTTATTTTATTCTATATTAATTCGTATTGATAACGGGCGGTCGTATAAGCATTTCAGTGCATATCGTACTGTGCACCTGACAAATAATATTTGAATTTGAAGCAGATTGCCGCCATGAGATTACATTACGTGAAATCAGGGTGTGGGATTCACAACAACGGCATTTCGTACATGTTTGAAGTGCTAGTAGTGTGTTATGGCAGGCTGAGTGCACGCCACCCAGGCAAACGAATTCCACCCACACTGCACATGCTGATGTTGTACTCAGAGAAAGCGCTGGAATAGACTGAATTGTGATGTAATACTTTCCATCACATTTTTTATAATGCATGGAATAAGTACAGTGATCCGGGGTCACTGCAGGGTATGGAGTGAAGTGTGACGGAAGACTCTTTATTTATTTATTTTCTAATTTTCTCCCTAATTTTGTTGTAGGTGATTCCCACCCATCATCAGGACACTCCCACATCAAGGATACAACAACCAATCAGGGAAGGTGATGACTATCACAACCTCAACGACAGCGCTATCCGCTCCTTCCTCTTGCAGACGCCCATGAGTGTGAGAGGCTACAGCATCACCCGGAACTCAGAACTCGCGATCTCCAGATGATAAGGGGAGCTTTACCGCTGTGCCACACGGGTGCCCTGGTATCTTGATTAATAGGGCATTGTGTTAACTGGTCAAGGCATGGTGGCAAAATTATTTCACTCTGCTTTTTGTAGACATTTTAGTGCTGTTTTGTAAATGCAAATTCACCTACAAACTACTTCGATGATTTATACCCCAGTATCCTTATTTTATCCTTATTATTTTTTATTCGTATTAATAACATAAATGAGAAAGATAACAAATGATGAACAACTCACAAGATGTGTACTTCTGTGAGATGACATCACCTTAAGTGGGCCAAAGATGAACATGTTGAAATTCCAGCCACAAGGAGACTATAATCGATCAAGGCGACCATTACTACACCAGACAAACTTGACCGATACACTATCACTTTAGTGTCACCTTCATCACATATTACAAAGCACTTGTTATGAAACTATATTTATTTGTCACACAATAATGATAACGGGCCAGCGATTAACTGACATGTTACAGGGAAAAAAAAAAAGAAAAAAAAAAAGATGAATGATGACAGACTGAATGGACTTTGGATAGAAGTCACATAAAATTTTTTAAAAAAGGTCAGTGAAATCAGAAGCTGTAGCATTAGGATCACCAGGCCACAATGACCTTATTCCAAGGTTGGAAAGCCCGAAATAACTGTTTATTTACAGTGTGCCCTGGACAACACTACAACAGACTGAACAGACAGGAACAACTGGCTAAATCAGCACCTGGTTTAAAGAATGAACCCTGTTTTATCAGGAACATTAGTAGTATTTCAGTTGTGCACGTACAAATAAGCAATATCACGGGAGAGGGAAAGCTGTTGTGCTGGATATCAGCATGGCTATGATGCGACTGTCGGCTTGGAAGCGATTATTAAATACACAAAAGATTGTTTAAGATTACAGAACGTTATCAGAATGTGTTTTTTTTCCCCCTTTTTCTTTTGCTGGAAGTGCTGCTTTTGTGACTCTACATTTTGGCATTTGGCATTTTTTTTTTTTTACATTAGCTGCTCTCTCCTCTCCCCCCCCCCCTTTTTTTTTTACTACACACCGTGCCAACCTATTTTCAGCCATACTGGTGACTGTAGTTTAGTTAGTGTAATTAATGCTCATTAGAACAACTGTCACATGGAATGATGCATATAGTTATACGTCCCAGTGCTGTTACTGTCCATATATACTCTTGGACCGCCTCTCGCCCAATCAGGTTACATGGAACTAACCATTATATAATCAGCAATTAAATGTAATTCTGAGACTCATCAGATCAACATCTGCAAACTGTCCTGTAATACAATATTGATATTGCATTTATTGAACATTTTAATAAAGTATATATTTGTAGTGAAATCTGTCAATATGTCAAAGAAAAAAATATTATACTGGAGTACTCAGTATACTCAGTACTCAATCTGATTAGTCTGGAAAAGATCATTAATTTGCTAAATATAACTGTTTCAAAGACAAATCACGTTTATATTAATGCACCTACTCTTATACCTTATTGTTCCTACAGCATTCCAGGTCCATATAAAAGGCCAACCTTATCATGAGGGGAAGAAAAATAAAAAATCAATCAATAAAATTCAAAGGGTTCTTTCCAAAGTGCACTGACACAAAAAATACTACATCTGCTTAAATCGACTAAACCTTTCCTTGTTAATTAAACATTAAAGCCGAACGCTGGCTCTCAAAATTCATGAAGAGGCATGAAAATGATGAGAACTAGAAAAATGGAACGGGGAAAAAATATCAATAATTTCTGATTTATTCAGTATTAAAGCACATTGTTTATATAGCGGGGGTTTATATAGTCAGAAACGTCACATCCATAACATGAATGTGTGAATCTCACAGTCATAATACCGGTTTATCCTAAATCACTTATTCCAAAACATTTTTTTAAGTCTATACTTTTCGTATTCATTCAAGTATCTCTCACAATACAAGTGTGTGATGCTTTAAAATTCATCTTGCGGGAAACCTGGACTCTCTCATAAACGGTTGCCTGTTTAATGTCAAATGTTCACAAGTTGTTAATTTTTAGCTGAAAATATTAGAATAAAAGAATTTAATTAGAATTAATTCACTGATACTAAGCACGTCCTTCTGAGGCTTTTTGTTCACCGTTGAGTCCAAATGTCATGTCATGTCCGATCACAACAATTTAACACAGTATGGCACACAAGTCTTTAATGAATTCCAGTCAATTCAATTCAATTTTATTTCTATAGCGCTTTTAACAATGGTCATTGTCTCAAAGCAGCTTCACAGAAATGAAAAGAAGACTTATGGAAATGTACATATGTGTAAGAAAAATGTGACTAGATAATGAGATTGTCCCTGATGAGCAAGCCAAGGGTGACGGCGACAGTGGCAAGGAAAAACTCCCTGAGATGGCAACAGGAAGAAACCTTGAGAGGAACCAGACTCAACAGGGAACCCATCCTCATCTGGGTGATAACAGATAACAGAAATTGTATAACATCATGTGTGTTATGCAGATGAAAGTTCCATAAACAGAAGTTAATTTAAATTAACACAAAGTCCAGTTCAGCACAGGGATGAGTCAGCAGGTGCAGAGGGCAGATGGGGGTCTGGATCACTGGGAGCTCAGGAGCAGCATGTGTAGATCCAAACCAATGAATGGGTAAAAAAAAAAAAAAAATCCGCTCCTTCCGCTTGCGTGAGCTCACAGAGGCCCCTGATTGGCTGTAGAGCCGTGGTTAATGTGGGAGCACTAAGTACCTCTCATCCCTCCCCTCTGAGAGAGCTCGGCCAATCAGCTCTCTCTAGAACTCCGGCTGCGAGAGGTTACAGCATCACCCGGGAATCTAACTAGCAATCTCCAGGTGATAGGGCGAGCGCTTTACCACTGTGCCGACTTTGCATTTTCTTGTATTAGCTACAATAGGATGGGTGGGTGGGTGGATTATTAGAGAGTTATGCAGGTAGCACCATAATATACATAACAGAAGTGCCTAAATCTCCCAGTCCACACACTCATGTCCCCGTAGAGAGATGCTGCAAGCCAAACGACTTGGAGGGACAAAGGATTTCTGGAAGGTATTTGTTAATCTTTCATAGATTTAAAAAAAAATTAAAGTTGCAAAATGCTGTGATATAGGAGGACCAAAAGGCACTCTGACCTATTTACACATTTTCATCCCGTGTGGTAGAAGTGAATTATTTGCCAAGTTTGTTTAGAAATAATAATTATTGCAGATGATGAGGTATGACATTGTATTTCTTTCGCTTAATGTAATTTTAAGTTACATCTTAAATTCTTGTATTTGAAGTGAATTTGTATTGTTTAAATGCCGTGCCTAGTTTTTAAGTGAGAAAACTCAAAATGTTCTACAGAACGGGCTACATTTAACTAATCATTAAAAAAATTTTTTTAAAGGTTTAAAAACAAAATTGTAATATAAAAACTGGACATTTATAAAATCATGATACTTATAGAATCGCCAACTAGATATCGTGATATCGTATCGCGGAGCTGACTGGTGATTCACAATGTGTTAATTATCAGCATTATCAATTATTTGGCCAGGTACCGAACATCGTCTAGACACAAGGTTATAGGAAATATTACCATATAAGGAATCAGGAAGTGATTCCATTCAGAAATATATATTGTATATAGAGTATGAATATTTCCATGAACACAAACTCACACACACACACACACACTCAAACACACAACTGTGCATGGTATCCAGAGACACTAGTGAAAATGTTATGTGACATGATCAGACAGTTCCTCTTTAGTGCTCCTCAACAATACTGCACACACCGTCAGTGGAAAAGCCTGTAGCTACAAAGATGCGTACGTATCAGAGCATTGAGAGAAAGCCACGTGCCGGCTTTAAACACTACGAGCCCGAAATTGCAGCAAAAAAATTAATGGAAGCCTCCTTACCTGTAGCTCGTTGGCGAGGCGTGGAGGAACCTCGATGCCATGCTTCTCCAGCTCCCGTTCTTTATAGTGTTCATACTGTTTGTAGCCGTAGTAACCGCTTCCACTGGCGATCAGGAGGGGGAACGTGCGCACACGTGCCTGAAGACCTGGAGAGCCTGAATTGAACAGAGTGCAAGTGATTTCTGGAGTCTAATAAGATCATTACTTGCAACTTTGGACAAGATGATCCTAATAAAGTCTTGGCTGAATATAATGCTTAAAGACATCACATTACTATTGCTCATCCTTCAACAATAGATCAGTGAATAAAGCAAATGACCAAACTGTATTTGAAATGTTTTTTTTCTTCATGTTAAATTCTTTTGCTTATTTTTTTGACACCACTGTATTTGTAGATTTGAATCTCGCTAAATATACTGTACATCTTATTTAATCTTAGCCATCTCTTGACAGCATATATAAAAAAAATCGAACTATAATATTAACTATAGCTAGAAAATGGAATGTGAACTACGAGGGTGAGTCAAAAATTATCCGCATTCTAGTTACATTAAAATTAAAGTCTTAACAGGATTCACCACTACGAGTCTGAGAGTGAGTTCGGAGTTTGAGTTCCAAGATGGCGCCGATGAAGTCGGCTGCCGTCGCGACTGCTCCGACCTCTTCTATAAGCATTTCACTTCATATCATACTGTGAATGACTGTGTATGTGACGAATAAAATTTGAATTTGAGTAAACGGTAGAGTATGGCACGGAAACGTCCTCAATCGCAGAAAAAAAGATCAAAAGTCGACCATCAGATGGAAAATTCATGCTTACAGTTTTCTGAGACTCTCTAGGGACAGCATTGGACCATTATCAGGAAAAAGGTTCCACAATCAACAGTGCTCATTATAGTGACACTTAAACTTCAGAATAAACGCAGAGGACTATGTCCGATATCCAAAAGCATTGTGATCTCACATGACGATGCACATCTGTACACTTCTGCTCATACTGTCAACACTCTGCAAAAATTCTTTTCATGTGTTAAAGTATCCTCCCTATAGTCCTGAAATCGTTCCATCAGACATTCACCTGTTTGCTCCCCTGAAAGCAGCCCGACGAGGACGAAGATCCACTTCTGATGAAGAAAAGTTAATTAAAACAAATTCTACAGGCAGAGTGCGGACCATTTTTGACTCACCCTTGTATTATTCCTTCACGCTCCTCCTGTGTTGGTATAAACCTATTCTACAGTCCAAGATCCACAGATTATCTCTTTTGGAAGTCCGATGTGTTTTAAAGCTGAAAGATGGAGTATCTCAGAAATTATTTTTTAAATTGAGATAAAAATGCATTTACGAATATGGCTAAATAAATATGGCTCGGGAATTGGGAAGAGAAAAATTAAATCCAGATTATACTGCCACCATCTGTCATTCTTAAGAAAGTAGTCACCATTTTCCTTTGTACAGCAGACCAGTGTTAAAGGAAAACCTTACAGTAATACAGACCTTTCGAATATCCACGCAAGTGTGCCGGTTGACTCCATCTGATTCGGTCAGCATTTCGGAGGAACAGAGACCTGCACACAAGATTAGTTTAAGATTTTTTTTTGTTTGTTTGTTATACTGTATACAATAAAACTTTATTATTATTATTATTATTATTATTACAAATATTGTGTAATATACACATCAAACAGAATGCCGTTTTTTAAAGAGGTATAGTGCATTTATTATGTTTAGCATTTATTTAGTAACTATGGAAAATGAGATCCTATTATTCTTTGGAGAAATCTTAAGAACCGTGATGTGATATAAATATCGTCCAATCCCTAGTTACACAATGTGGCCAAAAGTATGTGGACACTGAAACATCTCACATATACTGTATATGCTTGTTGAACATCCCATTTCTGATTTATTCCCTCTTTGCAGTTATAATGAGTTTTTCATTCAGCTACAAGAGTATTGTTGAAGTCAGGCACTGATGTTTGTGTTCGATGAGGTTGAAGCCAGATCTTCAAGTTCTTCCATTTCAACCTTAAGACACCATGAATTCATGGAGCCAGGTTTGTGTACAGGTGCACCATCATGTTGGAACAGGTTTGGGCTTCTTAGTTTCCCAGGGAAGAGAAACTGTAACGCTAAAGCATACAAAGACTTTCTATACAATGCATTGAGTGGTTTAAACTTTGTTTGGGGTAGGTCCCTGTACGGCTATGACAGTCCACAAACTTTCATAGCAGTGTGTTCACGTTCCCCGAATGCTTGGTGGGTTTCCTCTGGGTACTCTGGTTTCCTCCCAAAGTCCTAAAACATGCAGATTGGGTGGGAATCCAACCCAAGCCCCCTTATAGGAGTATATAAGAGTTGGTAATCATATTTTAATCATACCATGAAAATCTTAACACTTAATCTGTATCATCACAGCTGGAATTTGATCTCATATCACTCATCTCACACTGATGACATCATCATCATCATCATCATCATCATCTAACCCCTAAAGCAAAGCTCCTCTGTTCAAGAAGAACACTCAATCCAGCACAAGCAACATGCCATTATCTTGACGTTTCCCTTTAAACCACGTGACATCTGGATGTTTGCGTCAATTCCACTGCATGACTCCAAAGATAAAATAAAATAAAAATCCTTTACCGGGTTAAAGTCGGCATTAATAACTTACCCCGTTTTTCTTGCTGTAATCGAACCCCTGGAGAAACACACCATACACAAGGACGCCGCCATCTTTCTCCTGCCCGCGCAGAGACGTGCTGACGTACTGTGACGTAATCACGTTACGTAAGGCACCGAGGCCTACAAGGCGAAAAAAGGCTTTTTCCCCTTCTCCCCCACCCTTTTTTTGTTATTTATTTGTCTATTTGTTGGTTTACTGTGTCTACTGTTATTAAGTCGAGAGGAAAAGGTGATCCTTACAAAAAAAGGCCCACTTTCAATCACGTGACTATATAAACGGTCATATAAAATTGTATCTTTATTCTTTTATTATTTAAAAAGGTCATCGACCCCAACTTCTCTTTCTGTGTGTCTATATATACGTATATACGGTATATAATATATATTTTTTTATAATTGTTAAATTAGTATTACATATAACATTATACTAATATGCTTTATACTATATTATGTAATTATATACTGTATAATATTATAACATAATAATATATATATACAGAGTCAGGCAAAAATGTATACACACTTCAGGGAAAAGAAATACTTGTATAAATATTTTAATACCAATAATAATTTCAGTGTCACGTGACCATTTAATGATTGTGTAAAATTTTTTATCCTGTCATGTCCTTTTATTAATCCTTAATCCTTTTATTACTTAAAAATGACATCAAACCCAACTTCTCTTTCTGTGTGTATATTGTAATATTTAAAAATATTTTTAAAATTGTTAAATTAGTATTACTTAAATGCTTAAATTAATATTTTAATAATATTATAACATAATAAGAAAGAAAATGACATTTCTATAATTTCTTCCAATAAGGTAAGTGCTGTAATTAATTGCTAGAACGTTGTCAAGGGAAATATACAGTATGTTGATTCAGAGATGGTAGTTATGTGCACGAGGGATTTTTAAACACCCCCCCCCCCACACACACACACACACCACACACACACAATGGCCAATGATAAATGTACTATTCCTTGAAGTTACAGTACATATCCATATTAATTGTGCTGACTAGGGTCATATTAGGATCTATTTTCTATACTACCACTAGATGTCAGCACTATGAGCTCTCAATTATATATACAGTATATACCTTATAAATATGTGCCCTTCACTGATAGTTAAAGAGTTTAAATAGGAGTTATTAAAAGATTAAAGCTAAAAATGATCTGATCAACTTTAAGGTAATCAGTAATATTATTATTTCAGGTTGAAGCCCATGTTCATGTCTGTCTGTCTTTCTGTATGGCAGAGCTCTCTGTCTAACTTATTAATACAAAGAAATAAAAAATTGTAAATCATATGCCTTATTTTATGCTAAATTGTACTTCTTTCGTCTTCAGCCAAATTCAATCACTGTTCAGTAATCGGAGAGTGAATCATAGAGGAGAAATCGACAAAGTAGATCGGATAAAGATGAAATATTTTTCTTAAAATTAATCCAGTGCGTTAAAAGTCACTTATGCCACTTCAGCGCTGTTATTTCAGCAGTCAAAATATTCAGTTCCGCTTTTCTAATTAATATCTATTGGTGCAGGTGTTGTTTGCATTGATCAAGTAGCGCATTAGTAGCTTATTTTAAAGCAGATTATTATACATAACTTGTGTAACATTTTGATTTCACTTATGATGCAGGGTAAACTTCAGGCTCAGACAGACATCTAAATATTGCAAAAGCTTCATTAAATCCTGTCCAGCAGTTGATTTAAGACGCGCCTACAGTTTGACCCATGCACAGTATTTTGGTTTTAAATCTGGCATATAAGTGCTTATACCTTCACCTCAAACTTCCAGTAGGGTGACTAAACATACTGTACATTCATCTTTGAAGGTTCAGTTTTCATAGTCTACTTTTTTTTCTGGAGTAAGCCATGCTGTGTCGCTAGAGGATTGTGGCGGTTTTCAGGTGCATTACCGTTGTTTCTGTGTCTTCCACATAATCCGTATATACAGTACACGGATGTAAATGATCGCGTTGATTGGCTCTGTTGAGTGACATGTATAGCCACGCCCACCTCAAAGGAAAAAAGTTCTGGATGCTGTCATGTAATCTGGAACCATTCATAACTTGTAATAATAATTTTTAAAACCAACATTTTGATTTTATGTATGGTACAGGTTTAGCATCAGACAAATACCTAAGTACTACCAAAGTTTCATTAAATTCTGTCCGGCCAGTTTTGTGTGATGCTGTGTCAAAATCTTTCTGGACAGACAGACAGACTGACAATTTTGCTAAGATTAGTTTTGAAAGAGCAAGTTTCAGACAAAACCTTTTTTTTCATATAGATCATACCAATTTATAAAACAATTAATACAACACCGTTGCCAGGGTGCCAAAAATGTATAAACACATTACTATATAAAATATAGTCTAAATATAAACAAAACAAAAAATAAAGTTCATAATGTGCTGTACACAATGTACATGATTAAATATGAATACTGCACATTCAGTAATTCATGGCTGAAATGAAACATGTTGATCAGCTATAACAATAAAACTTGTTACAGTGGCCCTGTTAAGGATCAGAGCATCTCCAAGACAGTAGGTTGTGGGACAGTAGGGTTTTCCGTACACAGTGATCACTACCTACTAAAAGTGGTCCAGGGTTTGGACAACCGGTGAACCAGCGACAGGATCATGGGCACTCATGTAAATCACTATGGGAAAAAGGTAAGGCTGTAGAGGCAGTGTGGTGTTTTGCACAATATTTTGCTGGGAAACCATCCATATGGATGTTACTTTGATGTACCAACTACATAAATGTTGTTGCTCAGCAATACATACACCCCTTCGGGGTAAAGGTGTCAGTTCAGGAAAGATCCAAGATGGTTGACTCCCGGGAACCTGAAGCATGAAATTTTCTCCCAAGATGTGGACAGGACTGCTTGCTACCACCTTCTTGCTAGTCCTAAAATACAATAATCGGCATGGTCTTTTTGGTATTTATGGCTTTGACTATCTCTCCTATACATGGCTTCATCGCTGTCTGATACGAGCCCAATGACAGTCAGACCATCCACAAACCTAACAATAGTATACATTTTCAGCATTTCATTATTCAGTTACTGTATACAGGTAGGTTCCCGCCTTACGAACATTTGAGTTACGAATTTCCACAGATACGAATGGATCACGGTTCTACTCCCGGTTCAAAACAAAAATAGATACTGCAGTGCACTAGATTCCAATACTTAGTCATATACAATATTTTCAGTGTGTACGTGAATGTGTAAAATGTCTAAAGTCAAGTATATTGTACTGTATGTGTGAGTGTGTGGGAGGGATGCGGGGGAAATGAGTCGGCCTCAACGGTTTCAATAAATTAGTCCGGAAGCACAATGATAGAAAATGTTTGTCCTGATGGACAAAACAGAGTTCACAGTCCAATACAGGGGAAAACAGCTCTGAGACAAAATAGCATTCGGAATTCCCACTACGATTTAAAAGGGCAGGGATAACACTGTTACATTGGTGAGGGATTAATTTTCTTAGGCACGATTAAGGTTTTTAACCACATGATGGCAGTGTTGGAAAAGGGGACAGATTTAGTCAAGTGGATCGGTATGCTTTACATTGTATGTTCATGTCAAAGGCGTATAGGACTCACTTTGTCAGACTTGAGAACAAATCTGACTTACGAACGTGCTCCCGGGACGGAACTCGTTCGTAAGTTGGGGACTACAAACAGAGCATGTAGAAAAGCATAGGATGGTTCATTTCACATTCCTCAGTTGCGAGGTACCTTATTCAGCTGAACATGTAACTCTAGCATTATTTTGATCTGTGCATGATCTCAGTTTCTGTTTTAATTCATCAAAAAAAAAAAAAAGAAAGAAAGAAAAATTGTAATGGTTAATATTGTAGTAGATTTATTTGGATCTTAGCAGCTTACACTTTATGTTTCACACCACAGATGAGGTCTGGAGTTAAGCAAATAAAACAATTTACAGTCATTCAAAGCAGAAAGAGGCGACATATTTCACTTGTTCATAAAACACAGAAGGCAGTAAAATTACCAAAACCGAGATTTGCTCTTGATTTCACTTGTAATGTTTCTTTCCTCACCAGACTGTTCAGACCTGCTATCAAGGTTCCTCAATGGTTTTAGATTTTAACATTTCTTAGCTTCCTAAACTTCCTTCTACAATGTCTCTGCGAAAAAAAATAACCTTTCAGGATCTTTCCCTCAAGAGACACATACCAAAGAACCGTTAAGGATTTAAGCTGAAAGGGATGAGTAGGAAAAAAAGAAGTTGTGAATTGTGTTGATCATCATGTAATGTTTGACTAGTCCTCCAATCCTTGACTAGAGAAATAGTCCTCGAGTTCACCAAGTTTCTGAATTAGCATGACGTTCAGTTCCGCGTCTTTATTTTTGCCTCGACGGGATCCCTGTGATCGAAGCGAACTCAAGTTGGTCTTGGTTTTGCGTTTCCGCGGCAAGGTAAAATCTGGGAAATCTAACACTCGCTTTCGTTTTTGATTCCCGATGCAAACCAGTGTACCGTTCTTCTCCTTTGGCTCTTCGAAGATTGTCTCCAAGCTTCTAAGAGAATGTAGAAGACATGACCCAATAAATTCCAACCATATACACGATATGAAAAAAAATATCGAATTATAACAAGCTAAGCAGAAATAGAGTACAGACCTATTTGGAGTTGGAGATTTGTAATTCTTGTTGGTGTAAATCTCCTCCAGACTGAATTCCTTCTTCTTTAATCTGATGGAGGACAGTTTTCAGATAAGATGCAAGCTGTAATAAAGACTCAAAGAAAAAGTGCACCCTGAATAACTTAAAGATTAATCCTTTAATCTATTTATTCATCTTCAGTAGCATCGAAGATGTATTTACAATACATCTAATTACAAGGAGTGTTCAAATCAAACCAGGACTTTTGATTGTGCAAAATAAAAGAACAGAGACATGAGAGTAAAAACTCCCTTTATTTCCTCTATGTAATCCCCTGCTACACTAATGCACTTATTCCAGTGTTTCACTAGTGTTTGGATACTTTCTCAGTGTCTGGTGTTTTCTCAGTACGCCAGAACCATGATTGGACTGCATGCTTTATGTCTGAAACACTGGCCTCCCAGGAACTCTATTATGAATCATGAAACCAAAAATGTATGCCAGATTTTCATGAGTTCCTTAAACACTTGTATTTGTGTTTATAAAGTTGCAGTCAGAAGTTTACATACACTTACCACAAACATGGATGTCATGTATAGTGCAAAAAAATAATACTGAAATGGAATATTTATGAAATCATGATACTAACAGAATTGTTCAAATCGCCACCTAGGTATCAAGATGATATTATATTGGGTGATGATTCCCATCCCAACTGCATATATGGTATAATTTTGATCTTGTATCAATATCAGAAAACCCAAAACAGGTTAATCGTTGAGCTCCTCATTCTTGCGGGTCCTTCTATAGTGTATAATGCACAATCATTCTTCATCAGAAAGAGACCAGTTAAAAGAAATCAATGAAAGACCAATATAAATGACACTCTCATTCATGAGTAACTTCAGACCAATCATGGATACAGTAAATTTTCAGGAATGCACTTAAACAATTTAACTTTTAACAACTTAACTCTGTTGCACCTTGATAAATGAGTCCCAATGTCCTGTTTAACATTATAACAGAAACTTCTCATGGAAATTAAAACACCTAACCATCATCATAGCTTCCAAAATATTAAACTCAAATCACATACTCCATTAGAAAGAAATTTAATGAGTTTTAGGGTGGATTTTCAGACAGGCCACATAGAAATCAAGAATCAGACACGGGCTCACCTCTTTGGTTTGGGGAGCCCCATCGGGGTGAGGTTTTTGTCCTGTTTGGGCATCGTCTTACGGATGCGAATCTGAGAAACCCTTTTAGACCTCTGTGCTGGTTGAGAAGAAGAGCTGGACTCGTGAAGCCCGATCTAAATGTGATTCATACCACAGACATAAGAAAACGCAAACTTAACACTTTTATTGATTCAATTCCTGTTGTTAAAGGGACCGAGATACCTGACTGGCTTCTCTAGAGGATTCCTGATTGTGCAGTTCAGGATCCTTACGATTTGTTCCAGCATTGAAAAAAGGGGGCATAGTTTCAGCAGGGGAAACCTCCAGCTGTACAGCCTTGACACTAGGACTATATCGTGTAGTGGCATATGCCCTCTTCTCAGGGCTGAGGGTCTTTAAGAGTCGACGTGGTGATAATGATGAGCCAGATTTCCTGTATAGACAAACATAACCAATAACTGAAATGCTCTAAGGAAAGAGAATCTACAAACCTTTCATGTTCAGGCAGTAACACAGATTGGCCACTTGAGTTAAGAAGTGAAATCACAACAAGTCAAACCGCCGATGATTGTTCTGACTCTATTTACTCAAAATATGCCATGGTTGATACAAGACAAGTCAAACCACAAAAGTGCCATTCTATTATCTATTGTACTGTCCCGTTTCTGATTTTAAAAAATATAGCATGAGAAAAGCAGATGGGAGCAAGTATTTATTTGCATGGGACCCACCGCACTGAAAACGCTTTCTTCCTTGGGGGAGAATCTTGACTGAATTGTTGAGCATAGCTATCAGCGCAAAAGAGAAGAGAATCAGGACAGGTCAGATTTCTCAAAACATTTCAAAAGCAGCATGCAGAGAACAAGTCATGATAAAATCACAGAAGCTACAGACTACATCCAGTACGTATCAGGTAACTGATTTAGTCAGGTGCAGAGGCTTTACAAGAAATCTGGTCTAAAAGACAGGAAGCAAAGGAGAGATAAATGCAATCTCTATTTGATTTGAACAGCAACAACATGACAGACGGAAAAATGATTAGTGCGTTTTTCCTGGCAGGACTCGTGTGATTTAGGTCATGATTTCATCCTGGAGGTTAAAAGAGAAGAAAGTGAGGCCACCCTTCAGAAATCGAGGTTACATGGGATAATAACTTTTATTTATTAGCAAAAATGAAAAATTTCTTCCCCTTTCCTTACTCCTATCCTTATTGCTTTATGTAAATATACAAAAAAATTGTCTTCTTTCAGGTCTACACAATGAATTCACTAGGGTTTCATTTTATCTAAGTCTGAATTATCATTATCATATAAAACTGATTGGTCAGGAGCTCTTGATGAATTTTCTATAAACGCAACTTTCATCGCGTATTGTGCATGTCCTCGATAGATAGGCACCCTGTCCAGGGTGTACCATCACTCAGCCCCAAGTCTCCCGAGATAGGCTACAGGACAACCGCAACCCTGTATACAGCATGAATCCGTATAGATGATGAGTGAGTGAGAGGTTAGCATGGTCTCTTCTGTGTTTGGCGGGCTTCCTCTGGATAATCCGGTTTCTTCACACCGGTTTCTGGTTTCAGACTCCCATGACCCCACACAGCATTATCTATACAACTAATCCTGATTACTGTTACTGTCATCAGGAATTACCAACAACAGCACTTTATAAAAGTCTGAGGTAAAAGTATCCCCCGCCCCCACCCGTAATGGGAATGTTAAAGGATGCTGCACGCTACATTTTAATGTGGACCTATTTCACTTTTTAGACATATTTAGGCAGACCTTTTTTTTTTTTTTTTTTGGTCCTCCCCCCCCTCATTGTGTTGGCAAGGGCTTAAACAAACAAACTAATTATTATATATATTTTTTATCCTATTGTAAACGCATATAAGAACATGATCAAACCTGTTGTTTAGCTTTGCTGTTTTCTGTAGAGTATGGCTCAGCGGTATCTAATATATATAGACATTAGGACGTCATATTTAGAGAAGGAACAGAATAAAGGGAATTTCAGATATAATCATAATAATTATGCTGTACAAGAGAAATAAAACAAAGATAGTAATTGGGTAGCACTCATAGCAGCATATTTTCAAGTCATCACAGCCCCAAGAGTTTTATTTCATACCAAACAGGGGTGTGGCGTGCTCAATAACTTATAAAAAATTTATATATTTTTAAAAAAGCATCATACTACTACATTATACTATGATTACTCACCTGTGATCATTATCCAGACCTGCAGGGCTGCTATAATCAGACAATGGACGCAGAGGAGAAAACGTGGTCCGAGCTATAATCTGGTTCTTCACAGTTTTGACCAAAGAAGATGAGGATGTAAAGGAAAAAGAAGGGTTGATGTGGGGTAAACACATTCTGAAAGAAGCCGGAGAGGACAGGGTCAACACTGGATTCACGCCTGCCCCAGAGAAGCTCCCTTTTCCTACAAGGTAGTTTGCGGGAGTCTGAAAAGGTTGTGCCGTATTCAGCAGATGAAAGGATGGAAGTGTATGAGGGGAAAGCTCTCCACTCTGCTTTGAATAAACTGGGTCAACATGGCTTTCATGCCTCACAACAGGCTCCCAGGTATCCATTTTAAGGGGTAGACGGAGCACTTGACTGGTATTAGAGAAGAAACGGTCATTTCTATGATAGTGGTGTTTAAATTTAGATGGCATTCTGTGACATCTCATAAGAGGTAGAAAACTCTTGACAGAGGGTCTACTCTTAGGAATCAAGTGGAAGGCTATGTCGTCCAAGCGATTCAGAAGGTTGTTTATACTGTGGGTAGATTGTGTTTCAGGATGAAGCGGTCTTGACAGCCTGTTCTCGTGACCTGCTACTTCTGAACCAGTCCAGGGCAAAATAAATCCCATAGTTGAAAGGCAAGCTTTGTAAGAGTCCATAGGTAGTACAATTTGGGTGACTAATTTACGATCTGGATATGGGTAAGATTTTATCCTTACACAAGCCAATGTTTCATTTCTTGAGGACCGGGAACCTATAACCTTTAACTGGCATCCTTGTTTCTTAGCAAATTGATTTGTGCTCACATCATCGAACAAACTGGAAGCATCTTCTAAAGAAACATCCTTACTAAAGTCTGGCAGGATCTCGGACAGGGACGGGATCCTGATGAACGTAGGAAAAGAAACCGTTCCAGAAAAAAATGGCCACTCGTGTTTTTTGGCTAATGTTCCAGACACAGTTGTGATTAAGGGAGCAAGACAAGTTTCAATTTTGTCAGCTGCAGCACAAGACTGGCTGAGTAAGAGTGACCTGTTTGCCATCAAGTCTGGTTGGGGGTGTATCAACAGCACAGACTTTTCTTCTGCATGATTTGTAATATTTAAACGTGCACTACTAAGATTATGATTCTCACACAAGATTCCCTCATCTGAATCTTTATAAACTTCACTCTTGAAAGAAGGCACCTCAAGTTGTGCTGATTCATGTAAACACTGATCAATCGAATGATACTCACTGCCTACATCCAAGCCCTCAAAAGACATGGGTCCTGGATCACAACAAGGCTCATTTTGGCTGTCTTTTTTGTCCGATTTATTAAGCAAAGCATCCTGTTCCGTGTTCAAGTCCTTAAAATATGAGACCTGCAAGTAGTTCTCAGCTGCAAAAGCAGTTTTCATTTGTACAGCTGAGCCTCCATTGATGTCCAAAGGGTTCAGGATGTCTGTGTTATGATTACAATTAGAGTTATGTGCAGAAAAATCAATCGCAGTCCCTGAATTAATCCCCGTTTGGCAGACACTATCCATACTTCCTTGACTAACTGATCCCTGAGAGGATTTCTTGGACATCTTGTCATCCTCCTTGTCCACAAATGAGTAGTTTTCTGTAAGAATGCAACAATGAAACATGTCAACTGATGCACATTATGATATTTCAGTATTTTCAGATTAAATTTGAGAAATAAAAAGGTTTATAGGTATTTTATACTGATCTATACTTCATAAAGGGATGGTAAATCAATATTTGAATATGCGCTATCTATGTGAAACATTCTATGTATTTGCTATATAACAGCTATAAGACGCTTGATTGTGTTTGGCTGCTTGTTATTTGCATGCGTTATAAGCAGACTCGTTGAAATATAATACACAAGTGTTCTTTTGACAACACACGTATGTAATATAATAATTAAAATGTAAAAATGTAATCATTAAATTCACTGCTTAAGGTTTCGAGTAGTGGATTTGTTTTTGGCAGCTTTTTAAAGTAATCATAGGAACTTGATAAGAGCCAGAAAGAGGAAGTAAATATCATACAGTATTGGCGCTGCTATGCTACGATCATAAACAAGATTTGGTGATAAACGAACAAAGAGCCTATATATAGATCAAACTGTTGGTCCATTGTACTGTGTAAAATTTTTAGGTAGGTGTGAAGAAATTCTGTCAACTAAGAATGCTTAAAAATGTGCATTAAAATAAAATTAACTGAAACAACTGTGCCTTAAAACTTGGTAAAGAACAACAATTTATGTAATCTGTGAGCCAGACAGCAGTGATTCCGTTAGTGTATGTGTGTGATGAGTTGTTCATGAATGAGTCGTCCTTTTTGAACGAATCTTTAACGTGACTCAGAAGAACGAGTAGTCTTGGAGAGTGATTTTTTTTACTGGCCGCACATACGCAAATCCTCGCAAAATCTCTGGTAGGTTATGTACTGGAAATGTACACGAATCCTCAAGTCCGTGTCATTCGTTTTTTTGTCCTGTGACTCCCATAGATGCTATACAGTGCAGTACACAGGAAACAAAACTGAGTGATTTTTTCTCAATGACTCTTTTAGTCCCGAGTCGTTTGTTCTTTTGTCATGTGACTCCCATAGATGCTATGCAGTGCAATAGACCCAAAAGAACGAACGACTCAGACTACAAGGTATGATGGTGAGCTGCTCATTCTGTTTATAACATGTCCTTAGCTGCATTGTAATATTTTAATTACTGGAACTATAGGCAAGGTTTGTATATGTAGATGTGTTGGGGGTCTGTTTATTGAAAAGGTAACATTTAATTTGAATTCTGATCAAAAGAACAAAATTAACTAAATGACTCGAAAAAAGATTTGTTCATTTTAATGAACGAGATTTAAAAAAATCAAAGAAGAAATGATTGAAACTTCCCATCACTATTTTGTGTGTGTGAAAGTTGTCCTACAAGCCCCACCCCGCCCCACCCCCGATAACCCGCTTCCCTCTGTTATTCCTGCTTGGTAGTTTTATAAGATTATGGGCCAAACTTCGCTGAGTGATGATGGTAGAATAATTATAAAGGTCTTGCATGAGGAACGTGATGAGGGATCACAAAGGAGTTTTCATTTTTCTGCAATTGAAAAGTACTATAACTAGTTACTTTTATCAGAAGGTAATGCTGTAATGTAACTGATTAATTTTTAATGACAATAATTTTGTAATGTAATTAGTTACTTTAAAAAGCAACGTCCACCAACACTGTTGGTGACACCACATGGTATAGCAACGAGATACAAGTTAGTCTATACTGTATAAGCAAGGTCTCTCCCAGGCCACCATTTCAAAGCAGATTAGATGTGCTTTTTCGAGCTATTTTGAAGAAGCAGAAAGAAACGGGCATACATCACATCATAATAATGAGTGTCTGCAGGCAACAGTGAAGCATGGTGGAGGTTCCTTGCAAGTCTGGGGCTGCATTTCGACAAATGAAGTTGGAGATTGGGTGGGGGTCAATGCTGAGAAATACGGGCAGACAGTTATTCATCATGCAATGCCATGCCATTAGAGAGGTGTCTGATTGGCCGCAAATTTATTCTGCAGTAGGACAACAAACCTTAACATACAACTAGTGTCCGCAAGAACCATCTTCAGCATAGGGAATAACGAGTCCTGGCCCCACAAAAGTGAGATTGTCAAAAATGTTTTTTTAAAAGAGAGAAGGATTTGAGACAGCCTACATCTTTAGAAAAATCTACTGCCGAGTTACTTAAAAATAAATAAATAAAAAAGCGTGCAAGTGTACCTAGAAGAATTGATGGCAATTCTGGTTTTCCAGGCAAAGGGTGGTCACATCAAATAACGATTTGATTTGCATTTCTCCTCTGTTCATTTACGTTCCTTTTTGTTAAATGATAAAAATAAACTCTTAACACTTCTATTTTTGAAAGCATTCTTAATTAACACCATTTTTTCCACACCTGCCTAAGACTTCTACACAGTATTGCATCACAGAATCACAGAAATCACAGAAAGGGGGAGCTATCAATACAAAAAAAACAAAAATGCTTAGGTTTAATTGAATGTATACCATAAGTTTTAGCAGGCGAAGTCCTCGAAGCAGTCAGTGTGCTTGAACAGCCAGCAGTGATGTTTCCTCCCAGGAGGCTCACATCACCATGAAGCAGTGCCAGGCTTTTTCCATGTCCAATACCCTGGACATGCAGCTGCTCGATCTTTCGCTCGACCGCCTCAAGCCGCTGGGTCAGGGCACCGAGTGTGCCGGTCAGCAATTGCTTCATTTCGTTTTGATGAGCCACGAGAAAGCGCTCCAGAGAACCCAGTTGCTCTCCTTTTGGTGGTTTCCGTTCTGTGGTTTTGAACATGTCCGCTAAAACATCGAAGGGGAAATAAACAACTGTGAATTTCTCTTTAATTTATGATGAAGGCTGTGTTTTTCATCACGATGTTTAAAAAGGCTTTAACACACCAGGAGACTGAGGACCACTCCACTGTGGTAACCATAGTAACAGCAATGCTAAGCACAGGTAGTACTTCTATCATCTACTGTGGTTATTTTAAACTCGGAGGCTAAACACCTAATAGGGAATAACATGTAACAAGGAGCACTGCTGTAATAAATAATCATCATCAACAACAATGCTCTGGTCTGACGCTTGTTCCATCACAGAATCAGCACAGAGTATATTATTCTTTTCATGACGCAGCAACCTGCCAATGCTAACAATGTTTTATTTATTAACAAACGTCAGACTGTACTTCTTATCCAACACAATACAATGCCCAATGCAATGCTACTTTTTACTCTCTCTTTTATAATTAATATGACAAAAAATCTCCTATTATAATGACTAAGAATGCAGTAGACTGTAACCTCAAAACTGTTTGTGCAGGCATGTATCTGTTTTCTGCAATCCTGGGATGGTTTTTCAGGGTTAGGCCCTGTATTGCTTTGATTGCCATCTTGCCTCTTATTGAATGACGAGTCACCATCTACATGATGGTAACATGTGTAGACATGCATAATGATACATTTAAAATTCAAGAATGATCAGCAAGATGAAAGCTGTGAGCTTAATTCATAAAAATAACACACTATTTTGTAACTGTTGTAATATTTTCTAAAAAAAAAAAGGTAAAAAAAAAATTATTACCTTCATCTGTCCCATCTTTGAAATTAGTGCTGCTTCCTACATCACCACTCCTCTCTGACGAATTCTGCTTCAGCTGTTTCGAATCAGTTTCAAATTTTGATGTCTGAGGTTCCTGAACAGCACACATAATTTTTTCTTCTTTTCCAACGTCTGCTTTCGCAGCTCCTCTGTAGGCCATCACTAACAGATCTTGATAGAGCGCAGATTGTGGGCAGGGGCCAGATGCGACGACCTGCCGAGGTTCGTTAGTGTCGGCCAGAGGATTGGATAGCATCTTCAAGGATGTTACTAATGGACCAGGAACACTGGGGTGAAGAAAAGATTATAGATTCAAACCCATCTGTGCTTTTGTTGTTCTTTTGAGCTGCGCTGGGTACCCGTCCTGGTAAAACTCACATTTTTCTCTCAACTTGGGAACGCTTGGAATTTAACCTGGCCTTGCTGCATTAGCCATTCCCGCCGACCAACTGATCATCTGCGGTTTAATTGTATTATTCAAATAATAATAAAAAAGAGCAAGTGCTTGGATTTTCTCTCATAAACTTCTGATCAATAGCCTTGAGCCTTAACCTCTGAACCATCACCCCCTTCCAAACTGCATCAACCGCACTTCTCCCCATTTGAGTTCCTAATATTGATCTCAATAGACAAAAATACACAATACAAATAGGAAATCTGAGTAATAGATTTATCAAATGAATCGAATGAATTGAATTAACTGCCCAATCAGCACTGTGGCCTCACACCTCCAGGGTTGCGGGTTTGATTCCTGCCTCGAATCTTTGTGCGTAGAGTTTGGATGTTCTCAACATGCTTGGTCGGTTTGCAGATTAGTCTAATTGCCGTTTCCAATGGAACCCATACTGTGTATGCATGTGCCCTGCCTTGTGCCCCAAGTCTCCTGGGATAGGTTCCAGCCCCCCCCCCCCAGCGACCCTATGCAGGACAAAGCGGTATAGAAGATGAATGAATGAATGAATGAATGAATGATATAAACATGTGTGAATGTTACGATCATTATTGCTATTGTATTCATAAATTAAATATCAGAAGCTTTTTGTTTGATGGGAAAACTGAAAATGTTCAAGATGCCTTAGACCTGGGAGTTGAAAATTTTCCTAAACCTTAAAATAAAAGACTCAGATGCCTTTTCTGATCAGTGTGTGTGTGTGTGTGTGTGTGTGTGTGTGTGTGTGTGCTTTGTTATAGAATAGCTGCTTAATGAGGATGGATGAATTAATAAACAAACAAATGATTTAAGACATTTATCAGTCAATACATTACTCTTGTCAAACATCAAAATTTTAGTTATCCAATGCAAGCAAGCAAGCAAACAAACAAACAAATAATAATAAGGCATGCAGTGCCTTTGCCAGGCAGTCCATGCTCGGCCTTCTAGTGAATTCCATCCATTCTGTATTGCATTTCAACACAGTCCTAGATTACGATCTTATTCATCTTTATGTTGAAAATAAAACGCAGAAGCTTTTTCAGCAGTCGGTTGAAAAACAAGACCTGATCGCACAGGATGACTTGGCTTCCCAAATAAAAGTCAACAATAAATACAAGAGGCTTGATTTACAAAATATATCCAACATACCTGAATCATGAGCCAATCATGAAGCCTCAGTTCTTCAGTGCTAACCCTGGTATAAAAATACTTTCTTTAAATTCGCTTGTCACTTCTCGGTCCATCTCTGCGTCCTGCTCGATGAAAAGACATCGCAACAGCAGTTTCCGGCGGCGTCACACGACCAGGGGCTGGTGCAGGAGCAATGGCGCTTTCTAAAGTCGTATTTTTTTCCTTCAATTAAAAAAAACTATTATAATGTCACGACACGTTCCACGCGTGGCTTGAAATAATATACAACTTTAACAAGCCACTGCGCGAATGAAAGAATAGGAATCCAAAATTGCAAACGTTACTTCCGGTTCTCTCGTAAGCTCGCGTCCGATTGGTTGATGTCAAACGCGAGCCGCAGCTCATTGGCTGGTTTCAGACGCGAGGTCGCAGCTCATTGGCTGTTCAGTGTTTTACTCCTTCGACTGAACCACTTTACTGTTTTCAGTTTGTTTTAAACGTGTCTGACACATACAGTGCTGTGAAAAAGTATTTGCCCCCCCTTTTGGCATATTTATCAGCCTTACATGATTAATATTACACAAATGTAAATACAGAATGCAGTTTTAAAATGATGATTTAATTTATTAAGAGGAAAAATTATGGTAAGTCGTCCAGGTCCTAAAGCTGAAAAGCAATGATAATTATGTAATATTTAAAATTAGAATAGAACTAATAATAATAATAATAATAATAATAATAATAATAAAGAAAAGTAAACTAAAGCCTTACTCATATTTTGGAAATATCTAATTTCATTTTACGATCTATCAATTCTGTGACCAGGATCATCTGAGGTTTATTAAATAATAAACTACAGTGTAATGCTGGGATATACTGCAATGTAATACTAGTCATTCTGACTGTATGTTATGGCATGTATTCTTAAGGCCTGTAATTACATTTTGGAAAATTGTTGCCAGTTTATTGTGATTAAATATCAAAAATAAACATCCCAGATTACCTTATCAATACTGTTCCACTTTACCAAGATGATTCATGCATTGTCAGATGAAGCATTACAAAATGTTGATTTATGAAAACAAATACTTTCATCCAAATAATGTTACTTGTTTCAAACAGCTGATAAAACACTTTATGGTGATCCATTGCGACAGGTTTCGAGCTAATTTTAAAAACTAATTTCAGAAAACCAGAAGAAAAGAAAAAAAAGAAGAAAAAAATTATATATATATATATATATATATATATATATATATATATATATATATATATATATATATAATTTAAAAAAAATATATATATAAAAAACCACTGAGCTACCCCTGCTTTATACACACACACACACACACACACATATATATATCATCCCAGGTTCAAACCTCACAACCACCAAGTTGTCACTGTTGGGCCCTTGAGCAAGGCCCTTAACCCTCAATTGCTCAGATGTCATGAGATAAAAATGTAAGTTGCTCTGGATAAGGGCGTCTGCCAAATGCCTATATATATATATATATATAAACAATAAGGAAAACATTAATTACATTTATAATTATATAGATTTAGAAAAGTCATAGTATATTGGAAAAAAGTTTTACATTTTTAAAGAAAAAGATAAATGCTTTTTTGGAAAGTCCCAATATTTCGAGAAATATTTGTTTGAGTAAAAAGGTTATAATATATTGACTATAAACCATAATATCTGATACTATAGGAACAAAGACAAAATGTAAACTGTTTACTGCTGCTCTTCTCACTACCTCAATTCATACTTCATCAAAAACGTACTGTTATGTGTTACATTGTTGTGTCTGTCATGTACCTCTTTGTTTGCACTATTTGCATGTGCACTTTGTTTATTGTTTATTTTTGTATAGATATTTGACAGTTCTTCTTTTAGATTAACTTAAAAATGTAAAAATGTGTGTTGTAAATTTATGTTGTTGCATGTACTGTATGTAGCACCCTGGTCCTGGAGGAACGTTGTTTCGTTTCACTGTGTACTAACTGTATATGGTTGGAATGACAATAAAAGCCTACTTGACTACTTGACTACTTAAAAAAAGTGGTAATATTCTAAAAATACATAATATTTTTTATGATGAAGTTATTAAATAAGAAAAAAAGCTGAATATTTTCATGAAAAAGTTGTAAAATCTTAAATAGAATAAACTTCTGATCTGATAATATATATAAAAAAGTTGTAATATTTCGACTATCCCAAAATAAGGCATATCACAGCTGAAATATTTATTTACAGTATATATGGCATATACTGAATACGGTTATCATTATATAAATCCTATCTTAAACAGTAGGGCTTAAACAGTACCCCCGTGGGGTAACAGAGAGAATGCAGGGGGCAGGAAGGCTAATGTGAGAGAACAGGTGACAGGTGCTGTCCGGCGGCGTGTTTGTCCTCGAGCTCCCCCTGGTGGACAAATAGCAACAAGGAAGCGCAGATCCGAGAAGCTGGACTGCAACGACTCAGACTTCGTGCCTTTTCTCCCACTGTACATTCTTCCCTGCTTATTTACTCCAGCCGAGCAGCAGGAGGTGTACAGGATGGTAAGTCCAGCTGATTTAGGCAACTTATTGTAGAGTTTATTTATCAGCGGGGTGTTTGGCGTGGATTTCGCTTTCGTCTTTCACATGAGATTAATATACAGTACGGCACTTTGACCTAGAGAGCGGGTTAGAAGGGGCACAACAGGACATCGGGACAATAAGATCATTACCTCTTACTTTCTGATTTAAAGTTGTTCAAGACAGAACGCTATAGTTGATAGTTGAGAATTGTGTTTAAAAAATCCATAGTTTATCATCTACACTTATTCAAATGACTGAAAGTACAGTAATAATGTTTTTTAATTGGGGAGTAATTATCTCAGTTATAACCTAAAAGTTTATCATATTGGGCGCGCGAGACAGCTTACCTCTCGCGCACTGCATAGCCTGTGTTGTGACATCATGAAAACTCCACTACACTCCTGTAGAACACAAAAAAAGCAGCACTGAACTATTAACATGCACCCTGGACCTATGACTAGGTTGGTACTCTGATCTTTTCCTTCTTGGCTTGCTTTATTAATATTCATATTCATGCACAAAGATTCAAACTAACACTGATAATATGTCCTAACTGTACTATAAAGCATTTTTGTATATATTTTTTTTTTATTTTAATTTGTTGCACCTCTTTTGTTTTTATTAATTTGTTTGTTTTCGTGTCACCCCTAATTTATTCCTATTAAATAAAATAGAATTAAATTAAATTAAATGATGTGGATTAAAAAATGCAATGGGAACTAATTTTTGAATGCAACAGGCTGCAAAGTGCCTAAAATAAGATATATCATGCCTTAAGTTAGATGTTTTCTTATGTTGCTTAATAAGGAAATTCATTCCTCTTTACTCAGCTCAGGTACAGGAACTGCACAAATAATGAGACATAAACTTGCCAAAAATGAGAACTATTGAAGAACTATTCCTCAGGACTATATTAAAAATAGAACAAAGTCTGACTGTGTGGAAGCAAAATATAAATAAGTGATGGGGCTCAAGACTTTTGCACTATTGTTCAATTTGTTGTTTTTTTATGTAAAAATTTTAGCTCATTTATTTATTTATTTGTTTATTCAGTAGTTAGTTAGTTAGTTAAGTAGGTAAATTTTTACATAAAAAAACAACAAATTGAACAATAGTGCAAAAGTCTTGAAAAGCTCATTTCCTTTTGGGATTAATAATGTATTCTATCCATCTGGCCATCTTTTGTTGTTTTGTTTTGTTGTTTTTTTATGTAAAAATTTTAGCTCATTTATTTATTTATTTGTTTATTCAGTAGTTAGTTAGTTAGTTAAGTAGGTAAATTTTTACATAAAAAAACAACAAATTGAACAATAGTGCAAAAGTCTTGAAAAGCTCATTTCCTTTTGGGATTAATAATGTATTCTATCCATCTGGCCATCTTTTGTTGTTTTGTTTTGTTGTTTTTTTATGTAAAAATTTTAGCTCATTTATTTATTTATTTGTTTATTCAGTAGTTAGTTAGTTAGTTAAGTAGGTAAATTTTTACATAAAAAAACAACAAAACAAAACAACAAAAGATGGCCAGATGGATAGAATACATTATTAATCCCAAAAGGAAATGAGCTTTTATAAAAACCTACCTACCTACCTACCTACCTACCTACCTACCTAACTAACTAACTAACTATTATTATTAATACTACTACTATTAATAATATTTTATCATATAGATTTATAATAATGTAATCTATGTAAAGTAGATTTTTTATTAATATAAGATTACTATTATTACTGTATAAATCTATATGATGCAATACATTATTATTATTATTATTAGTAGTAGTAGTAGTAGTAGTAGTAGTAGTAGTAGTAGTACTGTATTTGTAAGATACACAATTGAAATATAATTACCATATAGTGCCGTGAAAAAGTATTTGCCCCTCCACGATTTATTTATTAATTTATTTATTTTTTGCATATTTGTCACACTTAAATGATTCAGATTTTTAAAAAATTATATTAAACAAAGATGATTTCATTTATCAAGGTTGAAACCTACCTGGCCCAATGTGAAAACGTAATTGCCCCCTCCTAAATCATTATGAATTAACTATGATTATCAATTTTTTTTTTGAAAATCCAGTTAAATTTCAGGCCGGCACAGTGGTGTAGTGGTTAGCACTGTTGCCTTGCTGTCTTGAATCAAGCAATCACTTAAATAGAACCTAAGTCAAGTCTAATAATATAGTCTAATAATAATAAGTCTACGTCAAGCACGCTAAAAGATCTCAAAAAGCTACACGACCTAAAGAAATTTAAGAGCAGGTGAAAAACAAAATAACTGACCGGTTACAAAACTGCTTTTTCTATTTTCTCAGGGGATCTTTGTGCAATATTGAAATTAGTGTGATTATTTAAGTATCATTTAAATGACAAATATGCACAAAAAAAAGAAGGAGCAAATACTTTTTCATGACCCTGTACCTCAGAGTTAATCTTTAAAACCTTATTCTGAGGTTGATCTTACATAAGACAAGGTCATGCTGTTATGAAATACACTTTCAGTTTCCAATTTGGAAAGTGAAATTAAAGCCATTAAAAAAATCCTTTAACTGTAAATTATCTGTACTCATCATACATTTCAGACAATAAACTCTTGTTTGTTTACATGTGTGACTATGAGCAGAGCAAATTAGAAAAGACTCAGAAGGAGGCGGAGGAGGTCAAGGTCATCATGATAGACAACCTGAATAAAGCAGAGGAAAGGAAGGAAAAACTGGAGGATCTGGACAAGCGGGCTGCCGTGTTATTGAATAAAGTGAGCATGTGGTATTTTTATGTTCAATGACTTGCTTCTGAATAAACAAATCCAGTGTAATTTTGCAGTATAATATTGAGAAATCTGACCAATCAATTAGAAAATTTAACACAATATGTAATGGCACCTTCTTTTTATATAGAAAACATGCGTCTATTTTGATTTTAGTCGCAGTCTTTCCGGAAGCAGTCGAAGCAGGTGAAAAAGAAGAAGAGGAGGGAGTATCTGAGGAGTAAAGCAGGGCTGATAGCAATCGTGGCGGTGTTGGCGCTGGTGATCATCATTATACTTGCCGTCATGTTCAACACTGGCGCCTCGACTGACACAAGTGTAGAGAGAGCCGCTGTTCCCGCTAGCTCGAACAAAACAGAGCACCTGTGAACCAACTCTGTAAATAATTGTAAGAAATGTAAACACAATGCATCTAGCCGTGTGTATTCACCTCATCCAGTCTTATCCAGAAGAAGGTTCTTTGAGGCCCTTTTGTTTGTCAGGCAACATTTCAAGCCACAACTCGTTCTTTTTTGTTGCCACAATAAATAGCGCAATCATTTTCCACTACAAAAATCTTACCACATAAAGGTAAGAATCATGCTGTAGATACGTTTCCTGTCCTCGGTCACACTAAAAAGAACCGTCAGTCAAAATGCGTGCTAGGAATCAAACATTTGGATGTCATTTTTAAAACCTAAAAAGTGTTAAGATTAATCAGAGCAACCAAATTGTACAGTCATTTTAGAAAACAGTACTTTTGGGTAGTATTTGGTATTAGATTCTTTATTGTCATTGTGCAAAGAACATATCCAAAGCCATTGAAATGCAGTTAGTTCTAACCAGATGTGCATAAGTGCACATCTGTTATTTACAATAAATAACACTGTGGTAAATGAGGGTGTGGGGTTCATATGTACAGGGGTGCAGTAGTTAATAAAGATAGGTTTATACTGTATGGTAAAATAATATAACTGTGCTATAATATAATTTATGTACTGTAGATTGCAAAAAGTTATTTGTTCTTGTTCATAATGGCCTACTCTGAAGGAGGAAACTCTCTCTTGTACACTTGTCTGATTTTGTCTGCTTAAAAGGTCCTTTGATTCGAAAGCGTTCTGTAAATATTTGAAGCTAATTCTGGGCAGCACAGTGGTGGAAGCATGGTGGTGTTAGCACTGGAGCCTCTCAGCGCCAGGATTCAGACCAGAGCTTAAGGTGCTTACTCGAGTTGTTCTTCCAATGTCAGAGTGGGCTTTCTTCAGGTTCTCGAGTTTTCTCTGACCAAAATAAATGTGAGTGAATTAGTGACTGTATGAGTGTGTGTATGCATGTGTGTGGTGCGCTGGTATTTCATCCAGTGTGTATTCTCCAGTGCTTTCATTAGATGAATGAAAACATGATTATACTAATTAATACAAAACCTTCATTACAGTATATTCATATGTATTTCTAGTCAAATCTTATTGTGCTTCATGAAGTTTTGAAAATATAATTTAAAAAAGTCAGGTGTAGTAAGTGATTTTAAAAACTGCCTTGTGAAAATGGAACTGTTAAGAACACACACACGATTTAAATGTGATTAAAGCATAACTTTGGTCTTGTTTTGATCAATGTAGATAATACGTTAAAAAAAATTATATCATAATCAAAATACCTGTAAACATTTCTACAAACCATATTATTTTTTTATTTAGATTTTTTTTATTCTGTAAAGATACATTGTTAAAAGTGCTATATTAATAAAACTGAATTGCATTAAGTTTAATTATGTATCATGACGGGCAACTTCTAGAGAAACTGCTGCATTGCAAAAAAAAAATGAAAAACTTTAATTACTTTAATAACTTTATTTGAATATTTTATAAAACTGTGACATTTAATAAAATTTCTAAGATTCTTTTTGTAATTTCATTTAACGATTCCTTATACACAACGTGAAATATTACAAGACTTTTTTGTTTTCCTTTCAATGATTACGGCTTCTCTCAAAATATTAGAATATTTAAATTCAGGTTTGATTTGATTACTATTCATACAGTATAAATTCTGTGTATCTCTTGGTGTGGTACAGTAGATGCAACCACAATCATGGCGAAGACGGCTGACTTGAAAGTTGTCCACAGAACGAACATTGATACCCTCAATTGATAGGCTCAAGAAGAAAGCCAAGCAAAGCTGATTCAAGACCTTGTGAGAGCTTCATCAGGAGTGGAATGAGGCTGGAGTCAGTGCATCAAAAGCCACCATACACAGACGTCTTCAGGAAATGGGCTGAAGCTGTTGCATTCCTAGTATCAAGCCACTCCTAAATCAGAGACAGTGTCTAGTCTTACGTGGACTATGGGGAAAAAAAGAACTGGGTTGTTGAAAGAACTCAGCGGTCCAAAGTCTTCTTTTTAGTTCAAGGCTAATTTAAATTCGGAAATCGATCTTCCCTAGGCTAGAGGAAGAGTGCAAAGGCACAGAATCCAAGTTGCTTGAAGTCCAATGTAACGGTTCCACAGTCAGTAATGTCATGTAAGTGCCATGTCAACTAAGGAGATTGCTGTAACTACTAATATTGGGTTAAGAAGTGTAAAAAATGCATTATTAAAACCAGGAAGGATAGTGGTGAACCGAAAAAAAATGTGGTTGGACAAAAGCCTTCATGAGAGTGATGGGAGATCTCTTAAATGCTTAGTGAAATCAAGTTATGAAAAAAAAAACCTCAGTAGAACTTATGCTTAATATCGATAGTAAGAGCAGTTCCACATGCACAATGAGAAGAGAACTCAAGAGATTGGGACTGAACTGCTGTGTGGTCTTAAGAAAACCACTCATCAGTGAGGCTAATCGGAAAAAAGGCTTAAATTTTCCTTGGGAGTATAAAGAATGGACTGTGGAGCAGGCCATGTGGTCTGATGAGTCCTGATTTACCCTGTTCCATCATGGCTAGTGCGTTCCATACAAATCTGTGGAGCCAGTTTTATGATCTGGGGTTGGTTCAGTTAGTCAGGTCTAGGTTCAGTAAAATTATGTGGCATTAAAATGAGGTCAAGCTGATGACCTGTATATACTGAATGACCAGGTTTTTCCACCCCTCCCCATCAATGGATTTTTTTCTTCCCTGATCACAATGACAGAATTCATCTGGCTCAAATGGTCAAAGGGTGGTTCAGGAAGCATTTTCACACATGGATTGGCCACCACAGAGTCCAGACCTTAATACTATTGAGAATCCTTGGGATATGATGAAGAAAGCTTTACAAAACGTACAGAGATCTTGGACTGAAATAAATGTTGTGACATCGCATAAGTTAATCGAAATGATGTCACAGCCGTAATCAAAGCAAAACGCAGTTCCAGGCAGTGTACTGTACATCTATATAAGCAATATCTCAGAAAACAGTATTGTTATATAGTGTAATCACATTGTGTAAGAAATAGTAATAAAAAAATGACGCTGGTATAATTCAGTAAAGACTCCACTCTCACTCTGGTGATCCATTTCATCATTCATTTAGCCTTCATGCTTCCATACAGAAAAAAAAGTAAATCATCATGTAACAGGACAAATTTATTATTGTATGAGCTTTTGTCAGAAGTCATAAAAACATATTACTGACCAAAATCCGACATTTTGAAATAAACAATTCAGGATTAGTATCAGCCTTTCTCTTTGCATCATTTGACCGAAGCATGAACCCAAAGTGTGAACCACATCGTTTTTCTTACAACATCATTTCAGACTAGATTTGATTCCAGTCTGGAATTTGGACTGTTATAGAAAAGGTTTAACCGAGATTCTTACAGAGGTATGTATGTTGGTACTAGGGGTGGACGATATGGCAAATATATCATGTATATATTATCATATCATATTAATACCACAACACTGTTGAATTCTTGGATCAGATGTGCTTTCTCTGATATGTTCTCTGACAGTAGTGCCTGAATGTTGAGCTAGTTTTGCATGGCAGATACTCAATGTTAATATACTGTTAATAAAATTAATAAAAAATGTGTTGCTATTTAATAACACAGAAGGTATCATTGAAGTTTTCTGTAAGGAGGTTTATGGACTTTTTACGGAAGGAGTCTCCAGTGTCAGTGTATTGTCAGGCTCAACAGGTTTCCCGACAAGAGACTCTTATTAAGTATGAAAAATAGATGCTGGTGAAGGATTGACTGGTTATAGCTGCGATGCCGGATATGTTTACGATGTCGGGAAGTAACTTGTCTCTTGGGCGCAATACTAGGTTTAAGCATTAATTCACAACTGCAACTGTTCATAAATTGCTGCAGTATAAAACGAATAAAAGACTTGGTTGACACATTATTATAGGAAAATAATAACTTCCTTGTGGTGTATATATATGGAGAAGATACATAGACGCCGATCAGCCATAGTTTTAAAACCATCAACATTAATACCACATAGAGTAGGTGTTGGGTTTTGGTCCCCTTGGGCAGGGATGCTCATGATCCTTTAGCAGTGTACTGGTATAAAATAGATGATCAACGTTAATGTATTAACATTACGGCTGATCGGGGTATAGACACACTCACAGGTATGATGGTATGTAAGTTTGCTGAGGTCTCGCTAATGAAATGCCAACAACTGCAATTTTGTTCAACACTCAGTACAAAAATAGTTGAATCTGAAAATACACAAGAAAAGTGTTTCATCTTGTTACGCCACAATATCACTATCATATCGTCATATCGCCCAGCCCTAGCTTGGCACAGTTCAATATTGCATTATTGCAGTGTCAGAAATGGCAAATAAATGCATTACATACAGTCGTGTGTAAAAGTTAGTACCCCCCCCCTTTTTTTTAAAATTCTGTGTGTTTTTCTGTAAAAACAAAAATATATCTGTTTAAGTCATGATTGTGATTTTAGGCAAATACAACCTCAGATGAATAACAACACAATAGTTTTTACCGTGCTATTGTTTGTTGAACAAAAATCAAGCAGAGAAAGATAAAAAAACAAAAAAAACAACAACACGTGGGCAATACTAATTACCCCCTTACTGCTAAGTTATAGCAAGGCGCGGCTAATCATCAGGCCTTGATTAATTGATCATCTGTTGGTGTGCAGACGTCTATAAATGCAAACGTTTTGGTCTGAAGCATTTAGGGGTGTGTTAACACAATGGCAAGAGGAAAATATATAAGTAATGGTCTTGGAAAAGCAATTGTTGCTGCAGATGAGCAACAACCATTTCCAAACAGTGAGAAAGATTATTCACGAGTGGAAAGCATTCCAGCCACTTGCCAGTCTTCCCAGGAGTGGATGCCCCAGTCCACTACAGGCCTCACTGTTAAATTGAGCATGTTAAATGGTAAAGTTCATGAAAGCAGAATTAGAAGAAGACTGAACAGGTATGTTTTTTGGAAGGGGTCCCTCAACTGTCTAAAAAGAAAACGGAAGCATGACTGAGGTCTGAACAAAGCCCAAGGCTTTCCTAAGGACAGACGAGGCCAAAGTGGAGTTGTTTGGCCTTAATGCCCGGTGCCATATTTGGTGCAAACCAAACAAAGCATTTCAGCAGAAACAACTTATATCCACTGTCAACCATGGCGGTGGAGGATGTTGATGCTAGAGGCAAATGTGAGGTCATCAGTCCAACAGCTAAAACTTTCAGCTAAAAAATTTAGGACAGTGATCCAAAGCACACAAACAACCCTACATCGGAATGGCTGAAAAACCAAAAAGAATGAAGGTTTTTTAATGGCCTAGTCAAAGTCCAGATTCCACTTTTCAGAATTTACACACAGGCTCAGCCAGTCTATTCAAGCTACATCTACACTGACTTGTTTCAATTTCTCAGTGGGCGAAGACAGAAAAGTATGTATACTGCTGCTGTTAAGACAACATGAACCTCAAACATTTCAGACACTTCTTATATAGACTGGATACAGCTTGAAGTACCCAATTGAAATGCTGTTGCAGAATGTTAACAGAGCTGTACATAAACGGATGCAGGAAAACCTCATCGATCTAAAGCAATGTTGTAAAGAAGAACGGGTCAAAATTCCTCCACTATGATGTGAAAGACTGCAAAAGTCATATGGGAAATTATTACTTATTAGTTATTGCTCCTAAAGGTGGATCTACTGTACAAGTTCTTAGTATTGCCCATATGATTTCAATTTTTAAATTTTTGCTTCATTTTTGTTAAATAAATAATGGCACGGTGAAAAAAAGTTACACATTGTGGTTCATCTGAGGTTGTATTTGCCTCATCCTAAAAAAATAAAATAAAATAAAAAAAGAGGTACTAACTTTTGCACGTGACTGTACATGTGTGAATATATACAGTACACAACGTTCTACAATATGGTGTCGTCATGAACATCGTTAAGAATAATCATTCGCTTCCATCACCAGTACTAAATACTAAAATACTGTACAGATTCAGGACATGTTTGATGTTGCTTCACATTAGCAGGTCTTAAACAATAAAAGAAACAATAAAAAAAAATCTTAACTTCTTTCAAACAAGAATGATGAGGATGCTAGGAAACAGAAAGTGTGAAGAAAAAAAATAAAATGCATTCATTTACAAGCGCTAAACAGTTTTTCTACCGAACTTTATTTTTTTTCTCTATTCAAACTATACGACCAGAAATTCATCGTGGACCGTCTTGGATGACTGCATCCACCTTGTCTTAGCACCAGGTAGTTAAATCCGGTTATTGCTAACCAATTAACATGAACATATCTTATGAGCTAGATTGGTTTTAAAAAAAATTACACACACACAAATAGTTAATAAAAACACAAATGTATTTAAATGAGCATGTGTACTGCTAGGTGGTGTAAAAGCAATCAGACTAAGCAGCATGTAAACTGTACGGCTGGACGTTCTGAACTGTCGCGTTAATCCGAAGTCATGTTCGTTCAGGAGGAATTCTCAAAAAGGCAACGCTGAGCTGAAGAACTCAGATGTCAAATTAAACCGATTTCTATATCAGATACCGTTCCATGTGCTTTGGCTAGTAATAAGATTAATCTCTCATTATCATGGTTTATCATGGTTGATCTCTGGCTGTCCCATGAGTGTTGTGTAGCACTACGCATTTTATAATTACTGACACTGGGTTGAAAATTGAATATTATAAAAGATCTGACTTTTTTTTTTCCAAGCAAATATTAGAGGGTGATGTTAACAAGTTTGATTACTTGAATGATCTGAGAAATCTGTGGTCCCTTATGTTTATTTTTAAACATTTTGTTAATCTTTGAAGTTTTACATTATGACCCAGGTGTTATGAATGTGGATAAAAAATTATAATTACATGTTTAGTCTAATAACCTGCTTCTTCTTCGACCTACGGTATTATTACACTATATTACACAACTAACGCTGAATAAACTTTTCTCTTGGAATCATGGCCAGCTTTAATATGTTTTTAGGGTTTGAACGCTGTTTATTATTCAGAACTTTCCGAGCACATTTCACTCCACACTCGATCTATTGCTCTCTTCCAGCACCTCACGGATCACCGTGATTTACCTGAGCCCTAACCTCCTGTCCATTCACTATAGCATGGCCACGCTCTCCGGGGTGCAGTTGAGGTGTGTGGAGGTGCTGCTTCCTCCGGGTGACTTGATGCTGCGGGCACCACAGCCCATGGGCACGCTCTTGCCCATGCCCCCCATGATGACCGCTGCGGCCGAGCTGTCGTGCGGCCTGCCGTTGACGAGGGCGGCCATCATGGTGTCGCTGCTGACGCTGCCGAACTCGTAGGTGAAGGTTCCGTAATAGACCAGGACGAGGACGGTGAAGATCCACTCGCAGATGGCAGCGGCGTGCTGCAACACGAAGCTCTCGTGAATGAAGAAGATGCCACCTGGGTTGGGAGTTAAAAAGGAACAACTCCAGAAAAAGATGGAATTTCTTTTTATCCGCATTTCATGTTTTAGATTTGTTTAAGGCAGAATAAATATCAGACTAGTTTAACTGCATAAAAAAAAAACAAAAAAAACATTCGTTTTATTTTCAAATGTTGCATACTGTATGTCCACAGTTGTAGTGCAAAAGTTTGCACACCCCTAAGCAGTAAAGTTTTTTCCCAAGGTTTTACAATTCATATTGTAAATATAGCAAAAATAAATAAATAAATAGATAAAATAAAAATGATATTGTTTATATACAATTTAAATCGTAACATTTTCCTGCAGTTTGGTTCGAATTAAAAAATTATTTAAAATTATTTTCTTCATTTCTTTTTTTTTCTTTTTATCTTTAGAACACATTTTGTTATACGTTTTAATATTGCTGTATTATCATGAATAAAAGCATTCAATGTCTCCAAATATGAAGTTAAAATAAATAAATAAATAACATTACAGAAGCATATTTGCATGCATGTAAAGAAAGCAACCTATTATATGACAGACCAGTTTTCAGATAGAAAAAAAAGGCTCCTGGGTTTTGCATGAAAGTAGAAAGTTAGCAAAAGAACTGGGGTATATTCTCCAGCACGTTCAGTAAAACCGCTGTTGTTTTACTAATAATAGATGTTTCCAAGACTTTTGCACAGCACTGTGAGTAAAACAGCTGGTAGGTTTTACTGAGCATGCTGGAGATAGCTGCAGAGTTCTTCTGGTAACGTGGTCACACTTGCCTCTTTTTTTTATTTACATGCAAAACCCAGTAGCCTACTCTACATTAGGCCTTTTTTGTGTGTTTAAATCTGAAAACTGGTCTGTGACGTAATATGTTGCTTTCTTTACAGGCATATGCAAATATTCTACCGCAATGTTATTTATTCATAAAATGTTAAGTTACATTTGGAAATAGTGCATAATGCAAATTGTACCAAAGAAAACATGGTTCCTTGGATTTCTTTCTTTGCATAATTTTCTGCATAAATAGTTTCATATGTTGAAGGTTTTGAGTTATTAGACACAGTAATGTAGTCTAGAGCATGAGAAAGGTTATGCAAAGTTTTGCAAAACATGGTGCGCTTGGAATCCACTGTTATAATGCTGCTGCGTATCGACTTCTGCTTAACGTCGAATTAACATTGTGACAAAATATTTTTTATATTTGCTATATTTTTATTTTCTATACTTGTATAGATGAGTTTTTGTATTTGCTATATATATATATTTTTATATATATTTTCTATAGCTATGTTTTCTATAGCTAAAGTCTTTCTATCTTATTCTTATTGTATTCCAAAATTAATTTCTAGTTGTAAATTGTTTTCTCTTTTTATTTTATTTTAAGGTCGTTTAAGGTCACAGGCGATTGTATAAGCATTTCACTGCATATCGTCCTGTGTATGTGACAAATAAATTTTGAATTTGAAATTTGAAATAAAATAACTGGGGCTAATTTCTTAATCTT
This sequence comes from Clarias magur, assembly GCA_013621035.1. Taxonomy (NCBI): domain Eukaryota; kingdom Metazoa; phylum Chordata; class Actinopteri; order Siluriformes; family Clariidae; genus Clarias; species Clarias magur. The sequence continues at coordinate 2,226,691 of QNUK01000004.1, read as the reverse complement.
TTAGTACAATTTTTTAAAACAAGGTTGTCGGACTAAACTAAAACTTTCTGCCAGATTTAGTTCTTCAGTGACACCGATTTACTTTGTCCTCTCATGTGTATCTTGATACTTTCACATCAGTTACCAGGCTTGATCATGACACACACTAAATCTTCCAATAACGCAGCTCAGCCACTGCAGAGCATCAGCCATCATAAAAACTGCCTCCTCCTTCTTTGATTGGTGCCATTACTTTTGTCCAGATTGAGCTATGTTGTATTTTCATTTAATCAATATAAAATTAGAGAGTTAAAACAAAAAAAAAAATTAAGTTGAACCAGATTTTCATGATACTTGTATGAACAATTTAAGAGAAATCCTTGATCTCCAGAACGATACACGAGTAAGGATACTGAGGATGAGAGAGACCAGTGCTCCAGCTGACAGGGCCACGCGGACATGGGCCATCCAAAAGTCCAGCGTCGTCTCGGCGATCCGGTACGTGAGCACGCACTGCAGACACACAAATACCAGACCTGCGGGAAACACCACGCCCGCTCCCACGTAGTGCAGCGTCTTCGCGTGGTCGACCTGAACGAGAAACCGAACATGAATTGAACTGAAGTTACCTCAGGGATTGATATAGTTGATACGTTCCTGTCTCGGCTCACCTGGAAGTTGCCCACCATGACGAGTCCCAGGGCGTTAACGCAACCAGAGACCAGCGCGCTCGTGTTGACCCAGCAGTGGTGGCTGAGCTCAATTACATGAGCGTAACGCAACATGCAAATCATCACCACTGCACAGAGAGAGAGAGAGAGAACTTTAAACAGATAGGTTTGGTTAAAAAACCTAATGAGAGGGTTTGATTCACCACCAGGAGTCGATTCAGAGTCAAATCAGAGTTGAATCACTTTCTCACTTCAGTTGAAAAAGTTCTTTTGCATCAAAATAACTCCGGGTCAGACGTTGCAAACAGACTCATTTTAAAATTAGTAAAAACTATGTACAAAAGTGATTCGACTCTGAATCACCCCGGGTCTTGTGCATGGAGTTTGCACGTTCTCTCTTACAAAGACATGCAGATTATGCTAATTGGTGTTCCCAAATTGTGACTGAGCGTGTGTTTGTGTGGGCGTGTGTCCTGCGATGGAATGGCACCCTCTCCGGAGTATACCTCACCTCATGCCCTAAGTCTCCTGGGATAGGGTCCAGGCACCCCACGACCCTGGATGCACAGGGTCAAGCGGTATAGACGATGAGACAACGGTAATGTTTCACTTAGTGCTACGTGTGCGTCAGTGATTTTTGTGACTCACTTTTCTCCTCACTGCTTCACGTCCATGTCTTGAGTATATTTTAATCTCTAATTGTTTCCTAAATTGTGCAGAAGAACCAAAAGTATCAATTTCGCTTTGGATTCAAGTAGAAGACCATCCTTACACTGAAACCTCATGTGAAGCACGCATACAAATGAGACGTCGCTGTGCGCCGTTCCCAGACTGTCATATTCACTCATAAAGCACACTCAGGCCCAAGCGTAAGATGATTATTTACCCATAAAGGCGCCGACGTTGCCTATGAGACTGAAGAGACAGCTCTCCGGTGGGTAGCAGCCGCATTTACTGCAAAAGAAAAAAAAATATCACAAAAAGCACTCTCAGAAATCAAAGATTCGATCATGTCTCATGAAGAGAATCTTTGCAGAAGAATCCAGCGGTGGGAGGAAAACAAACCTGATAAGAGGGATGTCCTGTAGAGTACAGCAGGTCTTGGGAAAGCCCCGTTTCGCTGTTTCCTCATTACAAGTCACATTGTATGTCCTGTGAATCATGTAGCAGTGTGTTAGAGAGATAGTGAGATAGACACCAGGAGCCGATGTTCGAACTAACATGTAGGCAGGACGGCCTGGAAAAACCCATCAGATGTCACAATGGCTGAATTTAAAAGCCATCAAAGACTTATGCAGCGGGTTTCTTCTGAAACCTCAGAAGTTTAGTACAACGTTTAAAACCCCATTCACACGGTCGGTTCATTTTAAGATGTGCGACGTGCGAGACACACCACCAGGAGGTTGAAACAACAGTAAACAGTTAGCCGCTAACACACTGATATCATATACGTTAAATCAGACCATTGACATCGTATATAGAGATTGGCGGACCCCTGATATCATAAATGGAGTAGACCAGATCACTGAGATCATGAATAAAGTAGATCAGGTCACTGATGTATTACATAGAGTGGGTCAGACCACTGATACCATAAACAGAGTAAATCAGACCACTGATAACATAATATCTGTGTTCTGATGTTCTCTATATACGATGCCAGTGGTCTGAGCTACTCTATTTATGATATCAGTGGTCTAATCTACTCTCTTGACAGTGCTAAACATTAGATCAGACCGCTGATATCAAAAATATAGTACAGTCGTGCCAAAACTTTTGAGAATGACACAAATATTAGTTTTCAAAAAGTTTGCTGCTAAACTGCTTTTAGATCTTTGGTTCAGTTGTTTCTGTGATGTACTGAAATATAATTACAAGCACGTCATACGTTTCAAAGGCTTTTATCGACAATTACATGACATTTATGCAAAGAGTCAGTATTTGCAGTGTTGGCCCTTCTTTTTCAGGACCTCTGCAATTTGACTAGGCTGCTCTCAATCAACTTCTCGGCCAAATCCTGACTAATAGCACCCCATTCTTTCATAATCACTTCTTGGAGTTTGTCAGAATTAGTGGGTTTTTGTTTGTCCGCCCGCCTCTTGAGGATTGACCACAAGTTCTCAATGGGATTAAGATCTGGGGAGTTTCCAGGCCATGGACCCAAAATTCCAACGCTTTGGTCCCCGAGCCACTTAGTTATCACTTTTGCCTTATGGCACGGTGCTCCATCGTGCTGGAAAATGCATTGTTCTTCACCAAACTGTTATTAGATTGTTGGAAGAAGTTGCTGTTGGAGGGTGTTTTGGTATCATTCTTTATTCATGGTTGTGTTTTTGGGTAAAATTGTGAGTGAGCCCACTCCCTTGGATGAGAAGCAACCCCACACATGAATGGTCTCAGGATGCTTTACTGTTGACATGACACAGGACTGATGGTAGCGCTCACCTTTTCTTCTCCGGACAAGCCTTTTTCCAGATGCCCCAAACAATCGGGAAAAGAGGCTTCATCCGAGAATATGACTTTGTCCCAGTCCTCAGCAATCCATTCGCCATACTTTTTGCAGAAGATCATTCTGTCCCTGATATTTTTTTGGAGAGAAGTGGCTTCTTTGCTGCCCTTCTTGACACCAGGCCATCTTCCAAAAGTCTTCGCCTCACTGTGCGTGCAGATGCGCTCACACCTGCCTGCTGCTATTCCTGAGCAAGCTCTGCACTGGTGGCACTCTGATCCCGCAGCTGAATCCTCTTTAGGAGACGATCCTGGCGCTTGCTGGACTTTCTTGGACGCCCTGAAGCCTTCTTAACTAGAATTGAACCTCTTTCCTTGAAGTTCTTGATGATCCTATAAATTGTTGATTTAGGTGCAATCTTAGTAGCCACAATATCCTTGCCTGTGAAGCCATTTTTATGCAACGCAATGATAGCTGCACCCGTTTCTTTGCAGGTCACCATGATTAACAATGAAAGAACAATGATTTCAAGCATCACCCTCCTTTTAACATGTCAAGTCTGCATTCTAACCCATCTAAGGCCATCAGCCTGACATAATGATCTCTAGCCTTGTGCTCATCAACATTCTCACCTGAGTTAACAAGACGATTACTGAAATGATCTCAGCAGGTCCTTTAATGACAGCAATGAAATGCAGTGCACGTTTTTTTTTCAGGATTAAGTTAATTTTCATAACAAAGAAGGACTATGCAATTCATCTGATCACTCTTCATAAGATTCTGGAGTACATGCAAATTGCTATTATAAAAACTTAAGCAGCAACTTTTCCAATTTCCAGTATTTATGTAATTCTCAACACTTTTAGCCATGACTGTAGATCCGACCATTGATATATAGAGTAGATCACATCACTGAATAAATAGATTAGATCCGACCACTTATATATAGAGTACATCAGCCCACTGATATAAATAGAGTAGATCAGCCCACTGATATAAATAGAGTAGATCAGACCACTGATATATAGAGTAAATCAGACCACTTGATATCATAAACAGAGTATATCAGACCACCAAGATCTTATATAGATTAGATCAAATGACTGATATTTTATATAGAGTAGATCAGACCACAGATATCATGTTATCAGTGGTCTAATCTACTCTCTCGACAGTGCTAAACACTAGATCAGACCACTGATTACATAAATAGAGTAGGTCAGACGGCCTATATCATAAAGAGAGCAGATCAGACCAAATATGTCATAAACAGAGTTTGTGACATATAACATATATATAATATATCAGACCACTGATATGAAAATTGAGTAGATTCAACCACTGATATAAATAGAGTGGATCAGACCACTGTCAATTTAAATAAAGTAAAAATAGCATTTCCCTGTCAAATCACACATTCTGTGTTATGACTGGTTACAAGAATTCGGCTTTGTCTGTTATTGGTTAGGACATATCATAAATAGAGTAGATCAGACCACTGATATATAATATAAAGTAAAAAGAATTTTTTTTCTGACAAATCACACCTCCCCTGTTATGACTGGTTTGGCTTTGACAGAGCTCTGATATATAAGCCAATCCTAGAGTGAAAAGGTGGGACGTATACAGTAAAGGAAGTGCAGTTTGGTTAAGAAATGAAATCGAACTGAGACCACAGTGAGCTCTGAGCAGAGAGTGAGAGTGATGTAAATGTGCACGGATAGCACCTTAACACTCAGTTCAACATACTAGACGCTGGTGGTGTCGTATTAAATCCCACGCCCACTCTAGATCCACTCTTGAACGTAGTATAGTACCAAATTTACTTTTTTTTTGTTTGAACTACAAAACATACAGTATGGAGTGGTCTTATTGTCACCTTTACTGCGTGATATGTGTGTGATTAGATTGGCTGATTCTTGTTCTTATCTGAAAGGAGTGGAACTCAATGTGCTCATCTGCTGCTGTAGTCCATACACCTTAAGGTTCTATGTTTTGCGCATGCTGAGATACTTTTCGCCTTCATCCAACCATCCATCCATCTAGGAACATCTGTAGTCCAAGGAGGCCGATGGTGAGCATTGTATTTATTCCCATTTGTACAACCGTGGAAGGACCTCTGGTCAACATTCACACACTATGCATAATTAGCCTAATCTGCATGTCTTTGGACTGTGAGAGGAAACCAGAGTATCCGGGGGAAACCCACCAAGCACGGGATGAACATGCAAACTCTGCGTCCTGTGTAACAGATGTACAGTTGTTCCCGATAATATACGTATGTAGTGGATTGATAATAGTACACTTCAGCATGCAAGGGGGGTTTTCCAGGCTGCCACACATATAATTATGATGATCTGTGCTATTTAAAAGCTTACGGAAATTGCTGACTTACCAGTTTTCAACTGGACACACATGGTGGTTCATCACTGCCATTGCGTACCTGGGAAACATAACAATTTGCTTAGATTTTTATCTTCTCATCTTTGTGTAACTGCACTGCAAACAAGGTCTTAAACACAACTGTTTTCAAATGTTTATGTTTGAAATACTGGTGTTATGACAATAACGATACAGTATTATATCTGCATGTGATTCTGACAAACCATGACCTGGGTAAAACAGGTACTTTTTGTAAAACGAACATTGTCGCGTTGATCTGTGGTTTCTGCGTGGAAATTAATCTGTACATCTGTTTCGGCGTTCAAAGGAGCACAGTTAAAAGAGTTTAAACTCCCTTTATTTCTCTATATAATCCCCTGCTACACTAATACACTCATCATCTTTCACTAGTGCTTGGATAAAATCGAGGTAGAAAGTGTTCTCAGTATGCCGGAACCATGATCATACTGCCTCCTTCACGTCTGGCCGCCCAGTAACTCCTTTAATCGCCCAAACATTTGGAAATGGCATGAAGCGAAGACAGGACTGTACAGGGAACGTGGCAATAACTCCCACCAGAGTTCCTGTAATGTGCAAGTGGTGTTGTGCGTACGGATAGACGTGTTTCTTCCGCAAGATGGCGACATGTGATGTAGATTGTCAAGGATTAGAAGTTGTCCTGGTTGAATGTGGCAGCTAAGAGTTTCGAGAAGTTTTATCAAATGTCCCAGTTTGACTTGAACACCTGTCGTATTTATGGGAGAATTCAGAAGCTGTTCAGAGGGTAATATTAAAACTGATTTGTAAATATGCTAGAACGTCACACAGACTTACACTATCCATATCCCTGTGATGGAGAACGCCGACAGGCTGACTGGCAGAACGATCCAGGCCGTCATGAGGCAGTCTGTGAGAAGCCCTTATCCAAAGCATGAGGGGCTCCCGGATGAGGGCTACAGTGACGGGGGGAGAGATGCGGTCAGGTGAAGCCATGCAGTGCAGGGAATATGAGAGGAGTGATGTGGGGTCGGGTGGGGAATCCGCAGCACAGGGCCTTCAGCTACATCTGGCACACCTCTGTGAAGCAAAAATAAAAGAAAGGTTTTCAGTCAGGTGGATCCCGAGTTTATCACAGGTCACCATACACACTCACACTCATACAAGGGGGTATCAAAACGTTTCTTTGTTTACAAACTCTGTGTTTTTGCCGCATGTCCTCGCTTAGACGCCTGGCAGTAGAGTTCGCTATTAACGGGACGAAAAAAGACAACGAGCATGCTTTTTTTTTGGTGGTGGAGATGATGGGCTCTTCTATTGCGAGGATTGTTGCTTCATCTCAGGGTCGTACCCATCCACCCAAGTTACCGGTAATGATCCTCGACATGAAGGACGGGTCATCCACAGCACATTGACGGAGTTCTTAACAGACTGTGACGTGATGTCCCTTCTGCTCCTGGGCATAAACTTGGCAGCTACACACAGGATTGTCTGGACTGTTCAACATTGTGGATTGTTCTCCGACGATCATCATGCACAACATGCGCGCTCTTTAATCCACTCTCAATTCGCGCGTGCCACTCAAAAGACCTCGAACGACTCGTCACAGAATCGCATCAATGCCCCTGTGCTCAGTTTCACACAGAATTTCGCGTTCGCTCTTTGTTCTAAATTGCTGTCCATGATGAAATAGCATTCGTGGTAACGACATGTCTTTTGGCACACTGACTTATGAAGGTCGGTGCTCCCTGTGATTGTGCTGCCACCTGGTGACGTATTACGAAACTACTCTCAAAACTTTTATTATATACTTATGTGCAATTTATAGTCATCAATCCACATACTGGTGCATTTTTAAAAAATATTCATTAATGTGTTATAGAAATCACATGCACTGTCTAATTGCTGTGCTAAGAAAAGATCTTTTCAGAAAACATCTGGCCAGAGGTGCTCATGATGCTTTGATGGGGTGATGAAACATCTGATTACTTCTATACAGATGTGCTCGCTGTATACAAACCACGTGACCTATAGGCTAGGTTTATCCAGATAGCTAGATATCTAATTTAGCGTTTTGAACGAACTGCATACTCAAGACTAAATTATGGTTCACAGTTTTCTAAAATGATGACAATCTCTTTATAAACACCAAGAATGCAGATCAGGGTTGAATGCTAATCTTCTTCATTCCGTTACCGTTTTAAACAGACTGCACCCGATAAATACAAACAATGCAACCACAGTTACACTTATATCATTATATCTCGGTTATATAATAAGTGTTATTACTGATTTTATTTAAAAAAAACGAAATGACTGAATCGTTTTTGCTTACCGCAGCCTTTCCAACTAATCAATGAATGAATGTTGTTGCAGGGTTAAAGCTGGCAGGGTTGCCAGGTCTGTCTGAATACAAACTACTCATTTTATATGGAAATAAAATAAACCCTATACCTACACTATGTTTTAACAACTTACTGTCATCGTAGGCATCATTATATATTCCAAGTACATCATATTAAATATTAAATATAATACTATTAATAAATTATAATGCTAATAACATAATAAAAAAAGAAATAATATGCTATTAAGGGTTGAAAAACGAGTACCTGTCAACATGAACACAGCACCAGGCAGCCATTAAGGGGAGGAGCTACCTGTGCAGGATATTATTGTTAACCCATTATTAAATATTTGCTTATTTTGATTATTGAATTCGAATATATGTAAGGTGTCTTAGGGATTAACTATACATTTAACTATTTTTTTTTTTTACAATAAAAAGCTTCATGTTTAATTTTTACCATGCTAAAACACAAGGTTGCCAGGTGTGAACCAAATATTCAGATCAAAACTATGAGCAGCAATTAAAAACAGTTACTGTATATTGAAATCCTTAAAAAAAATTTATTATTATTATTTGTGGACATGGGAAGTGAAGCAAATGTCTTTGTGGGTTTTGCGTAATTGTGGCCAAAATTATTAAGACAACATACGGTATGCCAAGTATCCTAGTTCTCCCTGTGCACAAATCAGGTGATGTCACTAAATAGTTCTAGGCTATCTAGCTAAAGAGTTGTGACAATGAACTGGAACTAGCGAGAAATTGACTTGTGCAGACGCCCTTATCCAGAGTGACTAATATTTTTTTCTCATTATACAGCTGAGCAATTAAGGGTTAAGGGTCTTGCTCATGGGCCCAAAAGTGTCAACATGGTGGTGAAAGGTTTTGAAGAATAGAGGACTTTAAACAAACATGTGTTGCCTGAAATGATCTTGATTGATGATTTTCAGAATTTGAGAATGTCATTAAAAATTTTCACTTTTATCCAAATACTTTTGGCTACCGCTTTTATATATATACCATTCTGGATTGCTCTTACACCACAGCAATTTAGCAACATGTTTATTAAATTAATTTCATAAAATCACATCATACACAGGCAGCTTAGTGGTTAGCACTGTCGCCTTGCATCTTCAGGGTCCAGGTTGTGTTTGGAGTTTGCTCCCAGTGCTTGATGGGTTTCCTCTGGGTACTCTAGTTTCCTTCCACAGTCCAAAGACATGCAGATTAGGCTAATTGGCATTCCCAAACTGCCCATAGTGTGTGAGATACATTGGCACCATGTCCGGAGTGTACCCCTTCTTGTGCCCTAAGTCTTTAATATGGAATTTTATCTGGTTGCAGGCGTATTGTTAGTTGGTTGCTATAGTTTCCCGGGTGGTCCCTAGCATGTTGTAATATTGTTGCTATGGTATCCTAGTTTTTCTTAGAGTAACTCTCAACTGCTCCCTTCGAGGGCTCACCAAAGTGGACCATTGTTTTGGTGCTGATTTTACACTAGATGCCGTTCTTGCCGCAACCCTCCATTTTAATCCAGCTTGGAACCAGGACTGCATCCAGTGGCTGGGGTTTGGGCACTGGGTGGGAATCCAACCCGGGCCTTTGGTGTTGACAGACGGAAAACCTATTTCTATATTTCTATAGTATGCCTGGTAGTAGTTCTTTAGTGTTGCTAGAGGATATGTTCCTATGGTGTTGCAGATGGTTGCTAGGTAGAAGTCATGCCAACAGGCTTTAAGGTTGTTGCTATGCTGTTGTAAGTCATACATATAAATACATCGTACTATATACATCCTTTGGTGTTTTGCTTTTTTGTAAAAATCAACCAAACATGCTGAATGTGTATAAACAGTAGTTTTCCCATTTTAAAAAAATCGCGGTAAAACTATTGATCTGGCAACACGCGCATGACCTATCCCAGAAGGCAAGCGCGCACCCGGAAGTAACGTAGGAAGTCAAAGGTTGCAGGTGAATTAGCTAGCTAGCTAAAGCCCGAGGAGCGCTTGTTTTGACAGAGGAGAGAGTTTAGGAAACAGCAGCAAGACCGAGAAACCCTTCCAGTTTTGAAATGCTTTGTTGTTGGCGTAGTTGTTAAAGAGGAAACGCTAATTTGTCTCTTTCACGCCGACTTTAACTGTGCCCTACTGTTCCCCCGATAAACATGACCTCCCGCCGCCCAGACAGCTTCGACGGCTTGGGCTACAGGGGCAGGGACGAGCCGGCATACGGCGGAGGATATTCGGGAAGGTCGTTTAACAGTTCGTCCGGCGCTGATCTGCAGCACTGGGTCACCACGCCTCCGGATATCCCCGGCAGCAGAAACCTGCACTTCGGAGAGGGCTCGCCGCAGTATGAAGCGGCTCCTGCAGCCCCCGGGGACGAGCTCCAGTCGGCTGCTCCTCCATCCGGTAACTCGCGCGCGCGGTTCTGTTCTGAGCGCGGCACGTACTGTAGATCCTGTCTCAGATAAAGGGCTTGGGGACACCCAGGGGCGTGTCATGCAGTCCTCACGGTGCTTTTTAGGTCAAAGGAGCTGAAGCGAGCCTAAAATACGTCAGATGATGTAATTTGCACATTAATTAAGACGTCGCGGTAATTTGCATACAAAAGGCACGATTTTATGACGTCAGAATAGTACTTTATTAGAATAGAGACGAGGTGAAGACAAATATTGATCAGTGTAGGACACATTTAATGTTTTTTTTTTTTCTCTCGCAATTTTCTCCCTAATTTAGTCACGTCCAGTTCCCACCGATCATTAGGGCACTCCCCATCAAAGCTACTACATGAACAAACGAAGTTACGGATTTCCTGCAGATCTGTGAACAAATCATGGAAGTAGCTAAGGTGCAATGTACAAATAAATAAAAAATAAACACTTCAGTGCACCAGATACTGTATTTACAATTATATACAATATTTTTAGTGTAAGTGAATCCATAAAATGCTGTAGTCTGTAATATTGTAGGTATGTGTAGATAGATAGATAAATAGATAGCTAGATAGATAGATATATAGATATGATAGACATTGTCTGTCCTGTAAAGCTGTCCTAATGTTGAATAATCCAAATTTTTTTAAAATCCGAGGCAGAATTCACGGTCCGAAACAGCTCTGAATCAAAAGCATGCCGTAAACACCATGTAGCGTTATCCTCCCCCTTACGTCTTCCCGGGCTTCCTTTAAATGAGGACAGTTAGCTCCGCTCTGTCACCGGGATTCGTCTTGCGATTTAAAAGTGGAGTCACGCAAGAGTATAATGCGGAACCAAAACACCAAACTTGTTTGGTTTTTTTATGCTTTACATTGTATATTTGTATCAAAGGTATATAAAACTCACTTTGTCAGACTTACGAACTAACCTGACTTAAAAACGTGCTCCTGGAACGGAACTCGTTTGTAAGACGGGGACTTACTCTATTAGCCAGTCAGGGAGGGCCGAAGGCTATCACGTGACTCCAGTCTACCGCATCTTTCCGAAAACCCACTCGGAGGACAGCGCTATCTGCTCCCTGTGGTTGTGTTTGTTGTGAGTGCACTACAGTGCCCCTCCCATCCCTCCCCTCTGTGAGAGCTCGGCCAATCGGCTTTCTACAGGCCTCCGACTGCTAGAGGCTACAGCATCAGCATCAGGAATCAAACTAGCGATCTCTGGATGATAGGGAAAGCACTTTAACACTGCGCCGCTCGGGGGCAATTTAATGTTGTTTTTGAGGAAGAGTGGACTGGAAAGTAGACTTGAGGAGAGCGTAGGTGGTGTAGGTGGCGGTGATGCAACTTAAAGAACATACAGAACTCCATCTGCTTTATCTGGCACTTCTTCTCTTCTCTTTACAGAACTTCGAGTTCTGTAAATTCATCACCTTCATCACCACCTTCTTTTAGATATTTTTCTCTTCAGCTTCCATGAGTTTGAAGGCCAACTTTTCAGTCCGTTCTTCGTACTCTTTTACTGCAAGGCATCTCATGACATTTGTCACTATCTAGCATTTGTTAATCACATCTTGCACTCTCTCCATGTCAATCTCTCATAAAAATATACTCCCTGAAAACAAAAAAATTCTTACCTCCTTCAGATTGCTTCCATACATTTTTAGATTATATCCTTTGATTTTTTTTTTCCTTTCTTGTAAAATACATATTTTTTTTTCCTTCTGAAGTGCGAAATATGCATTTAATTCCTTATTTTTTCATTCCTTATTCCTTAATAATGTTTCTGGGTTGTGTGTTCAACATTACTTCTACCTTTCCATCCTGCTTAATTGTCTGCAAAAAATGGCAGATCCCAAATCCTGCTGAAATATTTCCAAAAATATTATTGATCACAAAAGAATAAAAAGTTGGACTTATCACGCTTCCCTGAGGAATCCCATTTACTACACTGGCTTGATACTTCTGATCCTGGATTTTCATAGTTCTTCTGTCCAAAAAGTCCTTAACTCAATTTAAAGGACTCCCGTTTTTCTCCCTAATTAGTTGTGTCCAATTCTTCTCCGAATGTGACGTCAGCCGACAACATCTTTTCGAACTGCTTGCTCACGCACCGTTGCGGGCGGCGTAACACACTCGGAGGACAGCGCTATCCGCTCCTTCCGCTTGCGTGAGCTCACAGACGCCCCTGATTGGCTATAGAGCCGTGATTAATGGGGGAGCACTAAGTACCTCTCATCCCTCTGAGAGAGCTCGGCCAATCAGCTCTCACTAGACCTCCGGCTGCGAGAGGTTACAGCATCACCCGGGAATCAAATTAGCGATTTCCAGATGATTGGACGAGCACTTTACCACTGCACCACTCGGACGTCTTTAAGCTTTAAAAATACAGACAATTACATATTTTCCTGTTTTTCGTATTGGAATAATGATTTATTATATCATGGGGATCTTTACTTAAGTGCTTTGTCATACAATAACAGAGAGAATTTTATCCTGTATTATTCAGTCAATTCTGCCATTGTTAACAGGGAAGCTTGCTCACCATCCATGCTTGTTTTCTTACTCAGAGCTTCCATATTCGATGATTTTGTTCTGTCTCTGCCTCTTGTCTCAACCTCACTCAGGAACTATTCACACTCACATAGCTTTTACCGGCTTTTCCAACTTTTCTTCAGCTGTTATTGCAGTCTTATTATCCTCGTCCACCAGAACAGAGTCGCTGTACTCCCTTCTATCGCCTCCCATCCTCTTTGTCATCCCACATGCCTGGTCAACCTGGATAGATTATCCTCTTTGACCAGGTATAATCATCAATCACTTTCTTCCGTAAACGTTCCTCATTGCCTCGTCTATGATTTCTTTCCCCTGATCTTTCTGTAGTTTCCTGGTTCTTGCATCTGATGAGGTAAATGAACACTTCCTGTAGTCCCGTTCTGATATCATGACCAATTGCAAACCAGAGAAATGCTGCTTTATTGCAGATGCACTGCGGAAAATTTGTAACTCGGATGTTTGTAAGTTGGGGATTACCTGTATAGTTATAAATGGTTAAAAAAAATGGACGTTTGCGGATTAATAAAAAAAAAAAAAAAGAATTGTGACACATTTTCTGAAAAATCGTCAACCTCAGGGTGGTAACGGTAATCTGGTTTAATGTCGTGCTCTATCGCAGCACATTATCATAGCACACCCCCGAGTGGTTCATTACTTCCTTACTGTATATTTGTAAAGCTTGCAAATTACGTCAGCTTGAAACAGCATGATGTTTTTTCAGACATTAAGGGGAAGTTGCATGATGTGAGGCTACACTTAAACAGCGTAAATATTCAGCCCATTATTATATTAATGGAACTCAAGATAAAAAGCATGCACCCTTATTACACTCCTAAATATAAAATCAGGTAAAATCCTGAAGGCAGACAAAATATAAATAAGGAATAATAAACTGACTTCATTCATCTTTATGAATGAATTCAAGCTTAAACGTGATAATGTCCAAGGTTTGAGTCATTTAAGGGAAAATCCAGCTGTACGTTCATATACAGTAAGCAGCTGTTGGACGGAACCACTGTTTTTGGCTTTTAAGCAAACATCTTTAACATTTTCTATTCATGATGTCTGTCAATCAATCAACATTTATTTATATAGCTTTTTACAGCAACCTAAGTTGAACTAAAGTGCTTGACAGCATTAAAAAAATGAATAAGATGGCAATAAAATTATAAAAAAAAGAACATGTGAAATTAAAACTATTAAAAGCCATTCTAAATGAGTGCATCTTACATCTGCTCATTGTGTAAAATCTTCCTAATCAATACCATTGTCTTTTTATATTGACAAGTTGTGTGATTTGTCTCCTTTTTCTTCTTTTCTATTTTCAGATCAGTTGAACAGATTTGCTGGTTTCGGGATCGGCCTTGCAAGGTAGCGTAGACCTAGTACATGACTAGTGAGTCATGAACTTTGTCTCAGGAGTGATTATTTTAATAACCCCCCCCCCCCTTTTTTTTTTCTTTGTTCAGTCTTTTTACAGAAAATGTTCTAGCCCATCCATGTATCGTGTTTCGGCGGCAATGTCAGGTAATCACAAAAAAACAACAACATATTCTCAAATAAAGACAGGAATTAAAAAAAAAACACAAGTCTGCACTCAGAAACAACGGTAATTGCGAAAATTGAAGGTCATGCCCTTGAAGGTCATGTTGGTCTAAGGTTTTCCTGTGAAAAAGATTTAAACAAATTTTTGTAATTTAAAAAAAATTTATAAGAAAATTTTAATTATTATACTTATTTAAGCTTTTTATTTCAGCTTTCATGCAGCTTGCAGTAAAAGTTAGTTGGACTCAGAAACCTTGGGAAAAAAACACAGCCGGATACACAGTTGACCTTTTACAGAGACTAAAAATTAAAGACTGAGGGACAGAGATTTACAAAAATTAATAATAAAAAAAAGAATGTTTGGGGTGAACATTACCAACCAGAAATGAACCTCCTACACAGAAGAAATGAATATAACTCGGCAAAACATATGGATTTATAAAAAGACAAATAAATAAAAACACACAAATTGAAATTAAATTATATTGATAATATTGTTACGTTTAGCTAGCTATTTCCTTTCCTTAAAAAAATATTATAAAAAATAAACAATTTCATCATTATGAAACCTGTTTCTGAAATATAAAAAAAAAAATTGTAGTTTGTTTGTAATTGGAAGGTTTGCTCATTTTGAGCATTAGTTATGAAAGAGTTGAAAATTACCATAGAATAAGAAGCCTGAAATGGATACCTTGTATATTTTAATCAATTAAAATTTCAGAACCAGGTTGCATGATGATGTAATTGTTTATTTTTATAAGAAATTTTAAGAACAGGAAATCTTATCTTATAAATCTTACAAAAGGAAACACTGGATAAATTTAACTATATCAAGATAGTGTTACTTGCTAAAGTGTGATTTTTGTGTGTGCATGTGCAGACAGTGTAAGATCTAAAAACTACCTACATTATGTGATGCATAAGTAAGGGTGTGCAAACTTTTGTTTTAAAGCAGCATTTAATCATTGTTAAAACTTGACATGTTTATTTAGTTAGACTGTATAACTTTTATATGTGTGTGTATATGTATATGTATATATATAATATATATATATATATATATATATATATAATATAAAATTACCAAAAGAACTCATATTCTCCAGCATGCTCAGTAAAACCTAAAGGAACCTTTAGTTTTATTGTCAGACTCGCTCCTTTCTATTTTCATGCAAAACCTATACTTGTACATAATAATGCAGACATAATAAACTTCTCACTCATCATGTATACCGCTTAATCCTGTATTCAGGGTCACAGGCACCTGGAGCCTATCCCAGGAGACTTGGGGCATAAGGCGGGGTACTCCCTGGATTATAATAAATTTATACTGTATAACAAATTTTGTACTACAGATAATATGGCGCCTAAGACTTTTGCACAGTACTGTGTATTACAGTATATTTAATGTTTGTAGTGTTTGCAAGTTAATTCGGTGTAGATATGGTTTTAAAATTCCCTTTCATTAATTTAACTTTAATTTAATAATAATAAAAAAAAAATTCTTCTTCATGTTGTGTCTCAGGTGAATTACCACGCCAGATGCTACCACCTGTCACCTTTATCAGCTCTTAATGTGATGTACAACGTGTCCAAATCTCAGGTAACTTCAAGAAGGCTCCGTGACGTTCTTAGTATGTCCAGCTTACATCTCCAAATTTCATAAGTACAATACAGTTCCTGATTTAAAGCTGCTATAAGAACCATTGTTACCTGAAATTATCAATAATTGATAGATCTGGATGAATCTCAATATATTCTTTTTCTATTCCTGTCTGTCGGTCTATGTGTCTGTTTGTCTGTGTCAGGGTCCAAAGGCTTTATGGAAGGGGATGGGGAGTACGTTCGTGGTCCAGGGGGTGACACTCGGGACTGAGGGCATCATCAGCGAGTGCACCCCGTTGCCAAGGCAAGCGATATCTGATGATTTTTCACTTTATTCTAGTGATCTGGTGATCTTGTCAGTTACCTCAAGAAATCCCCTCGTAGCCCCCCCCCCCCCTCTTTTGCTTTTAAGATAATGGTTATCAGATGGTGAGTCAAATGAAATGCACGAGTCAGACAGAGAGTGAAATATATGAGGGCCCTGAATTTTGCAGATTCCTCATTAGAGCACTGGACCACAATTTCTCAGTTATTACTTTGTCTGATTGCTTGGCAAATAGATAAACACACCCGTTTTTTTTTTTTGTTTTGTTTTTTTTGTTTCGAGTCCGAAAAAAGATTTTGACTACAGATATGACCTGAACAAAGAGATAACACGTCACAAAAAACAATGAGTGGACAAACCGGGACTTTTAATTGCGCTGAATAACAGAACACATCAAATTTGTCATTCATGGATGTACAGCCTTCTTTAAATCATGTGCGCCATTCAGAATTTTATTATTATAATGTTTTTTTTTTGTTTGTTTGTTTTTTTACTTAGGATAAAATCTCATTACAGTACTTCAGTCAAAGTCTTCTGTAAATGTCAATAACTTTCATTCACCAGAAATTTAATCACAAGTTCCAGTTTGACACGAACGCTCCCGTACTTATGCTTTAATTACTAAAACACACGATTTACACATTCATCTTGACGCTTGAGGCGTTTTATCAGCGTTTCAGGGAGCAACATATTCCCGCTGGTTTCTGGGTTTTTTTTTTTTTTTTAAGGAAGAAAAACAACAACAAAAAAACAATACCATTGGCTTCATTGGAAGTCTAGCATTGTCGTTATTCATGTTTCCAGTTTTCTGAAATTAGAGTGGAGGATATATTGTCGTGAATCACTCATGCTTCTGAATTTCTTAAATATCACCCAAGAACCAGTCGTCTTCTCAAAATGAAGGTTTTCCTATAATAATGAAACTTAGTTAACTAAGTTTATTACAAGTTTCATTATCACGGCCCAACGTTTTCCCTTTTTTATTCACATATATCTAATAAATATGAAAACATTTCCCCTGAGTTCATCACTGAATCATCCAAAAAAATCAGCATACTGTTGATGCAACTTGTAGGTAGGTGATATAATGCTGTAATTAGAGTTGCACAATAAAGCAAGAAATTTTATCACAATATTTTTTTCAGTTGATATCGATACTGATTTAATGATCTATTACAAGGCTTTTTTATAAAATCAAGGCACATGAATGGAGAAATTCTCAAATTAAATTAAGTTACTGAGAATGGAATCGAGTAACATTAAATGAAGAAAACATTTAAATTCGATAAATATTAGCAGTATAAACTCTTTAACTCAGTAAAAGTTATAACATTGTTATAAGTGAGCTTTGAAATCTGTTTGTCGGATTCCCGGTTGACACAACTGTGCTCTGATCTTAGGAAAACGGCCACGCTGTCAAGCTAACCTGTCCTCATTTTATTCACAATGTCTACCTCATTTTCCTTCGCCACTCATCTTCTCCCTCACATTCCACACTGCTACTAAGGCCGAACGGAAACGTGACAGTCTGCTCTACGGAGCCGAGCTCCCATCGGTTAACGTCGTTTCTCTCAGGGAATGGAGTTTGTGTAAATCCCCTTGTTCATTTCTGTTTTATATACAGTGCTCAGCATTAATAAGTACATCCCACTACATTTGTCAGAAAACCTGATTTCCTTTCAAAAAATCTATCTTTTTATGAGACACTATACTACAAAATACTCCCACAAATGTGGACCATTGATTGCAAACAAGATTTGTTCATTTGCACACACAAAAAAGTGATTTTCTTAACAAATTTATTCAAGCCCATGTTGCAAAAATGAGTACACCCCAATTATAGTGTTAGGAGAAAAGCCACACTTAAGACTACAAAATTCTAATTAACGTGTCGAGCAGCCAGGTGACTATAAAAGGGCATTACTTAACAAAAAAAAGCCCTTTCCATTTCATGCTGTCAGCAATGGCTCCACATGGAAGAGTAACGTCACAAAATCTGAGAAAGGAAATAATTTCTTTACACAAAAAAGGTGAGGGCTACAAGAAGATCAGCAAAGCTTTACATATCAGTCAAAATACTGTAGCAAAAGTGATCCAAAAATTTAAGAAAGATGGAAGTGCAACCATCTTACAGAGACGTTCAGTCCATCCATGGAAGTTAATATCTCGACAGCAGCATCTTCTGATGAGAAGGGTTGATAAAAATCGCCGTGCAAGTTCACAGCAGTTAGCTAAAGCAGTAGAAAGCCAAACTGGACTGACCGTTTCCCGTGACACCATACGGCGCACACTGCAGAGGAATGGCATGCATTTGTATCGTCCATGAAGGAAGCCTCTCTTAAAGTCCATGCACAAAAAAGCATGCCTAGAATTTGCTAGGGCCGATGCTGAAAAAGATGAAGATTGCTGGGACTCTATATTCTCGGGTGATGAGACAAAGATCACTGTTTTTGAAACTAATGGTTTCAAAACTGTATGGCGTCGTAAAGGTGAGGATTTCAAAGAAAACTGCATGGTGCCTACAGTAAAACATGGTGGTGGCAGTATCTTTATGTGGGGCTGCATGAGTACTACTGGTGTTGGGGAGCTGCATTTCATTGATGGTATCATGAACTCAACAATGTACTGCTCTATACTGAAGGAGAAGATGCTGCTATCACTCCATGCACTTGGTCGTCGTGCAATTTCCAACACGACAATGATCCAAAACACACATCTAAAGTTACTGTTGCATTTCTGAAGAAGAACAGGGTGAAGGTGATTGAATGGCCAAGTATGTCTCCTGATCTGAACCCAGTCGAACACCTGTGGGGAATTCTGAAGCGACAAGTTGAGCATCACTCTCCATCCAGCATCCAGACTCTAAAAGCAGTTATTTTTGAAGAATGGAAAAAGTTAGATGTTGCAATATGTCGCCAACTTTTTCATTCCATGCCTAGAAGACTTGGTGCTGTCCTTAAAAATCACGGTGGTCATACAAAATACTAGATGTAGTAGTTTTTGTTGCGGGGTGTATTCATTTTTGCTTCAACCAATTTGAGTAAAACTGAAGATTTTGTGATCCAAATTATATTATTAACCTTAATTTCATGTTATGGAGTTAAACAAGTGTTCAATAAAACTCAGCCTTGTGAAATTTTTGGAAATTTTTCTTTTGTTCATTGCTACTGATTAATTTCGTGCTTTTTAAAGGGGGTGTTCTCATTTATGCTGAGCACTGTATTTTGAATAGATTTATTTTTAGACATCACTGGGTCCTGCTTTTCGCCATTCTGCCTTTCTGTCTCTTCCTCAGCTTGCAAAGGATCCCTTGTTATTGACGGATCCCTTGTTTTTGTAAAGAGCCTTCAAGATGTAACAACATTAGTCATGACACTATGACGTAATCAGTCTTCAAATGCATTTTTTTAACTATGTGGTCTCCTTATGCATCGCTTTTTTACCAACCATCCTATCAAGTTTTTTTTTTATATTGAAGAAGTGTCTTTCGCAGAATATATTATTATTGTCCTATAGCCTAGCTGTAATATCAATATAGTTATTATAAAGTCTTTCACAAAGCACTTTTCTTGGATAATATTATTATTATTATTATTATTATTATATTTTATTTATTATAATGTTTTTTTCCCCTCCTTTTTTTGTTGAATGAAAAGCTATGGGTAATACCTTTATAAAATGGGTAATACATAATATAATTTTTTTTCATTGTTTTATAGGTTTTATATAAATAAATGTAAATATATATGTCTATACACACTACCGCCTAAAGTTTGGGATCACTTTTCCATGGTCGTTTCTGATTTTTATTTCTTTCTACATTATAAAGCAATACTGACGATGTCCAAAATATGCAATAATCTCCCTTGAATTGTTAATGTTGAGATGTATCTGTTACTCATCATCTATAAAGCTTCATAACGGCTCTAATCCGAGGTACAGTTTGTTAATCTGTGATTTCTGAGGCGGTTAACTCTAAATTAACTTCTTCTCTGCAGCAGAGGTCAGTTTTTGTCTTGCTTTCCTGGGAAGGTTTTCATGAGAGACAGTTTCATCATGGTGCTTGACGGGTTTTGTAAACACACTTGGCACAACAAGGACTGTTCCGGAAAGGCCAACCTTCATGTCTTGAAAATAGCAACAGCAGATTTCGCGTATATTTGCGTATAAAAACATTGTACAGCGCCATCTGTTGAATTTTGAGATGAAGTAATGATTTTTTTTTAGGTCAATTTATTACATTCTTTTTTTTTAATAATATAAGGGTGTTTTCCAATTCAGAGTAACATCCGTGAAAGCCTCATTAAAATGTATTCAGTAGTTTTTGCATGATGCAAGCACAAACAAAATAAAAATAATTAAAAAATAATTTAAATATACAGTATGAAACAAAAATTTTTTTAAAGAGTTGTGTTTTGCCATTAAGTGTAGTTTTGCTGTTTAATGCAACATGGCTGATTAAATGGAAGCAAAACTGCATCATATACACAAGTCTACACACGTCTTTATAGTTTCTGGTGTTTGGAATCTGTTCTGTTAAAAAATGTATGTAATAGTAGATAAATTACCACAAAAAAATTTGTATAGACTTTTAATATCTACTGTCTAATATATTGCATGTTGTAAAAATGTCTTTGGGAAGCCCTATTTTCTTATTTCATATCACCCACCCACTGCTGTGTATTCCCTGTGCAAACCAAAAAGTTACCTCTATGCATTAAACCATATAAAGTATTTTTTTTAAAAGTTAATTTCAAATTTAATTTTAAAGTTTCACATGCTTGGATTTTCTCGTTATCAGTGTTGGCACCTTTTCAATACCGTAGACGTGGCATCCTGTGGAGGACATTATCTCATTATCTCATTTCCTTCCTACATCAAGGAAATCTGATTTTTTTATATCGATGCAGATAAACGCGTCAGCTTGCACCAATACGGGAACAACTTTTGTTCTGAATGTTTTCTTTTTCGCAGGGAGCTGCCACACAGATGGAATCCCAAACAAATCGCAGGCCACTTTCTTTTAAAAGGGTAAGGTGTTTCACATGCATGATTCATCACATGTAACATTTTGATATGATCAGAGAGAGAATGAGAATGTGTTAAGGTGCATTGGGTTTTTTTTTCCTCTTTCTCTCTCTTTTCACACACAGTGACTGATGCAGAATGTTTTTGGGTTGTTTGTTTTTCTGTGTACCTACCCGAGATTGAATCTCATTATGTCAAGAACAAGTGGTTGAAAGTTTAAGATTTCTCTTGAGGTCTGATTATAACCATGAGATGCCCTGATGATGAATATATGTATATATATCCAGACTGGAATCAGATTACTTTCATGTAGGTCTGAATAGAAAAAAAAAAATCTGATTTTTGCTAATCCAGAGATTTAAATTCTAGATTAGCAGATTACTCAACGTGTTTTACAGTCTGGATGCTCTGCCTACTGTAGAAATGAAAGCAGTGGATATGGAAATCTTGTCGTTTAGCCAGCTGCTCTTCCTGACAACGCATCAATTTAAGATTCACGGGTGCAGCTTTTAAATACTGTACGTGGCATAAAAAAAAGATCCTTCTTGATCTCCCAAAGTGTAGCACATTCACTTTGGACTGCTTGGCTTAACCACAGTATGACACTTTAGAGCAATGGTCTCGAAGAGAAATGTCTCAGCACTCAAGCCGAACCAGAGGAAAGTGATACAGAAATGTCGATATATGCGAGTCCCTGGTGTCATTACCACACTAACTAATGCAGATACGTCACCAACATGTCAGATTAAGGCTGAACAGAGACAATTTACTTTCACATAACATTGTGAACAGTCAAACGTAAAGATCAGATTTGTGAAACAAACCGGATCTGCCTGCAGTCTGAGCAAAGCCCAAAGCCCTCAGGGTTTCAGACTGGGTTAGTTTTCCTTGAACAGGTGGATTTAATGTAACTAGAATCCCAAGGGTTTTACTCCCGTCATGTTAGGAAAGATTAAAGGGTCACCGACTGCATGTACCCCATCCGAAACATTCGCTAACCCTCGAGCGCTTATCTTTAGTGCGTTCTGTTGTAAACTGCTCCGTGGTGAAAGCACTGATGTGACTAATACATGCATAAAGTTCCAGTCAATGTAACCGTGCACTCAAGCATCGGAAACCAAAAATAGCTCGGGTTATATCACAAGTGTAATATTGAAAAAAACTCCCCGTGATAACAGATCTGGTATCTCAGGAATTTAGCCATTTCACTCACGTCTTGCTGTTAGTGACTTTAAATTGCGATCTTATCTGTTTTTTTTTTTTTTTAATCTTTATTTTTTTTTTAATCCACTTTCCTCACTTTTACGTCTGAAATTCTGAAGAAAACGCACTTGCTCAGACTTGTATGGGATTTAGTCAGGTTTTGATTTTGTGGAGAGGGAATTTCTAGCACTTGACTCTCTTATCTTGCTGTCTTAATGTTTTTTTTTTCTCCTCCAGTTTAACGCATGTGGTTGCATTGCCGTTTTACTCAGCAAGCCTCATTGAAACCGTCCAGGTCAGTGTCAATTTTACATCTAGATTTACTACGTGATACGCATAAACACACACACACACACACACACACACACACACACACAGACACACACACAAGAGAATATGCAGTGGCTTAGAACAGGGGTGTCCAAATCCAGTCCTGGAGGGCCAGTGTCCAACACACTTTGGTGCTTCTTCTTCTCAAACACAGCTGATTTAACTAATCTGTTAATTAGTAGGTTCAGTGGGTGTGTTTAGGTGTTGGTGAATTACAAACTGTGCTGGTCACTGGCCCTCCAGGACTGGATTTGGACACCCCTGGCTTAGAAGAAATAATTGAATTTGCATAAAGAATGATTAGTTTAATTTATTTATATTTTGGTATTTTTCATTTTTTTTATTCCTGAATTGCAAAAAATGTCAATTGCATTCATATATCCTACTAGACTTGACCAATCAAAATGCATTTATATTAAAAAATGTCCGATGTCAAAAATCACTGTTTTTGGTACAGATTATTAAACTAAACCCTTAAGCTCCGCCCATTTGTCACAGTCACAAATGTCTTTAAAATGCACTCACTGGGCACACTCACATGATTCAATGTAAAGACTGGCGGTTGTGGTGTAATAGTGTGGGGAAGGTTAATTCCAATTAATCTTAGCTTGAATGCCACAGTTTGTTTGAGAATTGTCCACAATGTTCCAGTAGTGACCTCCAGCATGACAATATACCATGTCACAAATCAAAAATCATTTCTAACTGGGCTCATGAACATTTTAAGTTCAGTGAGTTCTTCAGTGTCCTTTCCATTTCCCATAAAAGTGCACGATGCAATCAACTCTTGAGAGTGAAGAGGCTCTGATCTGACACTATAGTATTCCGAATTACGGGCTCAGCAAGTGTATATTTTTATTTATCTGACTGTCATTGCACACAAGTTCCTTTATGAACCTTATCAATCATAAATCGCATTTATAAGGTAAAAAAAAAAGTTTCATCCAATAAATTTTTGTCTTTATTAAAAATCATTAGTTTCTGTTTCTATTTGACAGGCTCTCATGAAATGCACATTTGTATAAATGTTCACGGGGTATAAAGGAGAAATTCCCTAAACTTTTGATAACTGTTGGATTGATATTTAAATATTTTACAAACAAGCTTTACTTGTTAAACATATTTCCCTTCCGAGGGCGTGAACAATAATAGATACAGTATGGCTTCATTCTAAGTATATTAAAAGACTGGCTTTTCTGAACTTATTATGTAGCAAATTTGAAATATATTTTATTATGTAAGAAAATGTAAAATACATCATGTATTTAAAGTAGAAATCTAAACGAAAATAGTTTTAATCATATGCACATACGCACAAATTTGACAGGCTTGCTTATAGATTTTTAAAAAAATATATATTTATTTTATTTAGCCTTATTGTTTGGTTTATAAAAGTGAAATAGAATTAAAATAAGCATTTTAAGCGTTTATCAACATTGTATAATTTTTGTGTAATTTGAACCAAAATAATTGATCTTATTTTGAATTTTTTATACAGAGCGAGATCATTCGTGACAACCCGAGCATCCTGGACTGTGTCAAGGAGGGCGTTGGGCGTATTTTGGGTCTGGGGGTGCCCCACAGTAAACGGCTCCTTCCCCTGTGGACGCTGGTCTTCCCCACCGTCCTCCACGGCGTCCTACATTACATCATAAGCTCCAGTGTGCAGAAGCTGGTGTTGTACGTACTGCGGCGCCGTGGCGGCGTCAACACGTCGCCCAAACGCACCGAATTCAGCACGGAGACGGTCCAGAACATGCTGGACGCCTATTTCCCGGAGCTGATCGCTAGCTTTGTGGCCAACCTGTGCGCTGACGTCCTCCTGTTTCCTCTGGAGACCGTCCTGCACCGGTTGCACGTTCAGGGAACGCGCACCATCATCGATAACACTGACCTGGGCTTCGAGGTGCTTCCCATTAACTCGCAGTACGAGGGGATGAGGGACTGCATAAATGCAATACGGCACGAGGAGGGTCCGCTGGGCTTCTACAAGGGCTTTGGGACCATCGTGATCCAGTACTCGTTACACGCAACGGTGCTGCAGATCACCAAGATGATTTACTCAACTCTGCTGCAAAACGCCTGATATATAGCAAATACAGCGCTCGCAGGTCCTTGGAACTCACTTTATTTCATCAGACATCTGTGTTATGATTTCAGGAAGCACTTGCATGAAACTTCGATGTATCCGCAAGAGTAATGTCAGGCTGCCTTCGCACTCTGCCTTTTTTTGATTGTTTGTTTTGTTTCTATTAAGAGAAATAGTTGGCCACACACCTTGGCACTGTAATAACAACACTATTATAATTATTAACAAGTTCGGCTTCTGATTGCATAAGCTGATCAGATAGTCGGTCTACAGAGATGGTATGAAAGAGAAAATGTGATGGCATTGTTAATCCTAAATCTGCTTACACTCCCTCCCTAGGACGTGAAGACACCGTCATGCTCTGGGTGAGAGCGTGAGATTAAAACTCAAAAAGAAAAAAAGATTTGGGAACCAAGTTTCAACTTTTATTTCTGCTGTTTATCCTCATTAAATGCATATGAAGGCATTATGGGGAAAAAAAGCTTGGTACCAATCGTGGCACTTTGTGTTTAAACAATTCGTGTTTAAATAGGTTGTGTCGCTTATAACATTCACTTCGAAAAAATTACAAACGGATCAAGTCTCTAGTGTGAGCATTTAAAATCAATCAATAAATAAATAAATAAATAATAGAGAAATTTACATGTCCTCACCAGATTGGTTCAGGAATCCTGAACGGTTTGGACTTTTCAACTTACTGTGTATGACGGAGGGGAAAAACCTCAGCACCGGCAGGGCTTTATGATCCTTCTGTTCTGTTCACCTTAAAACAACCCTTAGATAACAACCGAATGACTAAATGAACTTGATTTAGCAAAAGGTTCAGTCTGCTACACAAAGTTTCCCCAGTGCTTCTGACCCAAGACCTAAGACAGAGATAAGAGATCGGCGTTCAGCTTGTTTTTTGCCCTTCGGGTGAAAGAGAAAAAATGAGTGGACTCGGTGGTAAAAGGTTGCTACTAAGGGAGAGTCCCAAGGAGATCAATACCATCGTTCTCATCAGATCATCTTTTTGGAATTCTAACCCAGAACCTTTTTAAAAAGCAGGTATTAAATATGATTTTCAGGTCATAAAAATTATTTTCAGACCCTCAAAGTTTGTGAATACAAGTGTTGTAGGATTGTGTGCTTATATTGGATGAGAAAGCTGCCTTCAAAATGAGGATTTGATCTTAAAAGGCTGAACCTCATTTGTTCTACTAAATCACCACAGCTTTCCCTCTGTGTGTGTGTGTGTGGATATCTTTCTCATTTTTCTTTTCTTCGTTCTTACTTAACACGATTTCTTTCTCTGTTGCGCGTTTTCCGCACAGTAGAAGCGCTTTCTGTTTAGAAAGTTTCCCTTAGAGTTGAACTCTAACCCCTTCAGGACCAGTGTCTTGCGATTTGTTGTACATGAACATAATTGTAAAGTGTTATTTAGTCATTTGCACCCTGGTGAATGTTTGTAATGATGTATAAATTAGAGGAAATGTTTCCAATCTGCTTTCTGCAAGGGTGTACAGTATAAGCGCGCCATATCACATTAGCACTGATTTATAGTCAAATGTCGACTGCAGCACTTTGTTGAGAAGGAAATGTATTGTTTTAAGCTGTACTTAACAGAAAAACTAATATATACAATATTGGGTACTGTGATTGAAAATAAATGTGTGGAATCATTTGTGTGTAGATGGAATCAATTTTTTTTGTTTTGTTTTTTAAATTTTTTTAAATGAGTAATATTCAAGAGGAAATCAGGACTTGTGACTAAATTTCTGGGGAACGAAGGAGTAAAAGCACAGTAGTACGGTAAAACATGTGAATGGTGCAAGCGTAAAGAAGGCCGTATGTCCGTAAATGACGATCTCGGCCCAAAAAGTTCCTGTGAACATTCATTCAGCAACTGGAACGCCTGATCCTTGCCGCTACCTTATTGAAGAGATGCATGTATCACACACAATCTGTACACACAATCATTTCCAAACAATGCTTGAACATTACAGGAACTCGGCTGGGAGTCTTCGCCACATCCCCCGTACGGTCCCGACCTCGCTCCAAGCTCACATTTTGGGTCATTAAAGGGGTTCTTGGGAGGCCAGAGGAAGATGTCCTTGAGGAACTTCACTGATGTGGAGTCACTTTAAGTGAACAAAGAAATTCCTCAGAAGTTTTATTTAATGAATATTAAAGCGATATTTGTTTTAACAGATTTGGTCCAAGCCCATATTATTTACAGTTACTGAGAGAAGGGTCTCATGTGACATTGAATTTAATACGTCAATCAATTACTGTAATATGCAGTATAAATTATTACATTTTAAATAAACCAATATGTGACATTAACACACACAAATCCTCCTGACTTTTCTTCCTCGACCCAGAGAGATCCTGATTCCAGAAGGACTGCTTTAAATCATTATCTTTGAAGAAATTAAATTAAATGAAATAAATAAATAAATTCTAAGGTGATAATCAAATTTGGTAAAATTCATAAAATTCTCAAAGAGGGTTCAGTGGTCAGTTACAATAACAAGTGTAGGGACTCAATTTGCTGTAGAAAGAGCTTTAGAGGAATCAGCTTTACAATGCTTTAATACTTCAACCAGCATACATTAGGTTATACAATATGTTATACAACAAGAATGTCAAAATGTGATATTAGTTTTTCTACTTGTAAACACAGATAAAAGATAATGTCAAAGATTTTTTTATTTTATTTGATTACTTGTCTTAATGGGTTAAACGCAAGAATGGGGGTCCCAAAAGTCTTTATACGCCGAATAAGCCAATTATACACTGAGAATGATTTAAATACATTATTTTGTTTGGACACAAGTTTGGATTTATTTTCTACATACCAGAACAATACAGATTTTTTTTTTTCTTCGAAACTATGAAATAACACATATGATATTATGTAATTGAGTAACAACAACTGTCAGTTGTTATTTTCAGACATGAATGTCAGCTGTTCTGGAATAGTGGAATAGTTTCTGCAAGAAGAGTATTGTCAAATGCATTTGAAAAACTCAGTGATGAAAATGTCTCTCATGAAGACTATCAAAACTTACCTCTGCTGCAGAGAAGAAGTTCATTTAGAGTTACCAGTCTCAAAAACCACCAATTAACAGTCATGAGACAAAAACTGCCTATATTTCTCTATATAATTCCCTGCTACACAACTGCACTTATGCTTTTTTTACACAAAAACACAGAATTGAAAGAGAGGGTGCTAACTTTTGCACATGACTGTATAATCCCCAGCTACACTAATGCTCCTTTCCCCTGAGTTTCCCAGAAACTTCTTTAATGGGCCAAACACTTAGAAATGGCATAGACCGAGGTCAGGACTCTACGGAGGGGGGCGGGATGGTGGTGGCGATAACTTCCAGTAGAGTTCCTGTAATGTGCAAGTGGTGTTCATTAATGACTGTGTGTACAGTTCCCACAGTCAGATGTGTCTCTTCCTCAAGTGATTCAACAATCAGGCGGTCCACTCCCTGAATGGTCACGAGAACAACTACAATGGCGTTGTAAACACTTGCACTGTCCAGATATTTAACATCAGCTAAGAGTCTCATCACCATGCTTGAAATCTTCTGTAAATGTCAAACGATTTCATGAGTTCATTCACCAGAAATTTTATCTCATGTTCTGGTTCGACATGACAGCTTTAAAAAAAAAAAGAAAAAAGAAAAAAAAAAAAAGAACAGAATTCAATACATTTTACATTTACTAATTCATTTGAATGAGGAAGCAAATATCTTACACATGCTGTTATGGGACAATTAGCAAGAATGCATTGGTGTGAAGTATAAATTAAGAGAATCCATTCTCAATTACAGTTACATGAAATTTTTTTTTTTTTTTTTAAAGCAGCCCTTTGTCATGTTTTTATAAAAGACCCATGTCCTGAAAGCCCTTCAAGTAACAGCTTGGGCACTTACACTGGTTTTGGACTGGAGACTCCTTCCATATACAGTATGTCATTCAATTGTGTGAACCATACCCCCCCTCCCCTCCCCCCCTTCCTTAATTCCTTGTATTAACTGTTACTGTAGAAGTCATAATATATTAGAACAAGTGAATTAATGTTAACCATCTACTAAGCCCATAGTGTTTATATACTGGGACATTTTATACATTTTATGCATAAACACACTGCGTGTTCTTTAAATACACAGAATACACGTATATATAAACCAGTAACAATTTGTACCAGTAAACCCTGCAGGACGGCTCAAGATAAACAATAATACTGAAGAATATGCTAAGGTGAGATTAGAGAAAGTCTGTGTGATGTGGTGAAACCTCTAGCAATTTATCTGTTTGATCATTTTTATGAGTCATGTCTGCTATGTGACACCTACAATAAAATTTAGCGTCCATCGCTGTTCGAATAATTCTGTGAATTTGCCATGGAACACATATAGTCCAGTCAACTGCATCAGAACATGTGGGGTTTTCAGATTTTGACTCATCAAATATAGCAAGTCAGAGATGTGTAAGCACTTCTCCGATGCCACAAAAAAGGGGGAAAAATAACAAAGATAACAAGGCTGATAAAAAAATTGGAGCACTTAATTTGAACCGGGTTCGTATAAAAGAACCTCAGGCAGTCGTGTCAAGTCAAGGGGAAGGGATGCTCAAGATGCAGAAGAGCAGGCTCGCTGGTAAGAGATGAAAGAACCCTTGTTCAAAAGGTGAAGGTTTGTCTGTGTTGGTGCTTGGAGCTGGAATGAACTTGTGAATTTCTTTTCTTCTCCTGACAGTGGTTTGCCTCATTGTCATAGTCCTGACTCTAAAATCAGGCATGAGCGAAGCGGTCAACTCCTGTCATTCGGTATTGCACGAGAGTGCCAATAAAATAATCAGATTACATGTGAACGTGAGTTCTTAACACTTGTTAAAATGATTATGTGTATGTGATTTTTATGTGTAAATATTATCTGTTAAATAATCTATTAATTTAAATATTAAATTCCATGTTTTAATGAAGAAACTGTAATAAAATGTAAAAACTTCCCTCTAATAGGTGTTATACAGTGTGAAGTAACTGGTGTTTTTTAAATATTTTTTTCTTTAGTTTGCCTCAGAGAATTGTGAGAAAATAAAAGATCATGAGGTAAGCTTATTATTATGTGTTTTAAACTAGTCCGCTCTGGTGCTGAATATAAAAGTTATTTAAATGTCTCTATTAACTATTAATAAAGTTTGAAAGTCTAAAGGATTGTGTTTTCAGTTGGTTTTATCTCCCTTTCAGAAGCAAAATAATACTAGATGCATTTTTAAATGGAGGAAAGTTACCTACACACAGCCTGTGGAGAAGTCTCAAGAGTTAATACACTTAGAAAATATAACAAAGCTAATAGATGAGAGTATGGTAAGGCCATATCCATTCATTCCTTGTAGAGTTGGTTCACTACAAAAAGGTTTTTAACTCAATTTTGTTTCATTTTATAGCAGACCAACTGTCCTATCCAGAAACGCCACCAAACCTCTGTCTGCAGCCCAGAAAAATGTGTGAGCAGGTTCATGAGATGTTGGTGCAAATTTCTAGAAACGGCCCCGTAATTGATATGCCTGTTTTTTTTTTTTTTTTTGTTGTTGTTGTTTTTTACTGCCAATGATCTTGGATTAGAGTTTTTACCTCACTCTGCTCTTGGCTTTAAAACCTGATTCGCCTCAAGAACGATGCGTTTGATGGAAGAAGGAGTTTTGTTGTTGTGTTGTTGTTGTGTTAATGCAGTGAAAACACTAAACTGTGTAGCACTGTAGTTTGCTTGGATTACGGATTACTAATTAAAGCCTTTATTTATTTAGACATTTTATGCAAACATGAACTTTATCACTTCTTGTTTTTTAATTTAACATATTTCTTTCCTGTTTTTAATTTGTATTTATTTTTTAATGTTTTTTAACTGTGTTCATTTGTTTTGTATTTTATATTTTTAATAAACTTTAATAAAAAAAATTGTACACTGTAGTTCTTCCTGCAAATACTTTATTTACTAAAATAAAAAATCTGAAATAGTAATTTTAACTAAAATAACTTTTTGACAATTTTTTATTTTATGTTTTAGATTTAGTTCATGGTTTTCATTTTTATTTATTTATTTATTTTGAAAACGTTTATTTATTTATTTATTTAAGAGATACACTTTAATATTTGTAAACTGTCGTTTTTACACCAAATTCTTTATTTAGTAAAATAAAAAAATTTAAAAAATCTGAAATGAAACTTTTTAACTAAAATAACTTATTTTGAGTTACATATTGTTTTTATTTTATTTTATAGATTGCTTTCATTATTTACTTTTTTGTTTATTGTTTTTAAATTGTGTTGATATTATTTTTAAGAAATGAACTTTAATATAAAATGTGCGCACTGTCATATAAAAGACAAGATAAAAAAAACAGCCAACTTCTTTAACTTAAATTACTTTTTTATTTTTACTAAAATCTTTTTTATTTGACAAATTTCTTTCATTGTATTAATTCATTTTTTATTATTTGTTTGTGTTTTTTGTTAAAAAAATGTACACAAAACACTTTTTATTCAAATGAATTAATTACATTTTGTTTGACTAATTATCTTTACAAAGTGGTTCAAAGCACTAGGAACTGACTGCGCGGTGCTGAAGCGCGACCCGGAACGTTTTGAGTGTAACTCCGCATATCAACACCAGTCACTCGTTTACGCAGTGAGAGCAGTGGAGTGTTTAAAACATGTTTTAAATCTACGCGTTATAGATCACATTCTACACGTCCGGGTTAGACGTAGACCTCCACGATGTCCGCGGTGGGGAAAAAGGGAAGCGCGATATTCTCTGGATTTAGAGCACTCGGGCTTTACTCCAGCCACCTTCCGCACGTGCTCCGTTTCCATAAGAAACACCGGGAGTTTTATGTGGTGACGGCGGTCGGTCAGTGTTTCCACACCTACAATGTGAGTCAACAAAAACAGCTCAATTTTTGTTTGGATCTTAATGCTAAAATCTAAATGTTGGTCTGAACCGTATTTAACTATGCAGTTGGTTTAAACCTGTACCTTAACATTTAACAGTGTTTAAAACTGTAACTTATCACCCTATATAAACAATTGTGTTATAAAATGTATTATGTATGTGTTCGGTATTAATTTACGCTTAAATTTACATTTGAGAGCTTTAAAATGATGATGTTTTAATCACGTGACCGGTTTCTGCACGGAACATTTAAGCTGTGAGCGCGCACGCTGTGTCTACGCGCACGCGCGCACCCTGGAGGGAACTATTTGTTAATGATGTTCTGTTATTTTAATATGAATAATAATTTTTGTAATATTTTAAGGACTTCTTACAAAACTGATATCACCTTCAGTCATTTTAATTAAAACAAGATTATTATTATTATTATTATTATTATTATTAATTATTATTGTATGTTTTTAACAAAAAGCAAATGCATCTAGAAATAAGGTAGACTCAAATGAAGGAAATGCCAAATGCTTAAATGAGGAACCCCCCAAAAACCCAGATAGGATATGATTAGCATCACCATCATCATGAGATGCACTTCCATGCAATAGAGGAGGTAAAAATAAATAAATAAAAACTTTTATTTTGTTTATTGTTATGATGTAAAAATTTCAGTTAAACCGTTTTATAAATTTTGTAACTCCCTTATAAATTTGTAAGGGAGGTCATTCGTAAACCCGGGTTTCGCTTTATATATGTTTGCATTTGAGACAGTAAAATGTTGCCATTCCTGTAAAATCCTACAGGCGGTGCACTCTAAACTATTAACACATTGAATGAAGTGAAAAAATTTGCTGATGTCTGGAATCTGATTTTGTCGTTAACACTTTTTGCAGGTTAAGAAACTTGGGATTGTCGCTGTCAGTAAGTAGTGCACAAATGTTTTCGGTACCAATATTACATTAAGTTTGTTTCAACGTTCTTTTTTTATTTAAGCATTTTTTTGGTTTGTTATTCAGGTAACGCGCTCCCTGAAGACATCGCCTATCTCGCTGCTGACCGGATGCTCGTCTACGCTGCACACGGCAAAATTGTTTCAGCTTTTGCAAAGAACACTGAGGTAAAATCTCTACTGCACATTAGTTAGTAGTTAATAACACCTGTAGACATGGAGTTACCCAGTCAGCCAATCCTGTCTCAGTTCTGCTTACATACATACAAAACTTACTGCATACAAGCATGCACATACACCTTAAGTGCTACATATCAAACCTCAGAATCAGGGGAAAAACACTGATCTCAATCGGAGATGATTTTGAAAAACGAAAGTCATAGAATGGTATGGGAAAAACACAGATCTGTAGGACAAAATGCTTCTTGATGAGAGAGCCGGAAGAATGTACAGATAAGTTTAAGTTTTCTTTCCCCGGAAGGCTAGAGTAACTTAATAAAAAGGGGAAAAAAACACACTCTCTGCAACTGTTATGAGCAGAAAAAAACACATCTCAGAACAAGATCTCAGTTTGTGTCGAGTAATAATTCGTAATAAATAAATAAAACATTTTTAAGATTCCTAATCGATTCTTCCCTTATAATAAAACATAAAGAAAAGGAATCATGTGAATGCGTGGATGTATCATAATCTGTGTGTTTCAGGTCGTTCACACTTACGAAGGCCATCAAGCTGATGTCCATCTATTACTTCCATTTGGAGACCATTTGATATCCGTGGACAAGGACAATGCCGTCATTATCTGGGACGTGGAGTCAGAAGGTCCTTATAAAACGTTTTGACGTTAAAGTTTAAAAGTGATGTTAATTCCACTGATGTCTCAGTGTTTGTTTGAAATTTTTTTATCCTGAACTATGGTGTTTTTTAAAAAAAATTTTTTTATAGAAGTGTACTTGGAGATCTCTTTTGACAAGTCCACTTTTGAAGTCCGGGCTGTTATGCACCCGAGCACCTACCTGAATAAGATCCTGTTTGGGAGCAGTCAGGGGACTCTTCAGTTATGGAACGTCAAATCAAAGTATGAAGATTTTTATTTATATATATTTTATAAAAGCAACCTAACACCTTGTTAACCTTTCAGCATAATGTTCATCATTAAACGGAGTGTATATAGAAGCAGGCAGCATGGCGATGTAGGGGTTTGCACTGTGACCTTACAGGTCGAGGGTTTGATTCCCGCCTTCAGGTCTGTGTGAATGTGGAGTTTTCCCTTTTTTCTTTTTTTTTAAACTCCACGGTGACAAAGATCTGATGTCTGGACGCACACGTTTGATGATTTTAGATCAGATTTGAGTAACTTTCATATCTGGTCTCCGATATGCGTCTTCTTGCCTCTGCGTAAGCGGTGGGGGATTTTATTTTAACAAGGGAGGAGGATGGCGGAGAAACCAGTGATTTTAGTAGATGGTTGAGTCTGTCCAAGCAAAACCTAGCGGAACAGAGCACTGAGAGTTTTTCAACGCCTGTGGAATTTCGTGTTGGTGTGGGTCAGCGGACAGTCGTCTCCACGTTAGCGACGGATAAAAGTCATAACATGCAAATCCGATTTGACCGCTTGTTATGCGAACGTAACCATCACACATCTGTGTCTTCGTCCTCAGCAAACTTCTGTTCACATTTCCTGGCTGGGAATCAGCGGTGACCGTTCTTCAGCAGGTCAGTATGGTTTCTGTGAGATTAATATAATAATAAAAAAAAAATAGCTTTGACCTTTTTTTTTTTTTTTTTTGAAGTGATAAATGTTTAATTCAGTTTTTTCAATGACTTTTATACTAGACTCCAGCAGTAGACGTGGTTGGTGTGGGCTTGGCATCAGGAAAGATCGTCATCCACAACATCAAATTTGACGAAACTCTGATGAAGTTTCAGCAAGATTGGGGTCCGATCACTGCCTTGTCCTTCAGAACAGGTCATTTTGCCAATGCTGTGCATCATATACAAGTAATAAAATACAAAAGCAGGCGAGTGTGCTGCTATAGGGAAGTACTCAGTGACTGTACCAAGAATCACAATTATGGCTCTGAGGTACGTTTTTAATTTAGATTTTTAAGTTTTTTTTTTTTCTTTTTTTTTCTTCAAGTATCCCAATTTGGCAACAATTAATTTTTTTATTGACTAAAGAACGACATATCATGCACTTGCTTTTCCATTTCTAACAGTTTTGTTATAACAGTAACAGTTTGTTCATGTTCTCATTAATATGTTATAGCAGCTGTCCCCACAACTTCTCTTTTTTGTTTTGAAGCTAAACCATGTTTCAATGTTTTGCAGTAATTCAAAACATTGAATTATTTAAAATAAGAACCTGAAAGACTTTCTTGCATCAGAAGTGTTACAGTACCACCTCTGGCCGTTCCTAAGCGCTGACACTGGAGACTCCTTTCTTAAATAAAAGTCTTACCACATCAATAATTACACACTTTGTAGAACACGTTTACAAGGCAAATCTGTCATACATGTTCATGTCAATAGCTGTTGCTATAGAAACAGCAACTTTATTAGAAAAAAATATTTTTCATGCGACTGAATTAGAATTGAGATCTTAAGACGCTCTGGTTTAATGATTTTTTTTTTTTATATGGAGTAATAATACTAATAATATTCCACATGTTTTTTTAATCCATGTAGATGGACATTCAGTGATGGCTGCTGGGAGTCCTGTCGGACACATAGGGTTATGGGATCTGGAAGAGAAGAAGCTGATTGGTCAAATGAGAGACGCACACACCACGGCCATAGCTGGTCTCACCTTCCTGCACGGAGAACCCTTGCTCCTCACTAACGGAGCTGATAACGCCATCCGGGTTCGTCTGTTTGTTTATTTGTTTTTTCACAACGTTTTTTTTTTTTTCCATCTAAGGAAATTTTATCTTCTATCGTGGTCATTGGATTTACCGTACCTTTATTAATCTAAATTAAGAATTAAAACCAAAACTCTTCAAAAAAAAATCTTCTTATAATAATGAGTAAAATCTACTTAATACCAGTTTAGTTAATGGTCTCAAACAGACCTTCCTGTTGTATTTGTAGGTGTGGATTTTCGACGTGGCCGGAGGTGAGGGACGTCTGCTGAGATTTCGAATGGGTCACAGTGCCCCGCCCACCAAGATCAAACACTATGACCAGACTGGACAACACATTCTCAGTGCTAGTATGTTTTTATTTATTGATTAATTCATTCATTCATTCTTTAATATTTTTGAAAAAACAAAAGAAATAAAAATGTTATCATGTTACAAATAATATGATCTGCACGTTTTGTTATTTTCAGGCCAAGATGGCTCACTGCAGTCTTTTTCTACTGTTCATGAAAGGTTCAACAAGAGTCTGGGACATGGTAGGACTTCTTCCTAACCGTACATTCTTCTGCAGTCTTAAAAGCGTATTATGTAATAAGCACTGAGTCACTACAGTGAAGCTACATCAAAGTCACGACTCAGCAAGATCTGCAGGGAGTTATATGTAGATTCTGTTATAAAACTAGAATTAAATGTAATAAAGACAAATACTTTTTGTCAGTACCTGTTAAGGTCTCCGACTTAATATCCGAGTTACGAACGTACCGCAGATCTACGAACATTCATACTGTAGGTGCAAAGAAATCGTGGAAGTAGATCATGTGTACTGTATGTAAAAAAAAAACAATCATAAACAATATTTTCAGTGTGTACATGAATGTATAAAAGTTTGGTGCATTGTATACGTGTGTGTGTGTGTGTGTGTGTGTGTGTGTGTGTGTGTGTGTGTATGCATATGCATGCATGCATGCGTATGCGTGCGTGTATCGGTGGGAAGATTATGCGGGATCGTGCTTCTGGACTGATTTCAATGAATCACTCCGGAAGCTCGATGCTAAAAATGTGTGTGTGGTAAATCTGTATACGATTCACTTTGTCTGACTTACGAACAAGTTTCTGTTCCGGGAGCACGTTCGTAAGTCGAGGACTTGCTGTCCCAACCAGGCCCGAGTCTGCGTAGCTTCTAAGATCAGACTCGCGCAGACTGGTATGGCCGTAATGCGTCGATTGCGTAATTCAGCCCTTTGGTAGATTGTGTTGTGATTTCCTATCAGGATATCTCACTGCGACATCCGTCTTGTCCGATGTGTCACCTCTGAAATAAGGTTATGGAAAACATTAACTTTCCTGTTTGTTCAGCTTACAAGAGTTCATAGTCTGTGTGGGCAGCACCACAGCTTTCAGTCTGACAACGTCTCTGATGCTGTAATCGTAGAACGTTACGTATACCGTGCCCTCAAACGCCAACGTTGTAAGCTTGTGTGCCTGTGTTTGTTTCTGTCTAGTATAAATGCTCACCGTTTCTGTAAGATGTATGTACACAGTATGTATGTCCAGGCACCGCATTTATGTATGTATGTCCAGGCACCGCATTTATTTCCTGACCGGACACCAAATCAGAAAGATCTTCTAGAGTTCCTCAATTTGATCGTTTGGGCGTTCAAGTCAAACCAGGACTTTTGATCACGCAGAATAAGATAACACAGTTATAAGAGTAAATCCCAGGATTTGTACCATTTAAATATTTTACTGCAGTTAAGAGTCTCATCACACCATTGTTCTTCAAGTGTTCTGGAAATGTCAGCCTGTGTCACGTCTTCATTCATGAGTGTGTTTATCACAAGTCCCGGTGTGATTTGAACGCCCCTTGTCTTTTAGAGACAGATTATATCAGATATAGTGCGTTTTGCACAGTCATCGCTTTAAAGCGAGTATAATTAGCTAACATCCACTAACCGTTGCTCTGCACGTTTAACTGCTAGCGAGATGTCTAAATCATGTAAGATTGCTAGCATACATTAAAGAAGTGATATAATAATAATAATAATAATAATAATATAGTGTTGCAAGCTTCACTTATTTGACTCGATGTAATTTTGAAAAACATTGCCTGTTTCGTCTCTTCTTACTGGTGCAAGTTTTCATAGTTAGTTAAAACAAAACTAATTATCTTTCTCTCTACCGTTATCTAGTGAGCACCACCCCTAAGTGCCCTCCCACCCAAATATCCACCATAAACAGTGTCATCATTTAAATCAGCTTATCAATAATCAGCAGTGCTTTGCTCAGTATTCAGACCGGGAACTCTCACCATGACCTCACTACACCTCCTGCTGCGTCAGTGGTTTCATTTTAGATTTTGGCCGGAGTGTCCCTTTTAAACTGTAAATACTGTATGTTTGTTGTTTTTCTATTAATCATATGCCATTTATAGGTCTATTTAATGTTGTGGAATGTCCGCAGAACACGTCAGTTCCTGTTCTCTTTTCTAGCGTAAGCAGATATAAACAGCTCCCCCCCCGCCCCCCACATCCCCCCCCCCTGCCATCAGCCTTTTTTTTTCTTCTCTGTCTTAGAAAATTCAATACCAGCTGATCTTTTTTTTTTTTTTTTTTGAGAAGCTGAAATGTGCCAGCTCATGAGAAGTTTCCCATCGCTGACAACTTCAACACATCACTGATTATAAGATTAGAAGTGTGTTTTTATATAAAAAAAAAAAAACCCAGTGCATTTTAAATCCATTTGTTATTCTTTAATGTGTAGGGTTTTTTTTTAGGTCATGCAAGTCTTTGTGTGAGATGTTAGTATAGAAATTAAAAATAATTAAAACAAGGTTGTTAATTTGACCTTGGGTGGGATTTGCTTTCTAGCCATCAGCGATAATGTCGAAAATAAATCAACGCCTTGTGTCAAATCAGATTTGAGAATCAAACAGCGCTGTGGTAAAATGAAGCAATATCACTCAAGACGGAGTGATATTCAGCAACAGCTTAGGATTTGCTTATCTTATCATGTTTTGCTCCACCAATATGCACACTTCCGAGGCTGGCGACTGCCAGTTAGTGTAATTAACAGAGGTGAAAGTAGTTCTTGTTGTACTTGAAAGTAATTCTTTCTGGTACTATGTAGGCAAAAGTTGAGGACAATAAACCATGGACAGGTGGTGAACAAACTTGAGAAACTTACAAGATTTACTTCATATTTCAATTTATTCTGCTTTAGGATGAAAGCTAACTTCTGGGATTCTAGGGTTGATTCCCAAATAGCGTTAAATAGAATATGTATAGTGTAGAATCCTTTGATCCACTCACTCCATCTCCTTTGTTTCTCAAGTTGTGCCCTTGATCAGGTATCAGAGATTTGGGATTCAGCCATGTGTTGGAAAAAGCTAGCTAGGTAGCTTGTGTTTGGAAAAAGCTAGCTAGGTAGCTTCAGAGGCAATGCAGAACGACTTAGAAGTGATTTTTTAGGAGACAGTGCTGTTTATGATGTCATAATATCATATGATCAAGTGTATTGTCTTGCTTGAAAGTGCTTCCATGACTGGTTTTGAATGTGATTTTGGTAGACAGCTACTCTCTCCTCAGTACTGCGGACCGTACAGACCTCCTTCCACCCATTTAGTGTAATTATTTGTTGTAGAACATCTCGGATGTGGAAAGATCAATATAGTTACACGTCCCAGTGCTGTTATGCATTATAACACCACTCGTGGAACGCCTCTCGTCCGATCTGATTACTCGGTTAGAACTAAAAAGGTTTTCTCCAAAACTGAAACAATACCCTACTAGGTATTTTATTTATTTAATTTTTTTAGGTTTTTTATACCATTGTTTGCTTGGTCAGGCCCACATTACACTATATATTAGTAACAACTACAATTACAACATTCTTCCATCTGAAAAAAGTACGAACGCAGTCCAGCTCTTGAATTATGAATAATTAATGCATTATATAGATTTGCAGGTTGATGTGCAAATATTCATTAATTATTCAAGGAATTCATGAATACATTTGACAAAATCATGTTTAAAAAAGATTTGCTTTTGCTTTTAGTGAATGGTGTTTCCATTTTTTTTTTAGTTTTGTTGCGAGAATTCCTTTTACACCATAGTAATTTCACATATGATGCAGATGCGACACATGGAAATTCTGGATTCTGCAATTTGCCCTGTTCATTGCATTTTTGAAAACATTTTTCTCATCCAGGGTCTTTTACCAAGAAAAAAGCCAAAAAGAAAGGGGTGACGTACGACACTGCAAAACTTCCACCCATCACCACTTTTGCCTCAGGTATGCATTTCCTCTCCTTTTTATTACTGCTTTTTTCTTTCACGCTTGGTCTGTAAATCTTTAATATGTAACAATTCTTTCGTCCTTTCTTTTTTTTTTTTGGTCTTTGTATCACATACGTAAGCAGAGCATAACTTTTTTTTTTTTTTTTTTTAAGTGACTGTGTTTTTACTTAGAAGAGAAAATCTCTCACCCATCATTGTGGTTAGATTGTTGAAGATTACTGCGTTACTGTAAACGCTTGATACTTATCGTATTGCACTTATTATGAAGCACATTCATAAAGTTTTGCGGAGTTTTATCGAGGCTTTTGGTAAAGTGTAACTTGTCAAGATAAGGGAATGGAATTTCATGGGAATGGATGTAGCTTAGAGTTAAAGTATCGCATTTGCTACGTTTAACTGTAATCGAGAAATAGAATGTTAAAGACAAAAGATTTTAACCGATAAAATTGTATGAAATGTTACGACTCGTTATCTTGAACTGCGATTTTAGTTTTAAAGCAAGTACACAGTTTTGCCTGAAAAGCTCATTCAGTCGCTTTTTGCATGTTGGCCGACCTAGCATTAGCAACCTGGGTAACTTGGTTTATATGGCCAGGTAATGCAGGCAAATCAGTAGAATTCTTCTGATAAAATTGAAAGAAAAAAAAAAACTAAAAAAAATTTAGGAAATCGTGGGTAGAATGCCAGAAAGATTTGATTGTGGGACTTCTTTGAGATTTTTGTAGCTGATTTGTGAATCTTTTTAATAGATTTAAGGGTCCATAAATATACCAACTTCCTACAATTAGCTGTTCTTCAACTACAAAACTTATCTAACTTTTTCAACTCAAGAGTACCTCAAAAATTGCCATGGTTCTTTTAACAACCACTTACTTTCATTCTGCAAATGTGTACTGCATGTTCACGTAACCCTGATCAGAGGGTTGTGCATTACCCACTACTAACTGGTGAGGTAGGTAATTTACCACTTTAACCAGCGCTGTTTCGGTACAGTGATGAGGCTTAAAGAATAGTCAGGTAATGAATAAGCCCGCAAGAAAACCATTAAAAAAAAATGAAATAACAATTGTCTTCAATAGTCAGGGAGGGTACTTTACTTGTTAATGTAAATTCAGTCATGATGTCCACTATAAATCTAAAACAGGACTTTAATAGATTCTACAGCTGAAAGGTTTGACACCAGCCCTACTGGACGATAGCGCGTTCCCAACCAGTGCAGTACTAACTATTTCCATCAGGCAATGTAGTGTGCATGAATTAAAACTCATTTGTTTTTGAGCCATCTGGATTTAATTGTTACTAAGAAGTATGTTCATAAGATGGTATCCAAAACATAGACTTTTAGAAAAAAAAAAAATGTCTTGCCCTTCATTGAGCTGATGACCAACAAAATGTAGCAAGTCTTCTTAAATTGTGTGAAGTTTGAGAGAACTAAAAGTAATTCTTAACAAATTTTGAAAATTCATAGCAAAATGTGAGGTGTTGTAGGTTCTCCATAGGTAACGTTGTGGAACATTTGTGGTTTGTGATAGTTTGGCATCAGTTTTGACAGAGTTGACAGTGCATTGTACAGTAAGTGGTTTATGAGTACATTACCGTTTCATGGCTAACACATAGACATTTGGATAGACATGGATGACTAAGACATGATATCGCAGAGTCGACCAATACAGAAATGGCAAGAATTTCGATTTGGAGAAGGCTTCTTACTTCAAGTCACTGGTATTCCCAAGGAAGGTTGGTCAGAAATGTCATTAAGGAGGACCCAGATACTTGGCATCTACTTGGTTAAGCTATATACACAGAAAATCATTGGGCCTAAAACGGAGCTTTGTGGAACACCAAACTTTACTTTAGTATCCATAGAGAAATCACCATTTACATCTGCAGCATGATTAGAGTTGTACAGTAAGTGGTTTATGGCCATTCTTAGCCAGGAGGGAGCTGTTCCTTTAACTGGTCCAACATTTTCTAATCTATCAAGGAGAACAGTGTGGTTAATAAGTGTCAAAATCTGCGTACAAGCAAGGAGACATAACTCCGATCAGAGGGTTTTTGTATTACCTACTACTGACTGGCGAAGAAGGTAATTTACCACTTTCACCAGCGCTGTTTCAGTACAGTGATGAGGCGTAATGAATAGTTATGTGATGAATAAGCCTGCAAGAAAACCATAAAAAAAATGTAAATAACAATTGTCTTCAGTAGTCAGGGAGGATGCTTTTCTTGTTACTGTAAATGCAGTCATAATGCACATTATAAGCCTAACACAGGACTTTAATAATAGATTCTGCAGCTGAAAGGTTTATGCAATGCTTATGAATGTGTCTTTTCAAATATTGAGTGTAGTATTTAGTCTTGTCCAAGATATTCACCCGCATGTCGGTTCTGCGTGTATAGAAACGGCACGTCAGGGCGACTGGGACGGCATCGTGGCCTGCCACCAAGGATTTGTCCTGAGCACGACTTGGAATTATCGGAAAGGCTCTATGGGTGCCCACAGACTGGAACCGGAGCATTTTAACAAGAACCGTGCTCTCAACATCCATGCCACGGTCTGTATGTGTGTTTCTCACAAGATAGATTTTTCAACATTAAATGTGACCTAATGTCTCAGTTTTGATATCTTGCCCCAACAGGCTGTAGATATCACTTCTTGCGGGAACTTTGCTGTGATTGCGTTGTCTTCGGGACATATAGACGTCTATAACATGCAGTCAGGACTTCACAGAGGACAGTACGGCCAAGATCGAGGTCAGCTCACAACACTGGGACACATCACTCCCTGCTGCCTCACTGAATTACCTTTACGGTTTCAGAAGGCTCATGTTTGATGTATTGCAGCACACTCGGGGCCGGTCCGAGGCGTCTCCGTGGACGCGCTGAACCAGGTGATGGTGAGCGCCGGAGCCGATCGTCTGCTGAACGTGTGGAAGTTCAAATCGAAAGAACTGTTGAACACACACAGCCTGCAAGCGGCGCCGGCTTCAACACTCTTACACAGAGACAGGTGAGAGCGGTCTGGTGAGGTGGAAGTCTGAACTTTAAAGTGTGACCTTTTGCTGAATATAGTTTGTCAGTTCTAGATGGATGTGTTACTCAAGTTTCCTTCATTTGCCCAAAGAATACGAAAGCATTTTTTGTTTTTGTAAGGAGCAGCTGTTTAAAAAAAAAAATTTTTTTAATCGCCCACATGTGTCTGTAAAGTATATATATGACGATTTTCCTCAGTGGGATGCTGGCCATCGCGCTCGATGACTTCACGATTAGTATCTTCGACGTGGAGATGAAGCGGATCGTGCGTCACTTCTCTGGCCAGCGTGGGCAGATTAATGATATGGTGAGTTTTTTTTTTTTTTTTTTTTAATTCTTCTCTCTCTTCAAAAAGGTTGCACAATTTCTGAACTTATTGAGGTTCAACATGCGTTCGTACTTGGTTTG
Organism: Clarias magur; assembly: GCA_013621035.1. Classification (NCBI taxonomy): domain Eukaryota; kingdom Metazoa; phylum Chordata; class Actinopteri; order Siluriformes; family Clariidae; genus Clarias; species Clarias magur. Next base: position 2,183,265 of record QNUK01000004.1, on the reverse strand, counting down.
ATCATCATCATAATCCTTTTCCACATGTTATTCATGTTAAACCTGAGCAGACTTTCAGCCCAGATGGACGATGGTTGATCACCGCCTCCATGGACTGTACCATTAGGACGTGGGACCTTCCATCCGGCAGGTGAGACTTTTTTTCTCAGACAGACAAATGACGTCGTCTCCAGAGTAAACTCATCTGAAAGAGGGGAAGGCCAAGCGTTTACTCGGTTTCGCTTTCTGAATGATTTACTCCGCCTGATTGTGTACGATGACCTTTTTGTCGAGTCATCCAGCTCGCTTCTTAATGAACGCAGCCTAGTGAAACCGTGTCTAGAGATAATGCTTATCTTGTTCAGCTTCAAATAGCGAGGCTTTAAGCATGACGGGTTATCTTTAATCCTGCGGCCTTGTGGTAAACACGTTTTCTCCCTCTCTTTCTCTCTCTCTCTCTCTCTCACTCTCACTTTCTGTGTCACGGATGCAGTTTGGTTGACTGTTTCCTGGTAGACACGGCAGCCGTGAGCGTCAGCTTCTCTCCTACAGGGAATGTCCTAGCCTCTGCCCACGTGGACAGTCTGGGGATTTATCTCTGGTAAGAAATCTTAGTTTTTGCTGTAGCTGTTTTGTTAGGGTCCAAGCATCAACAACAGTACTAGTTCTCTTACTTAGTTTACAACTTCTACTTCATTCTCTACTTTTTCTCCTTTTACTACTTCTACTTCTGCTGTTGCTACTATTACTACTACTACTTGTTCTTTTTCCTCTACTCTTATTTACTACTGCTTCTCTTTCTTCTTCTAATACAGCTACTTTCTTTTATACTTCTAATATTACTGTACTTATCATCCTAGTACTTCTGCTTTCTTCTTCTTTTACCACTACACTCGTACTCAAGCTGAATGTTTTCGTTTCCCCATGTAAGTGATTTGAAAATCCCCTTTTTCTAACCAATTTAAGTTCTCTCTCTGAGTATCTAAATTTGGTTTTAACATTGTCATAATTTTAATGTCGTTTCATGGCAGGATTCTTCTGCAAAGAAGAGTGGGCGAAAATTTCTCATTGTCAGTTCTCTCAAACGCTTGAATGCAGTTGTTGCCGCCAAGGCTGTCATAACCAGTTATTAGGTTTAGGGGGCAATTACTTTCACATAGGGCCAGGCAGGTTTGGACAGCTTTTTTCCCTAATAAATGAAATCGTCTTTTAAAAACTGCATATTGTATTTATTCAGGTTATCATTGTGCAATATTATTAAAATTAGTTTGATCTCAATAATTTAAGGAGTAGTTGCAGCATTGCGTAAAAAGAACATCATTCCAACAGTGAAACAAGGTGGTGGTAGTCTGCTGATCTGGGGCTGCTTTGCAGCTTTAGGACCTGGACGACTTGCCATAATTGATGGAAACATGAGTCCTGTGATTGTTCTAATAGAAAATCCTGAAGAATAATGTCCGCAGTTTGTGACCTCGAACTTAAGCGTACTTGGGTTATTTGGCAGGACAATGACCCTAAACACACCAGCAGGTCCACCTTTGAATGGCTCAAAAATTTAATTAAGGTTTAAAATTAAGGTTTTGTAATGACTTAGTCAAAGTCCAGAATTAAATCCGATTGAGGTGTTGTGGCATGACCTTACACAGGTTAAACCCTCCAATGTGGCTGAATTACAACAATTCTGCAAATAAGAGTGAGTGAAAATTCCTCCACAACAATGTAAAAAAACTCATTGCCAGGTGCATTATCGCAAAGGCTTGATTGCAGTTATTGTCACAATGACTTATAAGGTTTAAAGGCAATTACTTTTTCACATAGAGTCAGGCAGGTTTGGACAGCCTTTTTCTTCCCCCTTAATAAATGAAATCATCATTTAAAAACTGCGTTCTGTATTTACTCAGGTTATCGTTGTGCAGTATAAAAATTTGCTTGATCATCTTAATCATTTAAGTGTGACAAATATGCAGAAAAAAACAATAAGGGGGCAAATAATTTTATAAACATATATAATTCTAAATGTCCATAAAATTATCTCATCAGCTAAACTTTAAATGACTTCTCTTTAAAACCTCTTAAATGGAAAGTGATGGACTGCACACGTGGCATGCAACAATAAGACAGATTCAGGATTCATGTTTCTAACATAGCAGATTATTGATAAACTATCTGTATAATTGTGATGCACTCGCAGCAAATTAAGTGTAAACACTGTATAGTATTAATAACGTAACATGTTGTTGTTTGTGTTGTTGCCAGTTTATAGTTAAAAAACTTCAAGAACCAAACATGGATACTTGAGGATCACCTAAAATCTATGCTAATTAAAAAAATAAAAAAAAACTTTAAAAAACTCCTAGATTTCAGTTTTTCTCTAAATGATTCCTAAACCTCAGCACCTTTTGCGTTCCAGGTCCAACGCCACATTGTGTAGCTTGGTGTCACTGCGCCCTCTACCTACAGACTATGAACCCACAGTGGTCATGCTACCTGCCACCTGCCCAAGCAAAGGTGAGGGTTTTCTTCATATCCGCACACATCAGAGAAAATTCAGCATCATTGTTCGTTACACATGCTGAGATCTATGTCTTGGCTTGTATGCCAACAGACGACGAAGACGAGGTCTTGGAAGACGAGAGCTCGGAAGTGGACGAGTATGTGTCTCCAGCACAGCTGGACGAACAGCTAGTCACACTCTCTCTGTTGCCGGATTCACGCTGGAAGAATCTTCTCCATCTGGACATCATTAAGTGTGTGTGTGTGTGTGTGTGTGTGTGTGTGTGTACTGGAAAATTCTTCTGTTGATTATTTTTTTAAACAATTTTGTCACTATTAACCAACGCAGTTTTATCATCACAGAAAAGAAACAAGCCGAAAGAGCCTCCTAAAGTGCCCAAAGCCGCACCCTTTTTTATTCCCACTGTTCCTGGACTCGTGCCGCAGTTCGCTCTTCCTGAGAAGTCATCAGAGGAGCAGGTGAACAGACGATTAGTGCACTCTCACTCTAACCATGCTTAGATCTTCACTTCACTTATTTTGTATTTATCTTTTTCTTTATTGTTTTTTATTATCTTTCTCTTGCACAGTCCAAGGTGTTCAACTTTGGAGTTCTGGCTCAAAAATCTACTTTTTACGTCCTGCTTGAAGAAGCACTAGGCAGCAACCTCTGTAAGGCCGATAATCTCCATAAGATTCTGCCCTGTGCCTGCACACATAACCAACCACAAGTCTTGCTTTATCTTGTTTACTGCATTTTATTGTTTCACCTGTTTCAGACGAGCCATCAGTGAGGCACTTGAAGGAGTTGGGCCCTGCTGCTATTGACACAGAGCTACGAAGCTTGGCACCGGACATGGGTGGGAGCCTTAGTGTCATGCAGAGCTTCCTCAGGATGATCAGCAGCATGCTGAGACTGAATCAAGACTTCGACCTGGCGCAGGCCTATATAGCTCTGTTCCTGAAGGTGTGTGTGTGTTTGTTTTAAAAGCTACTACACTATGGATTAGAGAGCATGCAGGGCATCCATTTTTCTTTTTACTAATTTTGGTATAATCTCTTTTTCGCATCTGTCAGACACACATTATTCACCAACACCACTTGCACATTACAGGAACCCGGCTCGGAGTTATTGCCACATTCCCCCATACAGTCCTAACCTAGCTCTAGGCAATGCGTTAAAGGAGTTCCTGGGAGGCCAGCGTTTCAGATGTGAAGCAGGCAGTCAGACCATGGCTCAAGCACTAATGAAACACATAAGTGTATTACAGTAGCAGGGGATTATATGGAGAAATAAAGGAATAAAGGTTTTTATTTTTATAATTCTGTTCTGTTATTCTGCGCAATCAAAAGTCGCGGTTTGGCTTGAATACTTGTCGTAATGATGCCTGACGTTCCTGTCATTTTCAATTCAAGAAAAGAGTAGTTTTTTGGTCTTAGCCAGCAGATGGCAGCAGAGTTTCATTACCGCTATTAAAATGTTTATTTATTAGTATTACTTAAATCTGTAATTTATATTGTTGATAGATCAATAATTAAATCTGTCAAGCCATTTAATCATGTTACATCTTAATAATTATTCTATAAAAATGTTAAAACAACATCAGCCTTGATGTCCCTTGCTTCATTTGTAGGGTCAGTGGGTCTGATATCTTTTTGCCCCTTTTCCTGGCCACAAGCTTCAGAATCTTGCTAATTAGCACTCCAAATTTATTTATAAAACATTGCTTTCCATAGATAAAAGCAAAATAGTTTCTAGTCTGAACTGTCTCTAAGGTTCTTTTGTGGTCACTTATTCTAATCTTTACTTTATTTCCTTTTAGCTTCATCTACGGTTAATTGCTGAGCAGCCTGTCCTCATGAGGGAGACGGAAGATCTGCTCGAGCTGTTAGAGAGGACGTGGACCACCATACAGACGCTCCTCAACCAGAACATGTGTCTCCTGTCTTACATCAAGAGTGCACTGTTGTAGAGACCTGTTTCCAGATTTGCCATCAAACTGATTTTTTTTTTCTCAATAGTGCTAATAATAATATTACTTCCAATTATTGTTTTACATTTGCTTTATATGAATACAGATGCAAAAATACATTGTTTAAAAAAAACCTGGGTGGTTTGACTTTTGACGGTTTTTAAAGAAAATTCATCGGCACATCTTTACAAGTGAGCTAGTCAGCTCTATTAGCAGTACATAGTTAGTACTCCATACTGTAGATGTGATAACCTGGTCCTTCATTACATTCAGGTTTTCAGCTGACTTCATTTTATTGCCACATAATGTTGCTGAGCCTGAGCAACTGAAGTGAGCCCAGATCATAACACTGCCCCCAAGCCCTGTACAGGGGCCGCTAGGCATGATTTATCTCTACATGGTGTTCCCTTCGTACCCTGACTCACACATCACTCTGAAATAAGTGGTTTTCATGGCCACACAGCTGTTGAACGCAATCCTGTGAGTTCTCATTGCATTGTGTGCATATGGAAATGCTCTTACTGTCACTAATAAACACCGCTATGTTTTTTACAGTGGGGTTTTTAACCAGGCATCTTTACTAAGCGTTTAGCACGGTCCATACAGGTTTTAATGTAAGGGTTCTTAACCAATTTCCAGTCATTTAAAATATACTTTAACTGTTTTCTGTGATTGATATAGGCCAATAATATGACCTTTCTGAAATGAAGGCTTTTTGTTTTACCCAAGGTAATAGTAGCCATAGAAGTAGCTAGTGATGCTAATTAACTACAACAAAACTCATTAATCATTTGCAAACTAGTTAAGATACTAGACAGCTAACTAACATTAATCTGTATTTGTGTAAAACAGAAGCCAAATGAAGCTTGCAAGCTAACATAACAGGCTAACTCAGTAGGTTAACATGCTGCACCAATGATGATAGCATGCTAACATTAGGCTAACTTTTTGGAAACCTGCACTACCTTGTATTGTGTAAATTAGCAAATATTGTTCATTTTCACTACCAAGATGATAATTTAAGTTTATTAGTAGGCTAAGGAAAATTAGATTTGGTTAAATATTTTATTGTATGATATTAGCAAGCCTACACTGTTTTTTTTTTTTTTTTTTTTTTTTTTAAATAAGTATTAAGATACATCTGTTTGTGGGCACTGTAAACATAATCATTCACCACAGGAACTCAGCTGAGAGTTATTATGACATCCGGTGTAGAGTCATGACCTCACTCCAAGGTAGTTCCACATGTTATGGCCATTAAAGGAGTTCTTGGGAGGCCAGCATTTCAGATGTAAAGCAGGCAGTTTTATCATGGCTCTAGTGTACTGAGAAAACTTTCTACCTCTCATAACAGTGCTCTGCACAATCAAAAGTCCCGGTTTGACGTGAACTTGACTTGGAATAAAACCTCCTACTAGCAATAGAGAGATCAGATTTGAGATTTCATTTTAGTTGTTTTCTCCGTACAAAAAATATTTATTCCTCTCTGTGATCTTATCTGTAGAGATGACATTAACAGTAATTTGATTTAAAACAAAATTCGTTTTGTTCATTTAAAGAAATTAAGCAAATTATATTAGGCATCTTTTGTACACTTTTCTGGCTGTGAACTTGGCTGTGTCTCTGAAGAATGAAATCTCATCTTTGCCTTTCTGCACATCAATGCAAATGCAAAATTGCAGTCTTCATTTTGAAACACTTTTTTCTGGGGGGAAAAACGTCTTCTGTGATTATACATATTTTACACATATCTTTGCTTTATTTCTCTTTCTCTTTACTTCTGGTTAATTGCAGAGCAGCCTGTCCTCATGCAGGAGATGAAGACAGTGCTCGATGTGTTTAGAGGGGACAGAACATGTCTCTCTTCTTATACATCAAGATTAGAATTGCACATGTGCTACAATGGGATTAAATTAGTTTAAAAATCACTAAAGTATTCCTTTAAGCAAACTAAAGGAAGCTCTATATCCATATTCCAAAAAAAGCATTTATGTGTGGGTGTTTGGATAGATAATCTTGGGACAGGGTGTGTGTGTGTGTGTGTGTGTGTGTGTGTGTGTGTGTGTGTGTGTGTGTTGTGAGGAAACATGCAGGTTGATATTTGGTAAGGAGCAGGACTAGAACAGATGGGTCGCACTGTGTAGGGATGCTCCAAAGCGGTCATCCAAGCCAAGATAGAGTCCAGGAAGGGGGGGGAGGCTTGAAGCCTGTCCTCAACAGTGTTTACTCAATCTGCTAGGTAAATCAAAAGATCTTTTTAACTCCAAATGTAAAAACCTTTAAAAAAAGAAAAAGAAAAACAAGTCTAAAAATAAAACTAGAAAATATTATCGCTTTAATATTAGATTAACTGTTAGGTTTAGAAAAGCTTAGGTTCAACAATAAATGTTTCACATATTAATTGTTCACTCATTATTATTATTATTATCATCAAGTGTCATTAAAAATACATTTTGAAATTTTTTTATTATTATTATTATTATAACAGTTGCATACAGTATAGGATATTGTGCATAATAATAATAGGTACAGTCGTTTCTTTTTGATATTTGAAAAATTTTACATTGTTTAATTATTATTAACATGATTATTTTTAAATATATGTTACATTACGTAAATGATTATTTTACTACTAATAAATTATATGTACGACTATATATACAGTATATATACAGTATGTACTATTATTAGATATTGCATATAATACTACTACTACTACTACTACTACTAATAATAATACTCTTAGGTAATTATTAGGTAATTATTATTATTATTATTTTTATTATTATTATTATTATACAATTATAAATTCTTATTGTATGTACAGTACTATTTTAGATATTTAATAATAATAATAATAATAATAATAATAATAATAGGTGTCATTTTTTATTTTTCTTCTTCAGATCATGATGATTGTAGCTCAGATCAGTGTGTGTGCGCGCGCGCGTTACATAACGCCGGTGCTGAGGCGAGCGCGGGCTGAATGCCCATTACAGTGTCGGCGGTAGGACCCAGTGGACGCCCCACGGCCGGCCCCTCCCCCGGACTGAGAGACGCTGCTGTGGTCGTTCCGGTGAAGGCGCGCGCGCGTCCTCACTGCTCGTCTCTGTACTGCACGCGCTTTAACACCGAACCCCTGCTCAGTGGCCCTGCCGCTCCCGTTCAGGGCAGTTTCACCGAGCCGGTGTGTGTGTGTGTGTGTGAGAGAGGTGTGAGCCGCACCGACTCGGGGAGCGGAAAGGCAGCAGTGCGCTCCGCAGCGCGGCTCCGGGTGAAGCGGGAGATCAGAGCGCAGGTGGAGAGGGAGCGCAGCATCACTGCGTCTGAGATGCTCAAAGTGGGGATGATCAGCTCCAGGCCAGGCGCAGCTCCAGAGTACTGGATTGATGGCTCCAATAAAGAGACGCTGGGGGACTTCTACGAGCTGGAGTCGGAACTGGGACGGTGAGTACTCCTCACTTCTCCTCTGTACCCCTCAGTGTACCCCTGTGTACCGCATCAGTACCACTCAGTACTTCCTATTACCTCTCTGTCCATCTCAGTACCCTTCTGTACACCTCACTACCTCTCATTCCCTTTCAGTACCTCTCAGTACCCATTAAGTACCTTTTCCTAGCTCTCTGTACCCCATAGTCCCTCTAATTAACTCTCTGTATCCCTAAGTACCCTGCTGTACCTTTCATTCCCTTTCAGCACCTCTCATTACCCCTCTGTACCCCCCATCTCTCAAGACCTTGTAGTACCTCTTAATAACTTTCAATACCTGTCAGTACGTTTCATCACGGTACACCCTTAATGACTTTCCGTGCTTCTAAATCTCTCTTAATACCCCAGTATGTCCCAGCACCTATTATCTCTCAGTACCCCTGAGTAGCTTTCAAAACCATCAGTACCGGTCAGTACCTTTCAGTATTTCTCAGTACCTTTTAGTACAGTTCATCACCTCTTAATACTGTACCTCTCAGTATTAGTACATTTCGGTACCTCTCAGTACATTTCGGTACACCTCAGGTGTCAAGTCTTTGGCATTTTTTCTTAAAAAAAAAAAAAAAAAAAACGCATTTCTAACAAAGCCTGTTTTTTTATCGGTTATTAAAAATATATACATGTATATATACAATATATATAAATTTTTTAATATTGTTACTCTTTTATATCTCCTTATTGATAGAAAATAAATCTAATTTCTAGTGAAATCAAGTTATTTTAGTTAAGTTGATTTCTTTATATTTAAAAATGTATATATTTAAAAATATTTTTAAATTTTGTATGCCTTTTCCTCTTATATTCAGAAAAAATGCCCACAAAATCAGGATATTTCTAGTCTGTTTCTGTTATTTTTATTTACCTTCATTTGTGTTTTTATAATAAATATCAGTGTTACATTTATTTTGTCTCTTTTAAAGAAGTTATACAGAATATATATTTTTATATATTATATTGTATTATATATTATTTATTTATATATATATTATACTATTTTTATATTTTTACCTATTATGTAAATGTTATGGTAATTTTATCATCAGAAACTAATAAAAAATATTTTTAATTTATAATGAATTTACCTTATTTCTTTAAGAAAGGACGCTACAGGTAACTTGGGTATTTTTTGCATTTTTGGAGTTTTTTTTAAATGAACTACATTTTTAAAATGCCTGTTAAAATATTACCAAGACCTAACATAAAAAATATAAAAATACACTATGTTGACATAACGTGATCCGACATTAGGACTGAAAAATCCTTATAATACTAACAAAAAAAAAGGGTGAGGAGATTCCTTGCTGCTTGCTGTTTCAGAACAGATGGTGAGCCAAGGTGAGATGTACACCATGAAAACATGAATAAGGGAACACTGAAATTCCAGTATGCATTAATCATAAAAAAAGGTGAAAATGCGCATTGGCAAGTGATTCATTCATTCATTCATTCATTCATTCATCTGAAGTAATCGCTTTATCCCACTGGATCCAGAACCTGTCCCTGGAACACTGGGTGTGAAATCAGAATACAAGGTGGTTGTCCATTTTAGGATGCCACACACAAACACACACTCATGCATAATTTAGGGGCACAACTGCAAGGAAGGAGGAAACCATAGGAGCCAGGGGGGAAACTCAGGCGGACCAGAGCTCAGAATGGAACTGGTGACCTGCAGCACATAAACTTTATCCAAATGTTTTATCCAAATGGTTGCTTACTACTCAACACATTGTCGAATCTATATAGACAGCAGTAGTAGTCTGTGTTTAATCCAGATTTTCCAGGCCCTGGATCTGTTTAAGTTTTAGTTGAATTAAGCATCCGCTTTGGTGAATATGGTAAGTGTGAATTTTCTATTTGTGTTGCTTCCAGCGTGGCTTTGATGCGTTTATTCCACTGAAGCTTTGTAGTCAACTGAAAAGGTTTTGGCAGGCTGGATTGTAATTATAATCAGAGCTGTTTCATCTGACAGAAAGCGAGAGAACGAGTGCATGGAATTAGCAGAAAATTAGAGCGAAATGCTCCCATATTGAGTCAGGATGGCCAGCGGGAATCTGCAGGAATGGGGCTTGCTGACTAGACGGTCTTGCGAATTTTAGGACCTGCAGTTATTCGCCACAGTGGTGAAAATCAAGAGCATTTACATTGAGTACATTATACTATACATTATATTATATATATGAAGTGGTTGTTTAGATTATTGGCTACAGCGTTTAGTGCTTGGCCCTGTAGCATGGCAGGATTTTATATATCACGGAGAACAAGGTGATGAATCACTTAGAAAGCCTCGGAAGGAGCTCTCTCATCAGCTGTGCCAAATGTAAAGCCCTCGGGTCCTAAATCCAGCAAAGCAAGGTGAATCTGTAATGAATCTAGGGAGATTTGCTCTTTCTTTTTTGCTTTCTCGCGCTCTCTCTCTCCCACTCTGTCTATCTATTTCTCTCCATTTTTTAGTTGCTTAAGATTATATAATACCAGGCAAGCAGAAAACAGAAACGGAGTGAAGAGCTTGGATAACATACACACACATACTCCCTCATGCTGCTTGCCTCCCTGTCATCCGTGCATTAAGTGCATAGAAACAATAGAGCTGGGAAATCCATTATCGCTAAGTGGCTACCATGATAGACGTTTATCGAGTTAAGAACTCCTCTAAGCTTTTGCAAATGTTGTACGCTCATCAAAAGTTGGATTAGGTTTGCCGGATGATTGATGGAAGAATCACAAGACATTCAGAAGTAGAGCTTTTGGCAGCTACAACTGCGGCGCTATCTGTCTGAGAGAAACTGCAGAGAAATGCCCTAAGGCAGCAGCTCTCGATATTTGGGATTGTGAAACATAGCCGGGAGATCCACAATCTTGTGGTGGCAATGACAACCCACCATTACCATTATCGTAGTTATTTTTGAGTTTGTGTAGTAATTAGCCTGTCTAATTGGAAGCGTTAATGAAATGGGTTTAAGAATTATATATATAAACAAGCAAACCTATAAATTATGTGAAGTTGGACCTAATGTGCCAAATTGATAAAATTTAGGAATGAAAGCCGTCCATAGCTCCAACTTGTGCAACATGGATACTCAATCGGATTTGATCTGGAGCTAAATCCTTCGAGCACAAATCATCTTTGGGCCATTAATTTCTTTTATGGAGGCAGGCGAACATGCTGTGCTGCATAAACAGGAAGACGGAGGTGATTAAACGCATACCGCAAGAGCCACAACGCAGGACGGTGATGCAGAATGGCGTAGCAGCCTTATGCAGCTGAGAATATTCAATTCAAATGAGAATATACCAGATATACTGGTGTATTGGCCAATGAGATCATGTCCTGTGGTGTCACGAACCTCGGCAACGATCACCACGAAAAATCTTAGCCGAAGATCTCCGAAACAACAAGGAAATCTATATCGGTTTGAACTTTTAACTCATTCAGAACACAAATCAGAGAAGGGGATAAACATGTCCTGAATTCAAACAGTATACAAACCTCTTAGTGGTGGTCATCTGGAATTTAATTCAATTTAGTCAACTCAAACCAAGATGTTGAAAATGGTAAGTACGGCTGGCGTGTTTTATCATTCGTATGATTTTGACACAAGTAGAAAAATCTTGTGAGCTTTGTTACATGGGTAGTTTGCTTAGTTTAATAGATAGTGCTTAAATGTCCCCTAAACGTATGTACTTAAACCGTATTTAGTACTTTCTCTGGGTTAGGGACAGAGAAAATTTTCAAATTAGCTAACTTAAGTTAGCCAACTCTAAACCCAGTTCACAAGCTTGCTAGTAAACGATAATCCTGATGCAGTATATTACCAAAAGTACTTACTTGCCTGCCTTTACATTCATATGAACTTGAGTAACATCCTATTCTTAATCTATAGGGTTTAATAGGATGTTGGCCCTGCCCCGTTTGCAGCTGTAACAGCTTCAACTTTTCACTGTAAATTTTGGGAAATGGGAATTGGGAAATTTTGACCATTCCTCCAGAAGTGCATTTGTGAGGTCAGACACTGATGCTGGACGAGAAGGCGTGGCTAGCAGTCTCCTCTCTAATTAATACCAAAGGTGTTCTATCGGGTTGAAGTCAGGACTCTGTGCAGGCCAGTCAAGTTTTTCAACACCAACTTCACTCATCTATGTCTTTATGGACTTTGCTTTGTGCACTGGTGCACAGTCATGTTGGAACAGGTGTGGGATTGTTTTTCAGTCATTGGGCTCGGCTCCTAACTTCCAGTAAAAGAAACTCTGAATGCTTCAGCATACCAAGACATTTTGGACAATTTCAGGCTCCCAACTTTTTGAAAACAGTTTGGGGACTATCCTGTTCAACATGACTGTGCACCAGTGCACAAAGCAAGGTCCATAAAGACATGAGAGGACAAGGTCATAAAGGATGAGTCAAAAATTCCCATAGACACAGACCTAAACCTTGTGGAAAGACTTCTCAGAAGAGTTGAAGCTGTTATGATTGCAAAGGGTGGGCCAACATCCAATTAAACTCTATGGATGAAGAATGGCGGCACGGTGGTGTAGTGGTTAGCACTGTCGCCTTGCACCTCCAGGGTCCGGGTTCAATCCCCGGCCAGGCTCGATTCCTGTCTCTGTGTGCATGGAGTTTGCATGTTTTCTCCGTGCTTGGTGGGTTTTCTCCGGGTACTCCGGTTTCCTCCCACATTCCAAAGACATGTAGGTTAGGTTAATTGGCATTCCCAAATTGGCTGTAGTGTGTGAGTGTCTGTATCTCTGTGTGCCCTGCGATGGATTGGCACCCTGTCCAGGGTGTATCCTGCCTTGTGCCCTAAGACTCCTGGGATAGGCTCCAGGCTCCCCGCGACCCTGAATATAGGATTAAGCGGTAATGACGATGAGTGAGTGGATGAAGAATCGGCTGTTACTCAAGTTTATATGCATGTGAAGGCAGGCAAGCGAATACTTTTGGCTATATAGTGCAGTCACACCAATACTAGCCAATCACACGCTTCTGTGAGGTCATGAATGCAAAAAGTGGGCATATAGTATTTTATGCTCTCTGTGTGCTGCTTTGCAGTAAAAGCAGTTTTTGTTAACATATGAAGAGTTTCACAGCAAAACAAGATAAAAGCCACTTTCAGATTTCTGCTGCTTTTGGCAAATGTTTGTCCATAGTCACAAATTGTTGTCTATAACAACACTTTTTTGTTGAAAATGGCTATTCTTGTTTTAAAAGCATGAACTATTACTAGCGGGTGTAATTTGGTGCAATCCACGATGCACCTCAACATTTACAAAAGTAATCCAAAAAAGGACTCCTGAACTCTGCTATGACCTTGTGTATATGATGTAGTAGGTTGATGCACATTTAGACCTTATACTGCGCATCCCTGAACCACGATAAGGTGCTGTATCATGATATGAAGCTGAAACTGGTAGGGAAAAGAGTCTGATGATGCTGAAAACTAGATTTTTTGCAAAGTTTGAAAGGTTTCTTATGATTTTCAACAAACTTTATAATAAATATTTTTTGCTTGCAACCAAACTCCAAGTTGCTGCCAGTGATTCACTGTAAAAACTTCATCAGAGCATGAGTTTTTTATATTTAAGATAAAAATTCAATCTCAATCATCACTATTATAAGCACCAGATTGTATATATTTCGATGACCACAAATACAAAAACTACAGCCTGATCTATTATACATGACAGTTATGACAAAAAATGTGGTAGGTGGAGTTGTAGCATTTTGCGAAGTTATCCAAAAATTCAAGCTTATATAATCACAAAACTTTGGTGTGCAACACCATTGTGAATCAAATACACAATGCACGAAATATTTTGTAACAGCTTGCAATACTTCTTGCTTCTATTGAAAACTGTTTGACAGCAAAACAAGATATTTACATTTTGGCAGTTTTTAGGGAAAAAGAAAATGCTTACTCAAAACTGCCAAAATGTGGAGATCTTGCTTTGCTGTCGAACAGTTCTTATGCTTTATACGGCTTCATTTATCTCAGGAGAAGCACATTCTAGAATTGACTTTGTTATTCTTGGGATGGGGAGGAGTGGCCCGTGGTCAGGAATGAGCATTAGAGCAAATTACAACAAAAAGTATGAAGAAAAAAAACAAAACAAAGAGGTGTAATGGGGTCTGCCTTGTCATCTTTTAGTTTTATAATGATATTATTACTTTCTAATACTCTGCTTATTCACAATAACAGTAATTATTAGAAGAGTCATACAAAACTTAAGCTAGAGTTTTGAGTTGCGGTCACCTAGTGGGATATAAGAGTACTGCAGATGGGCTGCAAGACATCATTTTATAAATCAAACAAATAAATCAAAGATTTTTAATTTTCATTTTGTAATTAGGTTTAAGATTCGCCTTAAGTATTTCTAATAACCAGATATATTAAAACAAAGCCATGGAATATAATGTGATGTTCAATCATGGATCATCAATCTTGGATGAGACTTAAATCTCAGGACCGTTTATAACAGAGAGGGCGGGATTTGTCGAAAAAATATGGGAAGTATAACAAACATAACTGAAATTAGCAAAAATTAAAAAAATTATTTAAGGATGTGATAGTAGAAGTTGTCTTTAGAAATGCCTATTCTTAAACTAACCTGTATTTTTGACCTTTTTTGCCCCCAAAATACTTTATCGGCTCAGTACCTCTTGAACTTTCCTCCTGTTAAAAAAATCGGAGGAGGAGCTTATATCTCTAAGATTGTGCTTTATTTAGAAACGTCAAAAGAATAAATGCAAACATTGTTCCCACAACACATTGTGAAACTGCATCTTCATCATCATCACCATCATCATCATCTTTCATTGGATGAATGGAATTTTCCCAAAGTTGGGAAAAACGGACAGCTTTGTCATGTTAGTTTTGGGAGAACTAGGGAGAGTCACTTGTGCGCTTGTCAAACAATTTACATTCTGAGTAAATACTTTGAGCATGTTAACAAGATTGGATCAGATCGGATGTCCGAATCCCAAGTAGGATTAAGGAAAAATGGCCCATGTAACCGCAGCTAGTCAGGGGTATTTACAATACAGGACTCCTGATATCCTGAATCTTCTAAATATAGACTTCTGATATTTAAAAAAAAATCCGATTTTGTCAAATTTACTGTATATTTTTGGCTAATTGGTTAGTTACAGGCAAAACTTAATACGCTTAATACAACAGATGTGTGTAATTCAACAGATGTGTTGAGGGCGTGTAAACTTTTGTAGAGTGTAGGGCCACAGTGATGAAAGAAACTGGCTGTTTTGTGGAGGTAGAATTAGCTGTCAGTGGCTTTGTTCTTGAAATTAAAATTTTTTTAATTATGTGAAATAATGAGATAATTTTTGTTAAATTTCAACTAATGAAGAAATGGTAAGATTTTTTTTGTTTATTGTAAAAGTTTATTGTAAGAGTTTATTCTCATAACATTTCTTCTTTTTATCAGAATGTTATGACTTTTGTTGTAAAATTACTAAATGACTGTTGTAATATTTTCAATTTTTTCATAAAAAATCAAATTTTTGTTGTAAAATAATAATTTTATTCTTGTAATATTTCTCCATTTCTGTTGAAATATTAAGAAGTTTTTTAGTTCTAAAATATTAAGTTTATTCTTTTTAGTAAAATAGTTTTCAATAAAACTTTTGTCCTCATAATTTAACTTTTACTTTAAATTCTCACCTTTCACTTAAACAACTTTAAATATTAACTATACTGTATTTGTCACTTTAACACTCCTTTATATCTTCAGTGCCATGTTTTACAGATCCGAATATCACTGTGTATGTTGAGAATTTGCATTAGGTTTACCAGAATTGCTTGGTCGTTGTTGTTCACCCGTTAATCACATTTCGCCTCACCATAGTTCAATCCATTTACTGTAACGCTCAGCGTGGTTAGATCAGTATGGTGAAATTTACTAATGGAGACTTTGAGTGCCATTAATAACCAATTCTGCCTGATTTTTACTGTTATTTTTGTTCTGTGTGTGTGTGTGTGTGTTTGTGTGTGTGTGTGTGTGTGTGTGTGTGTGTGTGTGTGTGTGCATGTGTGTGCGGCACTTCATTTCCGTAATGTAATAATGTATTTTTGTGATGAATATTGATTGGATTCGGGGTATTACTGGTGATGAGTAGAGCCCTGTGGTCTGGCTTTTGGATGACAAAGCCATCTGCCTCCTCTTTAGCTGATTATATATGATTTCCGCATAATTTTTTTTTTTAAATCAGACTCGCTTCATCTCATTAGTATGAGAGCAAATGCACCGTATAGCGGCTTTGGACCTGTGTTATACTTTTTCCTTCTTTAACAAAAAAAAACATTCTTGTTTTTCCTCCCGGATGTGGAATCCGGGTTGAGTTGTTCCTTGAGTCCCACTCTGCATGTGTGTTATGTAAGCGCCTTAAAATAAAACGACTCCTCACAGTGCCTGGGAAGAATTCGAACAATGTGCCAAAGTGTTCAGGAGGTAAACCGAGCTAAAAACACTAAATAGTTTGCATGGTGCGGAGGGAAAAGGAACGGAAAAATCCAGGTCTGATTTAATAAAGGAGTGAAGGATAGGTGAGAGATCACACGTGTGTCAGGGGCGTAAAGGAATGGCACCAGCTGGATATGGATCTGGATCCGTTTAGTTTTCCAGAACTCTGTATTCAGGTCTAAAGCCAGTGTGGGTGTGGCCTAAACAATCCAGATTGTAATTAGAAGTTGTAATTGGTCTCATCGAGGGGTAGATCTGTTCCTTACAGGAATGTTTATCATCAATTTTGCTTTTATTATTATTATTATTATTATTATTATTATTATTATTATTATTATTATTATTCCCTTCAAAAATACCAAAAGGCATGTCTTATTTATAATGTTTGTATAATTTTAAACTTTACAATACTGAAGCAAATGTGTCCCTTTTTTTTAAATATTAAATCTCCCTTTCCAGACCTGCCTCATTAATGCAGCTTCTTTAATTAACATTTAATGATGAAATGAAATGAGACTCACAATCCGAGGATTAAGACAAAGAGACATGAAGAATTAAAAGAATCGACTTAACA
Source organism: Clarias magur (assembly GCA_013621035.1). Classification (NCBI taxonomy): domain Eukaryota; kingdom Metazoa; phylum Chordata; class Actinopteri; order Siluriformes; family Clariidae; genus Clarias; species Clarias magur. Next base: position 2,166,282 of record QNUK01000004.1, on the reverse strand, counting down.
GTGTCTCCAAGTTTTTTGTTTTTTTTTTACATTTTTTTGATAATATATATATATATATATCCCACCACCCCAAAAAAAAGAAGATATTCCTCAATGTAAGAGGTTGTGATTTGTATAAAAACACTTTCCTGTGGTGTCCATGCCTGGTGGGATGTAGGGGACACTTCAGTTTTCCAGGATATTGTAATTACGAGGAGCAGATTGTTGTGCTGGCGGTCATGCATGCCTGGTGTCTGTTCACATTTACTCTGTGTGTGTTTGTGTGTGTGTGTGAGTGCAGCAGAGTGTACTTTATAGCCAAATACACAGAAACGGTTCATGCTACATTCCCAATGAACCCCCAAACCAAAATCCAGATGGTGCTTCTAGAGTAATAAGATATCTTGGTATTGCATTACCTACTATACATTTAATTTATTTACACGTTGCACAATCTCTGTTCGAGACGCCCGAACTGTCCATGGCATATGTGCTGGCCTGAGGCCTGGTTTGATTGCTGGCCTAAGCTGATTATGTGGTGGACTGAAGGACCAAATCACTGATGCTACAAACGATGCTGACAGGTGGAAAAAGAGCCGAGCTCTAACATCACCCAAATGTGGGTCTGGACACTTGAAGCTAGCAGTGGAATTAGATCTAATAAACGGTAAGCTCACTTTATGGTTATATGCAAATTTGGAAGTGAGGACTTGAAACTAGATACAGAGCAGAAAAGAAAAAAACACAACTAGGCAAGTTTAAAAAATGGGGTTCGTATTGGATAAATATTTGTCACATTAATCTACAATCAAAAGAGGTGGACCTGATTAGATTATAATAAGATTATATTATTTTTATTATTTTTATTATTATACTGTATGCAGGTAGATCCCAACGAATTTAACGCGCACGGAACTAGCTCACTCGTATTGTACAAAAAAATAGACACTGCAGTGCACCAGATACCAATATTTCAATGAATCAGTCCAGGAGCACGATGATAGAAAATGTCTGTCCTGTAACGCTGTCCTGATGGATTTCAGAAAATCCTCAACAAAACAAAGTTCACAGTTCAGTACAGTGGAAAACAGCTCTGAGACGAAATGGTGCCCGGGATTCCCCTCACGATTTCAAGGCATTACACGATTTCAAGGGATTTCGTTACATTTCACACATCACTGTGAGATACATTTTCTTAGGCACGATAACAGATTTTGGCTACAAGATGGCTGTGTGGGGTAAGGGGACAAAGATTTAGTCAAGTTACTTGGTATGCTTTACATTGTATATTCATGTCAAAGGCGTACAAGTCTCACTTTGTCGGACTTAAGAACAAATCCAACTTATGAACGTGCTCCTGGAACTGAACTTGTTTGTAAGTCGGGGACTTAAGCCACTGTGCTAAATGGGTGGCACAGTGGCGGAGTGGTTAGCACAGTCACCTTGTACCTTCACGGTTCGGATTCGATTCCCGCCTTGGAGTGCATGGAGTTTGCATGTTCTTCCTGTGATTGATGGGTTTCCTCCAGTTTCCTCCAAAGACATACAGATTAGGCTCATTGGCGTTCCAAAATTGCCCGTGTGTGAATGTGTGTGTGAGTGTGTAATGAGTGGCTGAGAGTGAGTGTATGCTTGTAATGTATTTTGATATAATATTATATAAAAATTTTTCATCAGGTATTATCTGACTTAATGTCTTCAACATTAATGTGACCTTCATCACATAATAGTAAAAGAGTTACTGTATACTACAGTGGAACCTTGGATTGCGAGGCAGATTGAGGGTCTGTGAGTGTTTTTCCAAGACGACCAAAATTTTTTAATAGCGCACACAGTCAAATCAAATGATTTATTAAATTCAGTTTATAATCTCTTTCTTTTTTTACATAAAAATAGGGTCAGTTTTTCAAAGGTGTTGACCCATAAATTGTCCTCCGATTCGGAAATGACCCTGAATATGGAATGGAATAATACATATTATTTATACAGCGCTCATCAAAGGGATGCATTGTGAAATTACAATACAGTATCTATATATATATACTGTATATGAGGGGCGTTCAAGTTAAACCAGGACTTGGATGTTGTGCAGAATAACAGAACACCGTTATGAGGGTTTATTTCTCTATATAATCCCCTGCTACACTAATGCACTTCTAGTGTTTCACTAGTGCTTGGACACCATCAATGCAGTTTTCCTCATGATCAGTCTGTCCGCATCACATCTGAAACGCAGGCCTCCCAGGAAGTCCTTTAACGGCCCATAGATGTGGAAATGACTTGGCGTGAGGTCAGGACTTCGCACTATTCAAATGTTTTACTGCAGCTAAGAGTCTCATCACCGTACTTTCGGTTTTATGAAAAGTCCCAGTTTTCACTTGCTTTCCTGGGAAGATCTTCATGAGAGCCAGTTTCATCATGGTGATTGATGGGTTTCACAAACTCACTTGACAATAATGTTCTTGCAAGGATTTTTCCAGAACAGCTGATCTTCATGTCTTAAAATAGCACCTGACATCGGTTGTGGTTAATTAATCGCCTAGTGTTAAATGTGTTATATGTGTTATTTCATATACATATTGCATATTGAAATCTCCAGTATTGTCCTAGAATGTAGAAAATAAATCACTAAACTAAAAACAGAATTAGAAGGTGTGCCCAAACTTTTGACTGGTACTGAATATTTATATCATTTTATTCCACGGTGTTTCCGTAACCTTTCTGCTAATATACTGTGATATTCGTAAGACGTAACAGATTGTTTTGTAGATTTTTTTTTGTGAATTTTTTTTTCTTCCCTGCTTTCAGAGGAGCCACGTCGGTGGTGTTTCGCTGTCGGCAAAAAGGCACCCAGAAGCCTTACGCAGTGAAGAAGCTGAAGAAAACAGTGAGTGATGTTGAACACAAAGGCTTTCTTCTGCTCTTGTTTCTTCTTGCGTTGAGAAGACTTAGTTTATCAGGTTTCCCATTCAATCTTAAAGTACTTCCCAACTTTTCCCAACTCCACAAAAACAAAATAAGTCAAGTTAGTAAATTGTTGGAAATAACGAATCTGCCAGAAGACATTCAGTGTGACTGGCTGTTCATGTCTAGGACTGTACTAGGAGAACTAGTATACTCACAGGTAAAGTGTTAACGATGAAGGTGGGGAGCGAAACGTTGGAGCGAATTGGGTTGAGACGTTGCGTCATTTTCATCCTCAACACACTGTTCATTGAGCTCTAGTTCCCTGCCAGTACGGTGCGGGGTGATTCTCTAAAACGCCACACCCATCCTAATTGATGCATTTCATCATCCCAATCAGACAGCAGAACTTATTAACTTATTTACATTAAATTAACTTGCGTATAAGAAACATTTATTCGAAGTTGTTTAGAAGCTAGACCAACAACCCATGTAATATAGCAGTATAGCCTTCATAATCTTTTATTTTCAGTTGAGACAGTTATTACGCATCGACATCCTTGAACAATAACCCTTTTTTTTTCCGCCAGGTTGACAAGAAAATTGTACGGACGGAGATCGGGGTCCTGCTGCGCCTTTCTCATCCAAATATAGTAAGTCTGGATGTAAAACACATTGTAATATCTGAATGTTCAGCATTATGGAGGATATAACAGACTGTGTATGTGTATAAGAAAATACATTAAATATCAGGTTGCACAGAGCAAAGACCAGTCTTTAATACCGCTATGGTGTTGAAATGCAAAAAAAGCCCTTAGCACTTGTGTCATTTTTAGGGTAGATTACGACAAGGAGCGTTCAAGTCAACACGGGACTTTTGATTGTGCAGAATAACACAACGCTCCCTTTATTTCTCTATACAGTCATGTGTTAAGGTTAGTCACCCTCTTTTAATTTTATGTGTTTTTGTGTAAAACATAATAAAATTATCTGGGTCTCAGTATTAGGCAAATACAACTGGAATGAACAACAGCAGAGAACTTTTTATTCATGTAATTTCTATAAAATTATATATTAAACCAAAATGAAGCCTAAAAGAAAAAAAAACATGTTGGCAATACAAAGTACCCACGTTACTGCTTCCACAGGATTTAAGAGGGTGTGTTGTAGCCAGGTGCTGCTAATCATAAACCCCTGATTAATTGATCATCAGCAGGTGTACAGACCTTTATAAAAGTTTTGGTGGTTTGCTGGTTCAGGTGCGCGTTAATAGAACTCCAAAAGGGAAAGGCCTATGCAATAGTCTTAGAGAAGCAATTGTTGCTGCACATCAATCTGGAGAAAATATTAAATCCATTTCCAAACAATTTGGAGTTCAACGTTCTACAGTGAGAAAGATTATTCACAAGTGGAAAGCATTTAAGACAACTGTCATATTCACAGAAGTGGACAAGACACATTCAATACAAGAAAAAAAAAACATGTGCTACATGTCCGACCCTACAGGTCTTACTGATCATTTGAAATGTTAAAGTCCATGATGGCACAATTAGAAGAAGACTGAACAAGTATGGTTTGTTTGTAAGCGTTGGCAGGAGAAAGTCTCTTCTGTCTAAAAAAAAGAACACGGAAACACGACTGAGGTTCGTAAAACTGCATCTGAACAAATCACAAGACCAAAAGTTGTTTCAAATGCGTTATACCCACTATCAAGTACAGCAGTGGTGGGGTGAAAAATTAGGCTTGTTTTGCAGCCACAGGACCTGAGCACCTTGCAGTCATTGAGTCGACTATGAACTCTTCTGTATACTAGAGTATTCTAGACTCTGGGCAGATGTGAGGCCAACTGTCCGATAGATAAAGCTTGGACTTAATTAACAGTAAATCTACATCAGAATGGCTGAAAAATAAAAGAATCGAGGTTTTGGAATGGCCTGATCAAAGTCTAGACCTCAACCTAAATGCAGTGCTTTAGCTGGACTTTAGGAGAGGTAGGCATGAGCAAAATACTCAAAAATCTCAATGAACTGCTTCATGTTGTAAAGAAGAATGGACCAAAATGATGTGAGAGACTGATAAAGTCATAAAGGAAATGATTACATCAAGTTATTGCAGCTAAAGGTGAATTTACAAGTTAATGAATCATGGCGGTAGTAATTAGTATCGTCAACATATTTTTTTCTTTTTGCCTTAATTTTTATTAAATTAATAATGGCATGGTGAAAAAAGTTATATGTTGTTATCACCATCTGAGGTTATATTTGCTTAATACTGAGACCCGTTACGATCAGATGATTTTTATTATGTTTTTTACACAAAAACACATAGAATTGAAAGACAGGTTTGCTAACTTTAACACATGACTGTATCATCCCCTGCTACACTAACACCCATTCCCCAGAGTTTCACTAGTGCTTGGATAGCATCATGGTACAAAGTTTTCTCAGTACGCCAGAGCCATGATCGACCTGCCTGCTTCACGTCCGAAACACTGGCCTCCCAGGACCTCCTTTAATGGCCCAAACATGTGGAAATGGCCTGGAGCGATGCCAGGACTGTACAGAGGACGAGTTCCTGTAATGTTCAAGTGGTGTTGGTGAATGATTGTGTGTGCAGTTCCCACAGATGAACAGATGCGCCTCTTCCACAAGTTGGAGACAAGTTATAAGTCGATTTTCAAGAATCAGAGGTTCCACTCGCTGAATGTTCTCGGGAACGACTCCAGTCGGCCCCGAACCACCGCGGCTTGGGATCGTCATTTAGACATGCGTTCTTCACTAAAATGTTTGCACCATTCAAATCTTTGATCGCGTACTGTGCGTTTACCCGAAAACAAGATCCAATCCAAGAAAAGCAATCATTTGAATTGTTTTGCTTTAAGAGCGAGTTAAGGGTGTCAGCGTGAAACGGCCATGCTTTCAGAGCTTGGCACAAAAGTGCAACTTCGATTAATAGTCCCCCTGCAGTCTTTATTTATTACAGTGTTTTAATTACGTCATAGTTAAACTGCATTACTTTTTCCTTTCTCACGCTCTCTTACACATTGTATTTCATGGCAGATTAAGCTGAAGGAGATCTTCGAGACACCGTCAGAGATCAGTCTTGTCCTGGAGCTCGTCACTGGAGGGGAGTTATTTGACAGGTCAGTAGATGGGTGTGGGTGTAACGTTTATAATCTTTGAATCAGACGCTCTTGCAGTTTGACAATGGTTTTAACAGTAGAGATTCTACATGGGGTGTTCAAGTCAATCCGGGACTTTTGATGTCCCGCAGAATAACAGCACAGTTATGAGGGTAAAAACGCCTCGCATATAAAAACATAGAATCTCTATATAATCCCTGCTACACATGTGCATCTATCCTAGTCTGCTTCATGTCTGAAACACTGGCCTCCCAGAAACTCCTTTATTGGCCCAAACATGTGGAAATGGCTTGGAGCGAGGTCAGGACGGTACTGGGGGATGTGGCAATAACTCTCAGTGCATGAATGATGAGTCCAGTTCCCACAGACAAAATATCCATAAATTTTCAAGGATCAGATGTTCTACTGAATGTTTTTACACCTTCATTCAAAGTTCCGATTTGACTTGACGTCCCTCGTAATATCAAATCTATCACATGGCGCAATGTGATTGGTCTGGTTTTGTGTTTATGCACTTGTTTGGATATGTAAAAGAAAGACTCATGTATGTACACTACCGCTCAGAAGTTTGGAATCACTTGCACATTTATTTTTATTTTCTACATTCTACAACACTCCTGCGGATTTAAAAACTATTAAATAGCACATATGGAATTATGGAATTATGTAACAACAACGACAACAGTCAGTTGTTATTTTAAGATATGAAGGTCTGATGTTCTGGAACAGTTCTTGCAAGAACAGTATTGTGACAAGTGCATTTGAAAAACCCATCAAGCTCCATGATGAAACTGTCTCTCATGAAGACCTTCCCAGGGAAGCAAGACCAAGACTTACCTCTGCTGCAGAGAAGTTCATTTAGAGTCAACAGCCTCAGAAATCACCAATTAATGTAACAATCAGCTTTACAGAGCATAAGTAGCAGATAAATCTCAATATCAACTGTTCAAAGGAGATTATTGTGTATTTTGGAGAAACGCTTTTAGGATTGCATTACAGTGTAGAAAGAAATAAAAATCAGAAACGACCATGGAGTTAGAAAGTGATCCCAAACTTTTGAGCCGTAATATATAAATATTTTCACCATTTCATTTGTTCCAAACACTTTAAAATCTACACATTTTGTGTTCATTTAAGTCTCTTTCATGGTACAAGTGTAATGCTTTCTGCAGCTGTCTTTAAAATACTTGTGGTATATTTCAAAAAGAATTTCAAAATCCATTTTTATCTGCAAGGATTAAATTAAAAGTTATTTACTGATACTTTTGGCTTTTTGTTCACTAATACGAGTCCGAATGTCACATCCTTAACACTGGAACCTAAAAACTCAAGCTGCTATAATTAAAATGATAATAGGAGTTTATTAATCTTGGATGTTGTTCGTCCATTAATAAATTAAAAAAGCTAATCATCAGCAAACTGCTGTGGTTTAGGAGGAATAAAGCACTTGCTCTTACTGGAACGTTGAGGTTTCGTCATCGATTACTGAACATCACCACCAGTCCGCTAAGTGTTTTATCGTCCCTAACTGATCAAATCTGAACGGCGCTACTCCACCGACACCACAGGGTTATTTCATTTCTCGTACGCTACAGCTCAAAGCGTAAACCGCCATGTCTGTTTTGTTCCAAAATGCTTTTTTCCCCCCCGTGGGAAATGACTAATCAGCGGAAGTGTCTCTGTTCACCTCTTCATGCTCGCCAAGTTGCACTCGAGTTGCCAGCTTACGCTTAGGATGGAAAACCATAAAGTGAAAAAATCATAAAATGCTCTCAGCCAAGCCAAGCCTTTTTTTTTGTGTGTGCTCCCCTGCTGCTCAGCGTGGCATCATTTAGACATAACAGACGAGGTTTTCCTTCCTGCAGGGTGGTGGAGAAGGGCTACTACAGCGAGCGGGACGCAGCAGACGCTATCAAACAGGTCCTGGAGGCCGTCGCGGTGAGTCTCCTTCAGCTAAGTTTGATTTACCGGCTTGTGTTGTTCCATGTGATCCGATTTGGCTCTTGGGTATCCATGACACAAGCATCGAGACTGGTCTGGAGTCAGGAGCGGTCATCCGAAATCTGTAATAATGAGTCGACCTGGATCAGGTGTGGATCTTCTCATTCATGAAGCTGCCATCTGGCCTCCATCCCATTTAGATTCATGACATTATGCAGTACGGCAACATTAATATTAACGATGTATCAGGATTTTTCTTTATTTGTAATCATTTTTTTTTCTATAATTCAGCATCAAACATATTGTATGTATATATCACATATTTATATTTGATGCCATTCTGATTTTGGGTTTATTATAAGAAACTATCTAAAAGGAAGAAAAAGAAAACTGCATACATTAGGGATTGGAATCGCCATGGAACACCTGATACAATATTATCACTGTGTGTTTTTACACAATTGGATTTATATTGCACATATCATGAGTTTCTCGATTTCAAAATGTTTTTTTTCTTCCAGATTTTACTTGTTTTATAGTTGCAATTCTAAACAAAGTTTAGAATTAACCACACAGGATGCCTGCAGGATCATAGAGGAACAGCAACGGTTTACCACCTCATATGCAAACATACTGTACTGTATAGAAATGAAACATTTATTTAAAGAAATAGATTTTGAAGTACATTAATCGACACATAAAAAAATCACGAAAGCGTCACTGAATAAATTTTCCCCATCTCTAATATTTATATAGGAAGAAATATTTTATTTAAACCGTAATCACTGAATTATGAAAATAAAATCAGGTCTATGAGCCATTACATAGTGAAGCCATTTCTCTAGTATGAAACAAATGGTTCTGTGTTATGATCAGTGATGCTGTGATCCTTCCTGTTTTATAAATGTTTATCGAATTGTCCATTTCCTTTCACGAGTTTCCATTTCTTGTTCAAGGTATCTTTACCTGTCATCATAATATATATACTCAACTCTTAAGGTAGGTATATATGGCAAATGATACATTAATTATAATTCTTTTGACCAATAAGTGCCAGTACTGAGTTTGGCGATCAACAAATTAGATCGATATATATATATATATATATATATATATATATATATATATATATATATATATACACACAAATGTTTTGTTCACATGTAAAAATAAAAAACGTTTGATTAAAAATAATCAATAGTGTTAGATACAGTTTTGTAACTAAAACAGCTGTTAGGTTTTACTGAGCGTGCTGGAGAATATGCCCGGGTTCTTCTGGTAAACTTTGTCACTCTTACTCCTTTGTATTTTCATGCAAAAACCCAGGAGCCTATGGTAGGTTTTTTGTTTTCTGAAACAAAAATCTGAAAATTGGTCTGTCCTGTATTATGTTGTTTTTTTCCAGGCATGCAGGTATTCTTCTGTAATATAATTTATGAATTCATTTTTAAGTTATGTTAGGAAATAGTGAATGGTTTCGTATATAATAATGCAGAAATTCTGAACATAAATAAAAAAATAGTACTAAGAATAATATGGTGCCTATGACTCGCACAGTATCATGATTCAGTTTTGTGATCTCCGGATTTTAGAGCGAATGTGTTTGTGTTGCGTCACTTGAGCACATGTGCACAATTGGCACAGAAGCGATTTTATCCGAGGCTACACTCCTGATCACCAGTCATGGCAGATCAATCTGGATTCCTAGTGTTACTTTGCATCTAAATATATATATATAGAGAGAGTTTTATAAATCTTTCCCCAGGATTGTCTGATAGCAGGGAATTCCCAGAAGATACAGTATGGTAGTGATTTGCATTTTGGTTTCCAACCCAGCAAGGTTAGGATGAGTGTAAATCATGCACACACCTCTAGAGAAGGAAATATTCAGGTAGAAATATTTTAAAGTGTATTAAAAAGGATATTTGGTTGGGGGTCATTGGCAACCCTGGTAGTTCTGGTGACCTTCAGAAGCTTCGATAAATTTTCTTTAAAAAAGAAACATATTTGATCAGAAGCGATGACTGATTAGGTTAAATTAAATATTTAATTATTCTATTTAACGTTAATTAACTTATTTTGCATTAGTAGGACAGTTCACAACAACAACAAAAACTTTTTCTGCATCAAATATTTTTGTTAGTTTTTTTTGTCTATACATTTAACACAAATCAACTTTTACAATCTGAGTAAATATTCAGCCCTGCGATCATAAAGGGGCTTTAGTGTACTTTGTTCGGTCCTGTACTTTTGGATCCAATGAGACTCAAAATGAGCTTTAGTGCTTTCACTGTTCTACTTTGAAGCCAGCAGGAGAACCGAGACCCCACCGAGAGGTCACAGATGGCTATTCTCTTTTCTCTCTTTCCCACTGTCTTTCCTCTCTCTGTTTCTCAGTCTCTTTCTCCCCCCCCACGTGTTTACTATCAGAGCTGTTCTGCCACCTTTTTCAGTCACCACAACACGGAATCTGGCAACAGCTCCATCCATCGCACTGACTAAGTAACTGAGACAGCTGTCACGTCGCAGAAACCGGATCTGCCCTCAGGGGTATACAGTAGCGTCTGTAGTTTTAGATGTTTATTTATTTTTTGTTTGTTTTTTTGTTTAAAAAAAAAAAAAGTGTATTCTCGCCTTTTGGCCTTCATTTCACCGAGGATCGTTGTTGCCAAGGAGATGAGATAACAGGACGGTGGGCACATTGTGCATGCATGGCTTTCGGCTCAGAGAGTTGGCAGGCTACAATAAGTAAACACAGACTCTCCACATCTCACCGGACGAACAGTGAGCTTTGATGCTGCCGCCCCCTTTAGAAGTGTTGCCTGTTTTTTAAAAAAAATTTTTTATATATCACACCACATAATTTTACCCTTTGTACTTCAACTAGGAGTTTCCACACATTCTGTTTGTGTACGTGTTATTTGTGTGTGCGCATGTGTTTCTTTCCAGAGAAGCACCTCTGTGTTGATCAGACTTGATGCTAAAGGAAGCCATCATGCGTCATAGTTATCCGTTATGTTTTACTTTAGCTCTTGAAGAATTTTTAATCAGTTCTGCCCACTCCCACTGAAGGTTTCATTGATCCTAACAACTCCTGAAAAAAATTCTGACTAATCCTTCCCAGTCCTGAGAAAAATTAACCAATCCCAACCACTCCTCTGACCAATTCAAAAGCTTTCAAAGACCATTTCTTGCCACTCCCGGAGAAGGTTTAATGATCCCTGCCCACTCCCAGAATGTTTCTCCGTTTCTGTTACACTCCCAGAGAAACTTTGACCAGTCCATGATGCTCCTGAAGACATTTGGATGAAATCCCTCTGAATCCCAAAGAAACTTTGACCAGTCCATTGACCACCTTTAAACCAACTTTTCCAGGAGAAAGTTTGAGCAATTCTGTCCACTCTCAGAGAAACTCTGACCATCACCAACAGCTCCCAGTGACCATTCCTTGCAAGTCCCAGACAAGGTTTGATCATCCCTGCCCACTCCCAGAGTTTTACTGTTTGTTTTACACTCCCAGAGAAACTTTGACAAGTCCCTTGACCACCTTTGACCAAACCTTTTCAGGAGAAAGCTTGACCACTTCTCTCCACCCTCAGACCAATGCCAACAGTTGCTCACTCCCAGAGTTTTGACAATTACAGACAACTTCCAGAGAAAGTTTGACTAATCCTGCCAACTCCCAGAGAATGTTTAACCATTCCTACCTACTCCCAGAGAATGTTTAACTATTGCTTCCCACTTCCTGAAAAGGTTTGACCATTCCCGACCACTTCCAGAGTAGGTTTGGATAAAAAGATACAAACGTGTTCAATTGCGGAAGTTGCAGAAGATCACATGTTCGGCATACGTTGTCATGTGCATGCAGCATACATCCCAGAATGTCTGGAAGCAAGCGTAAAAAAGCAGGGGCGATGAAGCTGGTACTGCCAAGAAGCGCCAAGCAATAATGATGAATACGAATGTAAAAATAATTGAGAGAATGGAGCGAGGTAAAAAGATGGCAGACATTGTTCTTTTAACATGAACCATTCACCCATCGGAAGATTCTAAAGAACGAGGACAAGATCATGGGACGTGTTAGTTTTATGTGGTGTTAGTACCCTTATACCTAGACAATGTTTGTTGTATTTATGAGCAAACTGGACTTATGAACGAGCCCTCGAAATGGAACTTGTTCGTATGTTGGGGACTTACTGTAATCTTGATCAATCCTGCCTATTCCAGGAGCAATTTTGCCTAATTTTAAACCCTTTCAGAAAATCTTGGCCAATCCTCCCCATTTCAACAGCACGGTTGTCCAATCCGTCTTTTCCTGAATCCACATTTTATCCAGTTATAGAAGAAGCTTTGATCAATTCAGACTCCTTTCAGAGAAAGTTTGACCAATCCAATGTTGTGATCAATCTCACCTACTCTTGTAGTTATTATTTATGCTTGTACCTGCTTGTGATATTTTTACAGTTTTATGGTAGACCAGCATCTCTCCCTAGACTTCCATTTGCTTTTAAATTAAATCTGGAAGGGTTGATGTATTGGATTATCTAGAAACAAGAGCTAATGCAGCATTTACTGTTTTCCGTATCTGCGGCCCTGACAGAGTGTATAAGGGTTCACATGCAGCTTCTGTTGTGCTGATGAGCTGCGCTGGTCCATTAACCGAGATAAATAGACCACAGACTGAGGAGCGAGTGGGCAAGAGAGGAAGAGAAAGAGAGAGAGAAAATATACTGTATGTATGTCAGCTCCACTGTGCATTGCACAGAGAGAATTCCCCTCGGACAGCGCACAATGATAACACCACGGCATGTCAGCCTAATTGGTGAGAATAGAGTAAAACACTGACCTGTTTTATTTCAAATATAGCTTGGCATAGAACACATTTGTGTTTCTGGTTATTATACTTTTATACCTGCACTGCTTGGGCTGAAATGCAACGCTAGTCTCTGGAAGTCTAAAGTTGAAGCCCATCTCAAGTAGATGGCTTTCATAAATCAGGACTAATTAATGTATAATTAACATATCATTTGCATCATGTGCTCACTTAACATTTTTCTTCTGATATTCAAACCATGATGAAGAAGTTAATTCTGGCTGAGAGCCCCTCTGTGTGTGTGTGTGTGTGTGTGTGTGTGTGTGTGTGTGTGTGTGTGTGTGTGTGTGTGTGTGTGTGTGTGTGTGTGTGGGCAGCAGCATGTGGTTCTGCTGTAACCATGCAGACTTCTGCTGGTCTGCGCTGCTGTGTTTAATGAGTTTCCAGGGTAACGGTGTTGCCTATAAAACATTATTATTGTCACACTCCTATAGAACCCTATAGAAAACTTCATTCTTTATTTTTGATTTCAATATATTATGCTTAAACTTAAAGCAGTATTTCAACATTTATTTTCTCCAAAAAACAGGTTCTTTTATTTTTGTGATTATAACGGTGATGATATGGATGAGACAAAATGCAGGTCACAATAATACTTAGTAATATATTTCAATTATAATAATTATTACAATAATCATAAAATTTTAAAATAATAATAATAATAATAATAATAATAATAGACTTTTAATTAATGAAATTGTATTGAGCAGGTGGCACGGTGGTGTAGTGGTTAGCACTGTCGCCTTGAACCTCCGGGGTCCGAGTTAGATTCCCGTCTCTGTGTGCATGGAGTTTGCATGTTCTCCCCCGGCTTGGTGGGTTTCCTCCCACAGTCCAAAGACAGGCAGAGTAAGCTAACTGGCGTTCCCAAACTGCCTGTAGTCTGTGAATGAGTGTGTGAGTGCGTGTGTGTGCCCTGTGATGGATTGGCACCCTGTCCAGGATGTACCCTGCCTTGTGCCCTAAGTCTCCTGGGATAGGCTCCAGGCCCCCCGTGACCCTGAATACAGGATAAAGCAGTATAGAAGATGAGTTAGTTATTAGTTGTTTGGTTGGTTGTTTGTTGGGTTGGTTTTATTTCTTCTTCATTGTCGTCATCACATCACCATTATTATTATTATTATTAGTTTGTTTATTTAAAAATCCAGAACTACTTTTAAGGGTTTATTTTCCTTGGCTTGATATATATACATATACACATTTGTTATGAACATTTGCAGGTTATATTAATGCACTGTAAGCATAAGTAGCCAAAGACTGAATGTCAAAAAAAAAATACAAATACATAATTAAACAAAATAATAAGTTGAGTTTTTTAAATCAGCAAATCAGGCAAATTGTCTTTGCCTAGGTCTTTGGTTGTTACTAACAAATAACTGCTTCACCACGTGCCTTCACCTTTGTTTTATAGGTGAAATGTAAAGACTGACATCGATTCCTCTTTACGAATAAGATTAGGAACGTACCCATTCAGAAAGGAACAAACACCTACTGTACCATTATGGCTAAAAGTAGTAAAAAAACAAAAACAGCAATACGTCCTTAAGGGCACCAGTGCAAGTAATCGTACACCTATGTAACAGGATATGTTAATGTCCTAGCTACTACAAGCTGGCTGTGTGTTTGTTGTGGTTTTAGGTCCTAGTGGTCTAGGTGAAGGAAAAACAAAACCGTGGATCAAATTCTTAATGTCTTACAGTCTGTGGTGAGCTCTAAACTCCCTTTCCTTATAGTGGTAGAGCTGCCAAATTCATTACTCAAGGTTAGTTAAGAATAAGACTTAAATCAAATTTCAGAGGAACAACAGTGATGGTCAAAACCATTAAGTGTAACTAAATAGACTCTCATTTTTCATCAATTTACTTTTCGTTATTCTATATAATGACTATAATACATAGTCTTTCTATCAATTTCAGCCTGCTGTCAATGTCCTGAAGTTACTTCCAGGTTTATTAAATCCTATTATGGGAGGCTAAAATAAACTCTTTGCATTGACTTCATCCTGTAAATGCATAAATGGCATAAATTAATTCAAAATTGGACGTCACACGCTGTGAAATAGAAAGCCCCAGCTCTCAGTAAGCCATCAGCTTGTTAGCATTGTCTAGCCAGAACCCAAAGCATCTTAAGGTCAAGATCGTCTCATCTGTAAGAGATACAGTAGTGCTCAGTGTGACGCTCGCTTTGCCATTTATCCTGGTGCATTTGGGAAACTCAGTCCTAATCTATTACAGTACTTGTAATAGCAGTTATGCTTCCTGTAAAAAACAAACATAATGTGCCCACTTTTTCCACTTGTCGTCTATTGTCCGACACGTACTCAGTCACTACTAATAAGTCGGAAACTCAAGAATCAGAATGATTTCCTGTGTGCCCACTTGAAACCGTGGCTTGACGGAACGCTCATGTGCAGCGTTTCATTACGAGACTAGAATTAACGATCTTTCTGGAAGCACATGACGGCAGAAGAAGGCGGTTACATCCAATTGGTGATGTGTACGGCAGGAAATGAGGCTGTGACGAGGTTAAAGTGGCTGGCAGGAAAGAGATTTTAGAGAATCGACAGGCAGAACGGGGGGAACAAAAGGGACAAAAAGAGGAGGGATGCATCCAAGTTGTGAAATTTCATGTTTTAAGAGCTACTTAGAAAATTTCTGTTCATTATCTACAATTATATTTCTGTCATATTTTTAGGTAATTAACCACAGTGACGTTTTTTCATTAATACCTTTTTAATATTGTATTCAATTTAAGTCAGTTTTATTTTTATGGGACTTTTAACAATGGACATTATCACAAATCAGCTTCATAAAAATAAAAACTTTCATTCTCTTTAGAATTATTACTGTGAGATGCATCTTCGTTCCCATGTAATAAGGTGTTTGTGGCGCTCATGTTACAGTACGTACTCGCGTTAACTAGCATCAGCAGTGGAAATGAAACAGAGAGGTAACAATAAGAGACACTAAGAGAAGCTTAACGTGAGATACACACGCTGTGTGCGGGAAGCTGTTGTGTACATCCCAATCTCCGATCAGAATTCCAAACCACGTTATAAGGTTAAGGGACCATGGATGTTCACCAGAACAAATGCTCCAAGTAAAACGTTGACATTTCATTGTTTTTGAAGTTAAAAGTTAAAACACGGCATGCCAAATTAACATCACAACAATGTTTCGACACCCAAAAATTCCAGCTGGGTAAGAGCTTACGAAAGCTTTTATAAATTGTATTTAATTTATTTTTATTAATCTCCTTATTCATTCCTTCAGGTTAAAGAGGACATTCGAGATTTGTAACTTAGCGCACCTTGGAGTCACAGAAGCAGCTGTTGGACCAGATGAAGGTGATGAATATTTACGTGCGTCTGTCTCTATTTGCAGTACCTGCATGAAAACGGTGTCGTGCACCGCGACCTGAAACCTGAGAACCTCCTGTATGCCACTTCAGCACCAGATGCTCCTCTTAAAATAGGTATGGCTATTGATCTCTGTTTCCTGTCTAGGACATGCATCTTGATGGGATATTCCTTTGGAAGGAAATGTTTATGGGTATTCTTTTTGTTGTTGTACTGGTTGATTGTTTGTGTACCAGTTACAGTATTGTATGTAGGACACCAGGGAGATTATTTGTCATTTGTTTGTGTTTGCTCTTTTCAGCTGATTTCGGCCTCTCGAAAATAATAGATGACCAGGTGACAATGAAGACGGTGTGCGGGACTCCGGGATATTGCGGTAAGCTTGTCTGGGTAAACACAGTAAACCGTCTGTGACACTCTATACACTGTTAAATGTGCAGAACGAAACTTCAGGGGAGGAAATGACCTTCCAGCGACAAGTAGGTTAAGTGACTAATAAAGAGATTAATATACTGTATAAATTATTGAAAGCTATTAGCCATGATGCACCTTGCTGCTGTAATAAGGCATTAGAAATATAAAAACAATTATAGAAAATGTTCTAAAAATCAAACTTCTCTCTTTTTTTTAAGAAAAATTGGTTATCAAGTAAATATAGTTTAAAACCTACATTATATATCTTTAAAATAGGCCAACATTTTTGTCTAGAATTTATCATATGATGTTAGCTAGCTGGTGTCCTATCAATTTTTGCTGCCTTGTCAAAAAAAAAATGCTACCGTAGTAGATTCTATCTATTTATGCTATCTATTTATTCTATCTATTTATGCTATCAAAAAATGTTAAACGCTATAGGGGTGAATATACTATTATATAACATGTGTTTTGGAAAAAATTGGGGCATGTTCTGTTTGACAGATATCTCCATCAAATAATGCTCCCAGTACATAATCAACAAAAGAATGAAACAGTTAACAATTAACATTTGTCAGTCTTTGAACGTGCAAAATCTTTAAGTAGCAAAAAATTATAAGTAGCATGTATTGGCAGAAAACTGGATTTCTGAAGATGAGGAGACAGCAATGAAACACGCTATATTTGTGTGTGTTAAAAGTTCTTTGGTCAAAATTTAAAATCATTTTGGTTACATCAGTATGATTTTGTCTGATTTGGCACCATGCCCAAAATCCAGTCATTTTTTCATAACTGGTCAATCACCCTGACGTGTGTTTGTGCCAGTGTGTATGCAATTTGGTATCAGTTATATGTTCGTTGAATATAATATGTGTATAACAAAGGTATATAGCGAACTCCTGCTTTTATTGTATGTTTGTAGTGAGTCACTGTCAGTGAACTGAATCAGGAACAAAATGTTGAGTTTTGTTGCACACAAAACTTTTTCAATTACAATTTTTATTGAAGATCATGAGAAATATTAAAAACAATACACAAAGTTTAATTTATTAAACATCATCAGCATCTCTACTACATACTGTAAGTCCATGACTGCTGGGGAAACCGCAGTGTCAGTAAAAGGGTCTAAATGTAATGTTTTTTTTTTTTTTGGCCTTAACATTCTCCAAAAATCTATCAGACACATTTAGTTCACTGACAGCAGCTGCTGTTTTGCCCAGCCAGTAGTTTTGCTTCCGTGATCATGTCACAGGAAAAAAAACAACACAATTGGGTTATTTGGATGTGTCGTGTTTTGCAATATAGTGCAAAGCCTAACCCTTGACCTCTGTTTCTGTCATTCCCAGCTCCAGAGATCCTCCGGGGGTGTGCCTACGGGCCTGAAGTTGACATGTGGTCGGTAGGAGTTATCACGTACATCTTGTAAGTGACAACGTCTTAATTTATTATCCTCTAAGCAACGTGATTTCAGAGCACCTTAAGTCATTTAAATTAAAAATCGAGGACAGACGGGCTATGCCACTTTGCCTTTCATTAATTCATATGATTCTTTTACATTCAAATTCTTTTGTATTCATTATCATAATGTCTTCATGTCCACTTTAATGGCGATGAGTCATAGCTGATGCGATCCACACACAAAAATAGACTCCATGACCCGAGCACATTGCTCCCTTGACATTTCGACTAATATGTGAGAAATGTTGGACATGTTATTTCCATAGGATTTAATGTATTGTACGTATTGGTACATGTGGTCAGCCTGCATTTTCCTCTAAAGCACTTTGGATTATTTTTTATTTTTTTTACAGACCAGAAAAAAAAAGAAAATAAGCCTCTAGTTTTCTCCATCTATCAGTATTAAAATCCAGATGATCTGTGAGATGTTGAGACAAAATCAAAGATATGCAATTTAAGTGCTATTTCATTGGTTGATTCAGTTAAATGAATAATTGAGTCAGTTTTTGATTCAGAATCTGTTCAGTTTTTAAATTATGTAAGTGAACTTTTAAATGATGAATTCTATAAAATTGAGAGATTCCTCAAAACATAACACAGCCTTTTCAGAAAATACAAACCGCTTGCATCTTCTGCAAATGCTCGCGTTTTTTACAATATTGCTTCTTCTTCTTCTTTTGTGTTTATGATCAGTTGGTGGGAGTACCGCCATCTACTGGACTGGAGTGTGCAGCAGAAAATTGATGAGAACAATGATCGCTTTGTCCGAGTCGTAACATTTAAACAATCAGCAACACAAATTTCACAGCTTTTTAATGCTTATTAGATAATTAGTAGTTTTTAATTCTTCAAATCTTGTAAAAAATATACTTTACACAGATCAGAAATAACATTGACTCCTCCGCCTCATATTGAGTACAGTAGGTTCCTCATTTTGCCACCAAAAAAGTGACATGCTGTGTGTTCTTATACCTTTCTATGGGAAACAGCATTAACCTTTTCATCAATTTAGAGCTACAGGAGCTTCAATAACCCTGTCGACAGTTTACCCAGTTTTTCTTCCTCTGACCCAGTCGTCTAACCATCACAATTTGGCCCTTGTAAAAGTCACTCGAATCCTTAGGCATGACCAAAACAACTTCAGGGATAAAATTTTCACTTTCTGCCTAGTACAGTATGCGCCAAAATATACAGTACTGGAATGAAAAGACGAACAATATTCGTCAGTTTTTGTCATCTGTGACTTTATTTTTCCTGAAAGAAACTAACAATCCTCATCATGGGCCTCCGAGTGGCGCAGTGGTTAAAGCGCTCGCCCTATCATCCGGAGATCGCTAGTTCAAAAAGTTTGCTAGAGAAAATCGGGGAAAAATCCAAAAAAAAAAAAAACGTTGCACATCAGCACATCTACTACATACTGTAAGTCCATGACTGCTGGGGAAACCGCAGTGGTTATAACAGACTGTAAATGTAAAATGGCCTTAACATTCTCCAAAAATCAGACACATTTAGTTCACTGACGGCTGCTTTTTTTTTTCCAGCACACACTATTAGAGTGTTGATTTACCACTGTATGCGTAATGTACTGTACAGTAAGTGTTTGAAGTGTGTGTGCACTGCCACGCTGTAGACAGAGTTCATATCATTCACACTGATTCTCAAACATATCCCGGAACGATTTGCTTGCGTAATGTGTACACGGCGATATTCCATAACCATAGACAGCATAACTGTGTTACTCGGTCCCGACTTATTAAATCTCTCGGAATTGTTCGGTCATCCCGTTTAAACCCGGTCCACATTCATGACCACTTACGTATTATATTAGCGGAAATAATACTCGGATATGAATACTTTTTTTCTCCGGCGAGAGACCCATTTCCAACAACAAGCGCAAAACACAACTTCCTTTTCACTACTGGGAACACATGCGGCTGAAGCTATTCACGTTTGTGTTGCGCGGGTTCCAGTGTTGTTTTTTTCCCGCATACCGTACAGTATATCCCACTCACCTCCAGGTGCTATTGTAATGCGATATTGTAACTGGAGCTACTGTAACAAGGGCCAAATTATGATGGCTAGATAACCAGATTAGAGCAACATCAAAACTCTAAGGAAGTTAAACCAGTGAACTGGCAACGTGGTCATGGGCAGCAAAGGCTTATTGGTGCGCTTGGTGAGAGAAACATAATTAGAAAAACAAAACTTGAGCCTAGTGACTTTGATCGTGGCATGGTTGTTGGTTCCAGATAAAGTAGTCGAAAAATATGTACAGTAGTATTAAACAGAGTGGTGGGAAAGTCAGCGGCATGCATGTGGATGGAAAAGCCTTATTGATTAGAGAGATCAGAGAAGAATAGTCAGACTGGTTCGAGCAGACAGGAATGCTACGGTAATTTCAATAATCACATTTTGCAAACCATGATGAGCAGAAAAGCAACCCAGAACACAATATATAGCACATTAAAACATCAGGGTGATGAGCTACAGTACAGCATTGAATTTGCAAGAATTTGAAGCCGCAGTGTGGGCACAGAAACTGCACACACAATACATTGTCTTGATTTTATGCTTTATTTTCAGTGGTAGAGTTTCTGTGTCTAGTATAGATCTTGCTTTCTGGAATTAAATAAGTCCTTTATTTCATGTAGGTTTTATGTATGTATATGTTTTATTCATCATTGTGTCTTTATTTTTTTTTTTCTCTTTTTACAGACTGTGCGGGTTTGAGCCTTTTTTCGATGACAGAGGGGATCAGTACATGTTCAAGCGCATCCTGAACTGCGAATATGAGTTTGTCTCCCCCTGGTGGGACAATGTGTCTCTTAACGCTAAGGACCTGGTGAGTGAATGAATTGAACAAACAAATTTTTGCTCCTGACTGACATTACAGTAGAGTAGCCTAACAGTAAAAAACAAAAAAAAAACATTCTTTCTGTTTTTCAATCACCATTTGCTTTGTTCTGTTTCATAGGTGAAAAAGTTGATCGTCAAGGACTTGAAGAAGCGGCTGACGACGCAGCAGGCCCTGCAGCACCCGTGGGTGACCGGGAAAGCCGCAAACTTCACCCACATGGACACGGCTCAGAAAAAGCTCCAGGAGTTCAACGCGAGAAGAAAGCTCAAGGTTGGTGGTTGATACTCATCCCCAGGAGGAGGTGTAGGGTGAATAATGTACATCAGTAATAATGCTGCGACTGATAATTGTTTTGATAGACGAATCGGTACAAGGGCAGAGCTCACAAGAAGGTGCGTGCGTGAGCATGTGTGTGTGTTTTATTTTAAAAAGTTTCACTGGCGAGGACTGGAAATAAAATGTCGCCTCACAGCAACACACAGACACTAATTAGCTACATTCCCCTCTGAGGTGTGTGTGTGTGTGTGTATATGTGTGTGGCCTTTCCGACTTATTTTACTCTCACATCCTTCAGAGAGCAGTTCTTAACCACACCCCACCATATTGTCACGCCCCCATATATATGCAATGACTCATGGGAGGTTTTTCATTCCCTTTTCCGGTGAAGTGAATACGTGTTGTTTACTCGTTCCCTACACACGTGTTGTTCACAGTTCTCTTTGAACCTCACCATTCAGAACACCCCGCGAAGTCACCAGCACAGATGTCACTTCCTCTGCGTTACCATGGTAACATAAGTACATTGGACAGATGTCGCTGCTGCTGTGGAAATTTCACACTATGGGCATTAAATATTGAATATTTATTGAAATAAAAACTGATAGCATTAAAAACATATAGTATTGAAACTGGTAAAAAAAAATATTGAATAATAATAATAATAATAATAATAATTGATTGTAATTGAATAAAGATGTATAGAAATGTGTACATTTTTTACAGATTATTAGCCAGATTATTAGCCTATGTAATACTACAAATTTCTTGATAAAATTTTTTTTTTTAATTATTGTGTACTATTAATATGTTGTCATCCTCAATAATAACGATAATAAATCTCTTTCGAGCTCCATTTTTTCCCATGCTCCAGCAAGACGCAATGGCTTATGGGAATTTTTTTATTTCCTTGTCCGAAAGTGAAGACCTGTGAAGTGAAGGCCTGTTGTTCACAACGGTCCCTTTGAACTGAACATTTTTGCTTCCTGCGGTTTGGAATTAAACTTAACATGGCTAAACACCCTGTGTAGTGTAGTGTACTTCGCAGAATGCACCTTTATTCGAAACTGGTTTTCTTTGGTCAAGTTGAGAATTAAATCCTCCCTCAGTTTACATGTTTTTTGTCATAAAGTTGTTTCCATTGCACTAATGTTCCCTTCACATCCCAGCATTCAGAGTTGGCACTCGCGATGATGTCACCAAATAATCGACAGCTAAATTCACTAACAATTTAAGCATGACTCCGTCGATTATTTCTTGCACCCGTAATCAGCGGTGATGGTCTGGTCTGGTCTTTGCAGGCTGCCGTTAAAGCGGTGGTGGCTTCGACACGGCTGGGCAGTGCCAGCAGCCACGGCAACTCGGACGCAAGCAAGGCGAACTCTCTTCCCTCCGAGCAGACGAACGTGGAAGACGAAGGGCAGCCTGAAAAAGAAGTTCACAACCTGGAAGACTCATAGACGTGCACGTTTTTTGTCACGAGGGAACAAGTTTGCGAAACTTTTTTTTTTTCCCTCACAGGTTGGGTTACACCTAAATCCATGGGGTCCTGACGGGACCTGACGGGGTCATGAACGGACTGGGAATTGTTGATATGCATGTGATTTGATTTTAGGTTAAAAAAAGAAAACAAACCCACAAATCATGCCATTTTAATACAAGGCATCTTGATATCTGTATCATGTATTTCGAAGCTGTATGTCAACCAGGTGAACTGAACGTCTGTCTGTAACAGATATCGGCTGATCATTATGTCCGAGTTATATCCTAAAGAGAAAACCGAATCATCGGAAAGTTTTTAATCACTGTAAGATCTTATGAGTATCTGAATTATGACAAACATATTTGTAAACACTAAGTACAAATAACACAATTTAAGCCAAATCCCATGCTCTAAATATTCATGTTCATATATCATATTCTAGGAACATGCTTAAACAATGTTGCTTTACATCCTGATTTTTTTCTTTTCTGAATCGAAAGGGCTTAGAATAATGTTTGTTTGTTGTCGAAGAAGGACTTGTTTTCTACTTTTCTAAGAATCAATACCAGTACATGATGCATGGTTTAAAAAAAAAATAATCAAAAAAAGAGATATGCACAAATCGGTTATCGTTAGCAGCGCCAAAAGCCTTGTGCACACCTCAGAAAGTCACAGCGTCTGCTCCAAAAGTGTTGGCACCCTTGGGTAAAAAAATTAAATAAAAAACTTAGGAAAAATGTCTGCTGTTAATAAGATCAGTCCCGCGCTGCGAATGTTATAGAAAGCTTACTTCTAATCAGAGTAAATATTAAACCCCTTGCCCTGCGATGGACTGGTACCCTGTCCAGGGTGTACCCCACCTCGTGCCCAAAGGCTCCTGCGATAGATTCCAGCCTTGCCGTGACCTTGTACATGATAAGTGCTATAGAAAATGAATAAATTAATGGATAAAACCCGTATTTAAATTACAGGATATATACATTTAAAAAAATGTATTACTTTGCTTTGTACAGCCTTCTTTGCCAACATAACACCATAACAGATTTTGGTATTCAGTTCTTTTTTTTGATACTTCCTACATTAAACCCATCTTGAGTGTTGAATAATCAAACCGAACTACAGTACAAGTCAAAAGTTTAATTCAGTGTTTCTTTGTTTTGTGATTTATTTTCTACATTCTAGAACAATACTGGAGATTTAAAAACTATGGAATAACGTATATGGGATTATGTAATTAAATAAAAACAGCAGCAACAACAACAATCAGTTGTTATTTTAAGACCTAAATCCCATTAAGCACGATGATGAAACTGGCTCTCACGGAGACCATCCCAGGAAAGTAAGACCTAAACGTTACCTCTGCTGCAGAGGAGAAGTTCATTTAGAGTTGCCAGCCTCAGAAATCAGCAGTTAACAAACAGCACCTCAAATTAGAGCCATTATGAAGGATTTACAGATCTCAATATCAACTGTTCAAAGGAGATTATTGGATATTTTTGATGCCTTCAGCATGTTTTATAATGTAGAAAGAAATAAAAATCAGGAAAGACCATGGAATTAGAAGGTGTGTCCAAACTTTGGACTTACAGTAGGTTCAAAGGAGGCTCCAGTGAAGTTTCAGCGCTAATGTTTGTAGTTCGCTCAAAGAAACAGCTTTCCCCTGGCATGCCTTTTAAACAGCTCATTGGCTTGTACTAGTTGTCGATTTGGAGACATCCTTAACCCCACACTGTCTTTTCTACTATCTTGTGTAAAGGGCGAGATTTCAGGCATTAAGCTGATGTATGAATTTTGGTCTTTTATTTTTTATGTATTTGTTAACACTCTCTATATTGATGAAGGAATGGAGGAGTTACAGTTGGTCTTGGCTTAAGAGTTCCTAAACGCTCACGTGAACCTAAAAAGTGTCAAATATACAGGAAATGTTCATAACAACTTGTAGGGGAGCCAATTATTTTGCTCTGTGCTGTTTTTTTTATATATATATTTCTTGCATAAATTTACTTTTCCCCCATACAGAATTTTAAATGTGCGATCACACTACTATTTAAACACAGATAATTTCCACATAACCACTTGATCCCATTTTTACCAAGGGTGCCAATAATTCTAGACCTGACCTTATATTCAGGTTTTAAGGCTTTAACATTTCTTCATTTTATATTTGAAAGCTATTGTGTTCGTCACAGTCTTGACTGGTCAGCCTTTGGAGAAAGGAGTTGAAAGTTGTATCGATCGATTGAATGTTACTTACGTACGTTATAGCATGCTTTTATGTACAAATATCAGCAAATGCTGTTTCGGAATTCTTCGTTCAGACGTATGGAAAGGAATGTAGCATGGGCGTACTCTATAGAGGTTGCATTGCATGTAGGAATGTTCTCAAGCTCCAGATGTCTTCTTCTTCTTCTTCTTAAAGTGCACATATTTTACTAATATTAATTGTGTTATACAGTATGATATTACAGGGCCACGTTGTATGAGACTCAGAGGTCAAATTTGTATATCTGCCTGTTTCTATTATAATATTTTAATTTTAAAAACGATAAAAATGATACCGTGTATTAATTGCAGAAATAAAAGCAGTACGAGAGAAGCGTTGTGTCTGATTATTTAATATGATTTATCTTGCATGGAAGCAGAAATAACTAAATCGTCCTGTTAATATATACTAGATACTAGAGCTGTGAATTGTTCTGTAGGTGGATTGTCAATGCGATTCGATTGGATATTTATGTGTTGCGATCTTCGATTTGACTTGATTTACTAGAACCAATGTCAGTTATATTTCTTAAAGCATTTGAAATATTAAAAACTAGTAAAAGTATCTAATAAACACTGAAATACTATGTAACATGGTGTTGATTGTAAATGTCATGCCTTATACAAGGTACAGTCGACCCTCAAAATTCATGGAGGTTCCATGCCTAGAGCACCCACAAACTGAATTGAAGAAACTTGAATTTTGGATTTGATCAAAAAAATGCCTATAAATGGCCTTTAAAAAAAAAAAAGCTTTAAACACTAAATATATTCCCAATACACTTTAATTTAATTTCAAACTCAACTTAATACAATACCCTTTAAAAAAACAGAATATAAATGTAAACCTGTATACTATACAGTACTGTACTGCTGTGTCTCCTGCAGTGCTAGAATATAAAATACCGATGCTACCCCTATATGTACTGTAATTCATGTAAGCGTGTTTTCTTTGGTATGCAAAGAATTTTTTTTTTTTTGGGTATAAGTACTATAGGGTAAATATGGTAATAATTCACCATCCCAAGCTGTCTTTTCCTCTACGGTCGCTTTGTGTTCTCTCTACAGTACTAAAAAAATAATCTATAAAGTGTTATATTTTAAATGGACATTGAACTGAATTTATCTTAAAATTTATTTTAGAAAAAATAGTAAATCACATTGTTCTTAATAGTTTAGCGATAAAAGTAAAAAGAAAATTGAAAAGGATATTAGTGGTTTCTGCAAAATTGCAAACAATTATTAGTTAGGGTCTAAGGAAAAATCTGCGAATGACCAACTCGGCAACTTCTTGGGGGTGGGGGGGACTGGGGTCGACTGAAATAATATTTTCTCTCGCCAGTAGTCAACTCCACACCCCAGTTCAATAGGTGGCGGTATTACGACAACCATGGCAGAAACCCAAAAGAAGAAGAAATGCAATTGTTTGTTGAAAATTCAAGTGGTTTGCTGTGGTCTTGACACCACAGGAAGCGAACCACCTCGGACAGGATCATCATTCACTGAGATTCCTTAAAACATTTGCACTATTCAAATGTTTTTACTGCAGCTTCAGAGTCTCATCACCGTACTGTGATTTCTGTAAAAGTCACTGTTTTTAAAACTTCATTCACAATAAATTTCACATATCCTGATTTGACTTGAATGTGCCTTACAGTAGGCAGTCACATATTGTGTAATACACCGCATAATAGTTCTCACATGTAGCCTATCCTATGTTGTATAGTACAGTATGTAGTAACTATTAGTGTACTTAAAGTTCTGCTCCACATTTTATTTGCCCCAAAATCTTGACTCAGTTTAAAAATGTATAACTTCAGCTTCAAGAAAAAAAATATTCAAGTTCCTGGTTTTGTTTGTTTGTTTTTATTGATTTTTGCCCTATACAGAGTAGCCCAAAAGTTTAAATCTTTAGGCATTTTTCTTATTATTAAAAAAATGCATACTTTTTATTTCAGACCTGAACTTACAACGACCAAATTGTGTAGTAATCCATTTGCGGTTTCACAGTGCAAACACAGCTGCTTTACACGGGGAATGCCACAACACACACGGTCAAAAACCTGATAGAGAGTTTCATTGACAAAAAGAGAAAATAGATTAGTGGTTATCAGCCACTCAGCAGTGAGTTGAGACTAATCGTGGTTAAACGAGCCCTGTTGGTGATCACTGGTGACTAATCCAATAAAGTTTTTTTCCAAAAAATTAAGATAATGAATATCCAATATACATGATGTACTTTGGCTAATTTAGAATTGATGCAGTGGTTAAATAGGCCTGGGGTGTCATTATGTTTTCATTGCTGCTATTATTCTTCTCTTGGTATTCAGTTAGCATTTGTTATATTTTTAATGTTGAATCACTGTTTCCTCAAAGCTTAAATTAGGTAGGGTTTTCCAGATCCATTTTTTTTTGTCTTATCAGGTTTATCATACATATTAAATGGTTAAATACACCGGTATGAGCAGTTAAGGGCAGGAAGCGTAATTCATGGCGTAATGAAGTACATCAGCTCATACTATAGCTACTAAAACCCCGGATCTGACTCCAGAGCGTCTACAGCGACAGTGTATACGACAAGTAGAGGTAGGGGCTGCCAAAACAAGCGTGAGGAGCGGCAGCGAGTTGACCGCACACTCCATTCACAGGTAATGGTAGCACACAGGCATCAGAATGTGCACGGGGGCGGAGCCGCAGATAGACCTCATGTACACGGGCCGGAGCTGTAACTCTAGTAGTACTGTATATATAAAACCGTGAACGGTGCTGGATTAATTGTCCAATGTACATAATAATAAATTGTATTTACATTAAGGGAGTCTAGAGCAATATATGAATCTGTATACAGTATATTTTGTTTTGTATATAAAAATATTTTATATACAAAACAAAAACAATTATATTAAGAAACAGTGCCAGATTATTTATATAGATATAAAGTACAGTATTAGTGGTTAGCACTGTCGCCTTGCATTTCCAGGGTCCCGGTTCGATTCCCACCTCGGAGTCTGTGTGCATGGAGTTTGCATATTCTCCTTGTGCTTTGTGGGTTTCCTCCAGTTCCCTTCTACAGATTAGCATCTGTAGGTGTTGGTGTTTGGTGTCCCCAAATCATGTGAGTATGTGGGTGTGCCTGGTGATGGATTGGCACCCCGCCTTGTGTCCTAAGTCTCCTGGGATAGACTCCACCATACCCCCCCCCCCTCAACCTACTGTTTACTGGATAAAGTTTAATAGAAGATGCCTTTGTTTGTCCACAAAATTCACATTTGTCCACATTTACCAGTTGGGTGTTGGCCGTTAAACTAAGACTATGTTTTAATCCTATGTTTAATCCTTTAATCCTTTGTGCCCTATTCTGAAAGCTGCTATAATAATGGTTCTCCCCTCTTCTGTTGTGTTCTGCCCCATACGTTCCCTCTTTTTTATTTGCTTCTGAATTTTGTGCAAATATTGCATAGTGCATATGTCTTCTTTAACCAACCCGTGCTTGTTGGGTTTCCTACGGGGACTCCGCTCTCCTCCATCCGTTCTATGAACATTATTTCTTTAGATTAGCATTCTAATTGGTGCTCCCAAATTGTCTGTAGTGTGAATGAGCGTGTGAGTGAGTGTGTGCCTTTTGATGGATTGGCACCTCATGCCCCAAGTCTCCGCTGCAACCCTGTATACAGGATAAAACAGAACAGACAATAAGTGAGGGAGTCTGAGATAGATGGAGAGAGAGAGATAGAGCTCTTTAATTACTTTGTTTTCTTGACTTCAGCTTTATTTTTTTTTACTCGGATTAATGGGTGTACTGGTACGGTGTACATAAACATTTGGCCACGCTTGAGCGCTCTTGGAGTTTACCTCAGTTTTAATCACCGCTCAAAAAGAAGAAGAAGAAGAATGAAAAAAAAATTGTCTGACGCCGTTGACGCCCCCTACAGGCACCCGGGTGTAAGCGCTCGGTCAGTGGCGGCTCATGACAGGCGGGGAGGGGGAAGGAAGAAGTGGAAGCCGCGGATCCATCTTCAAGAGAAAATAGGAAAGAGACCGCGTTTCCACCAGTTTTATTTCGTTTCTTTTAGCGGCATCCTTTCTTGTAAATACGTGTCAGGGAGCCCGAGGTGGGGGCTGTGTCATTGTCTGTAGGATGTCCCGACATGAAGGTAAGGTAAAAAGAAAGAGAAGGAGAAAAACACACACATACACACAGTCGATTGCTGCGTAAAAAGAATTTTGAGCAGCCGCGGGTTGCCATGTTTTGTATTGAAATGCACTGGGAAAGGATCATGATGGCCGCCGCCATGTTCACTTCCTTTAACGTATCACCCTCTCTCTACCTCTCTCACCAGCCCTTTGTGGAAAATTCTAGAATTCTGAGAAGCGCTGGTGCCGGTCCGCCTTGTAAGTCACGCGACAGGAACGCTCGGACGTTACTTAGCATTCGCGCTAGCACCTAGCTTTAGCGAGCGCCCCTGGCTTTGGCCTGGTGTAAAGAGCGAACCGAAGCCCCGAGTGAAATATTCAGCTCTTCCGAGACTCCAGAGGTGACTGCAGTGTCATCTAGGCCCTGCTTTACAATGCAGTTCTCTTATAAAACGTCCAGCTGAACCCGAGTGAAGCACGATGATCCAGCAAATCTTAGCCACGCCACGCTAAGCTAAGCTATGTTAATTTAAGCCGGGCTAGGCGCCGGTATGTGGCGGTCACTCGGATGAACCTGGGCCGCCCTTGCTACTGCTGCTTCACTCGTGTAGCTCAGGTTGAAGCTAGCGTTAGCCTCCAGTCACGCTATTTACAAGTGCTGTAAAAGTGAATGACTTGCACGTCTGGAAATTAGCACGAAGCTACACCTGGCGTGTGCTAGCTAACCCCAAGTCTTCGTTTTTACTATCAACACGTCGAGTATAAATATCTTAAAACGTCACAAACTCGCTTACCAAAACATAAATAGGCAATATTTTGTTTAATGTCTTGGTCACAGCCGAGTTGTTTAGCCGTCAAGGTGTATCAAGTCTTCCAGATATTCTAGCTAAGTTTACCTGAGTGATTAGCTTACTTACATAGAATCAGAATTCCTGACATAGAATCAGCCAGAAAGTCACTTTTACTTAGGTTTTATGTATAAATATATTAATATAATGTGAATACTATCTATTTTTACTCGTTGTTTGCACACACACATATATGACTATTAACTTTGAGTTTGGTTTTATTAGTTATTTTACTTATTTCAAAATCTCATTTGAGCAAGTTTACATTATATCAGTAATCCAGTTTGCTTAATTTGTATTCATCAACCTGCACATAACCCATTGAGAAAGTGGATTAAGATTAATTAGACCTTGTATCTAGAAATCCCATAGTTATAGATACACGTGTTAAGCATGAGTGTACTTGGACTAATCCGATAAGGATGATTCAGATTATTCTAGAGCGTGTGTGAACAACGTATACACATGAATCAAGATTAATTAGATTAATAGTTTTTAAAAATCCCATAGACGCCCGTTAAGCATGTGTGTAATCTGATTCGGATGGTTCAAACACATGTGAACAATGTAATAAAGTGGAGTAAGAATGATGAGATCTTGTTTCTACAAAAGCCATAGACACCTGTTGCGCATGTGTGTCCGGAGGTGCATATGTGAACAACATATAAAAGTGGATTTGGATGAACTAGATCTTGTTTTTGTTTTTTTAGAAATCCCATAGAGACACCTGTTAAGCACGTGTGTATTTGTAATAATCCGATTCAGATTATTCATGTGTAAGCAATATATGTTGTGACATATATTCATGTTGTGAATCGGTTTAGTGTATGCAATGCTTTGTATTAAAAATCAATTGGGTGTTATGTTTTTTTTATCTCTGAATGATAAGTTATTAGGAACGGTAATAATTAGATTATTCGATTATTCCAGTGATGTATCTTGGGTAGCGAAATCTTTTGGATACACCTGTGGGGATTAAGGCTGTATTCTGTGAGAAAGTTTGGGGTAAATTCATTCAGTTATGTTTCAGGATTGTTTTGTGTGGCAATTCTGACCAAATTATTTGTTTAAAATTGATCATATTGGGTCGTCGTTGGTGATTCCGACCCCAAGTATACTGCAAAGTTGGAGTATTTCTTGTTATCCATATTTCTTCCAATGGGAGTGGAAAACCTGATATCTGATGACTTTAAATACAAAAGGGTGGCTTGTATAGTATGTAGAGATGATTAGTAATAATAAACACCTGAAAAAAACCCTGCATCTCTTCTATAACTGTATATATTGTGTATGTTAAGAGTGCTACTTGGTTAAACTCGTTTAATAAACTGTTTTAAAGATGTTTTATTAATTTAAAGATGTACTAATAGATATGTGGGTGGCACCATGGCCTCGCGTCTCTCAAGGGTTCGAGTCCCGCCTTGGGTCTGTGTGCATGAAGTTTGCATGTTCTCCATGTGCTTGGTGGGTTACCGCCAGGTACTAAAGTCCCCCGACACAGTCCAAAGACATGCAAGGTAGGCTGACTGGTGTTTCCAAAGTGCCCGTAGTGTGTGTGTGTGTTATGCGATGGATTTACCCCTGTTCCAGGGTATAGCTTGCCTCATGCCCTGAGTCCCCGGGGATAGGTTCCAGGCTTCTGCCATTCCTGAACAGGATAAGCGGTATTAAAAATGAGTGAGTGATAAATATGTTTACTCGAACAGATTATTTACATGCATGTTAACACAGTAATCAAATTGCAGGAGAAATCTGATTATTTGTAATGAGAGATAAAATCTGCTCTTGCCTCCCTTTTTTTTTTTGTATATCACTTATTTTATTTATTCATGTATTTATTTTTGTCTTGTATATTTTAGTTTCTTTTTTTGTATTTCCATTGCTGTATTCTTGGTAGTAATCATGTCACGGAAGCTGTTTATGTGACAGAGAGTGTGTGTCATAAACAACTGTAAAAACAGTGTAAATGTAGAAATGCACTCATTTTATATGGTAAAACAGTGGCACCTGCTTCATTTTACTTGTTTAAGTAACAGAATATTTATCCAACTGTGTTACACACTTGCGTGACCTCTTAACAAAACTAATCATAGTAACATTGTGGCATCCTGGAGGAGTGTAAACTGGCATGTTCAGCGTTTATTAGTTGGCCATAATGCCAGATGCAATAGTTATTTTTGCTTTGTCTTGTAGCATCGGTTCCCCATGTTATAAATCCCTTTAAGCATCACGATACGCAAATTTTTTAGGGTTTTGCAGATTATTGAGGGAGGAAGTTGTCTAAGGATTAAGGAATGTCAGTGAGATTTTGAGATGACTGATTTAAGTACAGCATTGAAACGTCCTCCTAACCTTGATTCTATAAAGAGTGTTGACATGTCAAAGTGAAATTCAGTGTAATGTGTGTTAATATTAAAAAGTGTTTTTTTTTTTTTTTTTTTTTTTTTGTCTCCAGAACAGATTGGTTGGTTGTTAATTGTGAAACATGGCAGTTTCTCAAAGCTGTACTAACTGGGTTTAGGGCTGGTGTAAAACTTTATAGTAACATAATTTACAGCTTTTATGCTCTATACACTTTTTTTTCTTTCTCCTGCACAATTCCATATTTGTAAAGCTGCACCATATAAATAAAATTGAGTTGAATTGAATTAAACCATCTTGTGATGCCTGGGATAGGAGGCGGATCCACTTTTTAAAAAGACCACACCCATCGGGATGGATGTGTTGCATCAGGGTGTAAAGTGATTAGTTAGCAGAACTTTGAATTGATTTGCAGTGATGTGTCTTTAAGCGGACAAGTAGAGAGAGAGAGTTGTTGCTGAACTGCTTAAGGTACTTGGGGGTGGGGGCTTGAGCTTTTTTGTATTGAGCTTAAAACACCCTTCATCATGGGACATTTGCTTGGATTGGATTTTTTTTTTTTTTTTTTTTTACTTTTCCTCCTCATCTGTTTAGATGTAGGTTTTTCTATCTGTTTTTTTTCATTCATCTGTATTACTTGAATTTTCTTATATCTCACACTAAGTCACAAGCTCAGTCCTTGACTGTAAGCTTTCCAAGACAGTGTATGAATTATCGACAACTCGATTTCAGTGACGTTCAGTGTTCAAAATGCTGTACATAGCAAAGATTTCAGTCCGGGTTCCCTGATCAAAGGAAGATTTCAGATTTTGATTCTTTTTCTACTGGTTCATCCAAGACCGGGTTATTTTTAGAAAACTTGTCTCAGAAACTGTGTGCAGGTCAGACTTTTTAAAGGATTTTTTTTTTCTCCCTGGTTCTAGACGTAATCAATTAGCGAAAGCAGCTTTAGGAGTCGACCATGCGGCAGGCTTGTCAGCAGCCCGTGAAAATCAAGTGTGCAAAAACACTAAAGTTTTGGAATTTAAAACGTAATTGGTGGCCTGGTGTTCATGACTGGAGAAAAAAGAGAGAAAAAAATCCCAGAAATGGGTTGTGGATTTAAGGTGCAGCCTCAAGTCAAAAGGTTGTTTTTTTTCCTTGCTAGAGTTCACAAACTTGTTACAAGTTATTTAAGGAGCGTTGTATATTTGTTGAGTGCTTAACTAATCTCAAGGCTGCGCAGTGAGCTTTTTTTTAAAAGGAATCGTAAGAATTCAAAGTCCATGAGAAATTCATGGGAGATTCTGTCAAATTTTGGAAAAGTTTGTGGTTGGTTGTTGCAGCATTGTCTTCTCTTTTCTAAGTGGAGTAAAGTTCCAGTTTTCATCGCAACGGTTAAATCTCTGGCTGCTGAAAGCAAGAGTTGTGATCTTCGGTGGTTAGTGTGTGAGCAATGTAATAATCAGCTAGGAAATGTGTAATCACAACACTGTAATTTCTTAAGATGCATTTTAACTTGTAAATAAAAATAAAAAGGCGGGGTGGGAGATCAAACCTGTACAAAGCAGACCAAAAATGTTTTAAGGGCACGGAGTATGGGTGAGGAGGTTCTGGAGACACTTGGATGCAAAGATCACGGTAGGAATTTGGAAAGGTCGAGCTGTGAAAAGTATTTTTAGAAAATGTAGAAAGAGAACAAGCAAACAAGTATTTGATATAAAGGGGTTTGAACCGAAAGGAAGATGGAGGATGTCAAGACCAGAAGGGGGTGGTAATGAAAAACAAACAATTGAATAAAGGTGGTACCAATCAGGTTAGTGCACAATAGTTTTTGAATGAGGAGTGAGAGGTGTGCAGTGTTTTGAATAAATTAACATCACTAACCTCATTAACCGGTTTCTTTACGTTATTGTATTTCACTCATTTATCACATAATTAATTTATTGGGATTGTGCCATCTATAACTGATTAAATAAAATAGTAAAGGCCACCATGTGGCAAAATTTACTTTTTACTCATTCTTGTATGTTCAGACTTTTCTCGTATTTCTTTACTTTTTTTTTTTTTCATTTTTTTGATTGGGCTGGCATTGAAGGCGCTGATTAGATTTCCCTCCTGTTGTGACCTCATATAGGAAGAGCCCCTCCCCCAGTTTGTTGCTTAACTTTGCTGTTCTCTGGGTGGGTGTGGCTCAGCGGTAATTTACATAAAAACTTTGGAAGAGGAGTGAGGGGGGGATTGAAAAATGCGTTAACGGAGGGGTATTTCAGCTGGGGCATTTACACTTTGAAGGAGCTCTGAGACCTGTCTTAACTTATTTAAAAAAATATTAACATATATGACCTCTTATAAACAGAGAAAAAAATGTGCGTCTTGTCACTGTTGATAATCATAATAATTAACCGATTATTGGTTTAGAAAAAATGTGTGAAGTTTGCATAAAAAAAAAAAAAAGATGTTTGTATTGCTTAAAAATACGACTTCTTGCAGACATGTCTCTCGGGCCCAAGCTTCAGAATCGTTGAGTTCTGTCTGTGTATTTGCGTATGCTATTACTTGCATGCACAAAAGTAACAGCATACAATTCTTTGATAGAAGTTATCAAAGAATTTACTCAGTCAGTGGTGAGTAAATGACAATTTGTGTTTTGCCTGCTTGTAAGAAACGTTCTGTGGATCTGCATTGTCAATGAAAGTGACTCTTTGAATGTGGGCGGGTCTTTGTACATGTCAGTGGAAACGCACCAGCTTCTTATGTGAACGCCTGCATTCTGGCTTGTGAGACTTTCCTTAAATGTAGCCGTTGCATAAAACGAATTTCTCTCGAACAGTAAATACCTCACTCCTCAGAACAAAATAAAAGGTAATGCCACAGGGATTAAATTGCAGGATTTGAGGCTTTCAGGTTATAGAATAGCCTAAAGACTTCAAGATTACCTGTTCATGCTAGTACTTGTGCGAAGGTTATGAAGCCTTCACAAAAAAAAAAAAAAAAAAAAAAAGGCGCTTGGGTGATCACCTCGAAGGAGCCGCCTGAACACACACACACAAAAAAAGCACAGACATGGTGTCTGAGGGTTGGAAGATCATGTGGCTGATGAGAACAGAAATTTGGGTCCAGTATTAAGTATGTCAGACATGTTGAAGATGTGATTACGGACAGACAAACTTTTTTAAGATGATGCGCTTCTCTCCAACTGTCACTGGTAGCGAACATGGACGAAAGTTTGGAGTTTCAGTTCGATATTGAGTCTGATGATGTTTATTAGCTGCATAAGATCTGAAATAAATACAGGGAGGACATTATATATGCGCATGTGGTTGTTTAAACCGGTAGTCTGCATTTTCAAGGATTTGAATTTTTTTTTTTGTTTGCGCCCCTGAGGTATCGTTGTCACAAGTTCCTGCACAATGTCGTCGTCAGAAATCGCTCTCTCGTCACGTTTGGCTCAGGTTGAGTGTGAGAGTGACACAGCAGCATATGTTTTGTGAAGGTTTTATATAGAGGACATGTAGCACATACCAGAACTGAGGAGCGTAGCAGGTGTCTCTCACCTCCTCCTCACACTTCCCCATCACGTGTTGTCTCCTGTTCTTGTACTGCACCGGGTACTTTTTTTATTTTATTTTTATACTTTCTCAGCTCAACGCAGGTTTCATTCACAAAATATGACTTCACAAAACGCTCTGGTGATTCAGCCATACGAAGACCTTGAAATAGACAATTAACATTTGGAGAAAAGATAGGTGACGTTCAGGAGTTTTTTTTTTTTTTTCTTTTTTTTGTAGTCATTTTCTAACCATGTGTGCAAAAATAATTTGTCATGTTTAGATTTTTGTATGGTCCTTGGTTTTAATAAGCCAACCAGATTTCCTCCCCTTTTGTGACCTCATATATGAAGTAACCCCTCCTCTGGCTTGGTACCCAACTCTGCTGTTCTCTAGTTGAGGGTTGGGGGCGTGGCTCAGCAGTAGCACCTTTAAATACGCACTGAAACGGGTATATCTGCAAACTAAATTTGAAGCGTGACACAGCAGCATATGGCATTTCTGGGATTCTCGAGGGGCCAGCGTCTTCCCTATAGTCCTGATCTCACTCCATCAGACTTTCACCTGTTTGATCCCCTGAAACCAGCCCTACGAGGACATTTTTTAATTAATGAGGTCCATGGAAAAAGGAGATTATGTCGAAAAATGATCATCAAAAATGTCTCTTCTATAAGTTATAAATAAAATAAATGTATATAGAATTGTTAAAATCTACTTCTATAGACTTTGGTGCCTTCGTTTAGTTTAGCCGGTTGTGTGGCCATTTCTTTCCTCCCCTCCCCCCCTTTTTTGTAAGCTGTCTCCATCTTTTGCATGCGACTCGGGTAAAGATTTTGTTTGCAAATTCTGAGGAAGAATCAAAAACAGTTTTCTTTTTGCTTAACAAGTTTCCCCTGAAGATATGTAATGAAGCTTAAAAACTTTAATTATGTTCTTAATAGATCATAATAATAATTAAGAAGCGTTTAGATGTCAGCAAATCAAACAAATCAGGTTAAGACTTGCTGTAGTGTCAGGTTTGGTAGTCAATCAGTTACATTTCATTACATTGCAGTGAGAGACCTCAGAACTGATATACTAAATGATGTGTTCAACTTCTGCATTTGAATTGCTTATCTTACTCGTCTGCAACTTGGTAACATTTGAGTTACGAATTTCCGAAGATATAAATGGATCATGGTTTTACTTCCGGTTCAATCATGTATCATGAGTGTATTGTACGACAAATCAGACACTGCAGTGTACCAGATACCAATATTTACAATTATATACATTCACTTATACACTGAAAATATTGTATAAAATGTCCAAAGTCCGGTATATTGTATTTGTGTGTGCATGTGTATACTGAGAAATGAATCAGTCCGGGAGCACGATCATGAAAAATGTCTGTCCTGTAAAGCTTTCCTAATGGTGAATAATCCTAATTTTGGGGAAATCCTCAAAAATCCTTTGCAATAAGATGCAGAGACAACACTGTTACATTTGTAATGTGTGAGATTAATTTCCTTAGGCGCAGTTATGTTTTTTGTGTTGGGGAAAGAGGACAGAGATTTAGTCAAGTGGATTGGTATGCTTTACATTGTATATTCGTGTTAAAGGCGTATTCGACTTATGATTGTGCTCTCAGGACGGAACTTGTTTGTAAGTTGGGGACTACTTTTTGGGGCTGTAAAAGTATGAAATAAAGATGTTTCAAACATCTAAAAGTTTTTTTTTGTGTGTGTGAGAATTCAGTGGAATCTTGGATTACGAGCATAATTCTTTTCGTATTCCAAAACACTCGTAAACCAAATCAAATCATCCCATAAGAAATATTGAAAACTCAAATAATTCATTCCACAACCCCATAAAATACAGAAAAATTATTAATACAATATATAAAGTAAAAATAAAACAAATTAACCTGCACTTTACCTTTAAAAAAAAAGATAAATATAAATCCCAACAGATAAGTGTTTCCGTTTGTGCGCAGGCACAGTGTGTGTGTGTGGAATTAGCCCCTTCCCTCAACCAAGTGTGTATGTCTCGGTGTCCAAAAAACGCGTCACTCGTAAACCAAGACATGCTGTAGAATCAAATGAACTCAGTCTCTCTGTTTAAAAAAAATAAATAAATAAAATTATAAAGCGGCCATCGCCGTCATCTTGGTTTGAAATGAATTAGGACCAAAATAGATTAATGACGAAACAAGGTTTCAGACTTTCCTAAAAAAAAAAAAAATAATGTAGTATGTATGTGTATATATAAAAATGTGTTGTTTAATCACAGCATTCGAAATAACTGTGCAGCACGCACCTGAGAGAGAGAGAGAACGTGAAATAATGAAGCAGATAATGTTAGAACACAACTGAAATGCGTCCTGTAATTGAGTTAAGCGTTGTGTTTAACTGTGTCTTCTTGTCTTGCAGGTGTGAGCTGTGACGCGTGTTTAAAAGGGAACTTCAGGGGGCGCCGATACAAGTGTTTAATTTGCTACGACTACGATCTGTGTGCATCGTGTTACGAAAGTGGAGCCACCACAACCCGACACACCACCGAACACCCCATGCAGTGCATACTAACCAGGGTAGACTTTGGTAAGAGTAACACAGCTGAACATGTTCTCCCAGCTCTCCAATATGATCATGATGATAATAACCCCCCTCTCACTCTTTTTCTCTCTCTCTCTCTGTGTCTTTGTGCAGATCTGTATTACGGCGGAGAGGCGTTTTCAGTAGAGCAGCCCCAGTCGTTCACTTGTCCTTATTGCGGCAAAATGGGTTACACAGAAACGTCTCTACAGGAACACGTGACTTCGGAGCACGCAGAGACTACCACAGAGGTGGTGAGTGTATTTACACTGCGTTCGCAAAATCCTGATTAGCCACCAATCAGGAAGCGCAAAAGCTAATAACATGGTTCCTTTAAGCCACGTGAAGCCATCTTTTTAAAAAAAATCTTTATACTGTGGTACTACGTTTTCGCACTGGTCTGATCCGTATCCTGGCCATCTGAAGGTCATAAAACACTGATGTATACTCGCCGCGCAGCTGGCTTATACATGCAATTTAAACTCGGAGAATGTGAGCTGTTAAATGTACTCATGGTGTTTAAGTCAACCCAGGACAACGCTATCCGCTCCTTCTCCTTGCATGAGCTCACAGGCGCCCGTGATTGGCTGTAGAGCCGTGATTGATGTGAAAGTGCCAAGTTCCTCCCATCCCACTCTCTGCAAATCAGCTTTCTCCAGGCTACATCATCACCCGGGAATCTCACCAGCAAGCACTTTACCACCTTCCCTCTTCATAATAATCAGCCTTCAGATGCGTCCTTCGAATGATCTGCGTCAGGCTAATTGAGACACACCATTGGTCTAATGTGCATCCTTTCACCAGCCATCCTATTGAACTTTATTTTTTTATTTATTTTAATTGTTGTTGAGGAACATCGTGTCCTGTCTGAGTAACAAGTCCAAGTTGTTGGCATGATTTTGTGTAGACTGAGGAGAGGGTTACAAGCTTTAAATGCCTCATATGTTACTATTTCTTTAACAATTTGTCATAGCTCCCCCCCCCCCCCCACTCGCACGTTTTATTTTAATTAGGTGCTTTTTCTCAACATGCTGTTAAGCCCATGACTGTCTCTCTCTCTCTCTCTCTCTCTCTCTCTCTGTGTGTGTGTGTCTCTCTCTCTCTCCCCCACAGATTTGCCCCATATGTGCAGCTTTGCCCGGAGGCGACCCCAATCATGTGACGGACGACTTCGCTGCTCATCTCACACTTGAACACAGAGCACCAAGAGATTTAATATCCTTTCAGTTCTCATGTCCATTTTGATTCCTCCCTCACGATTCCTGTTTGTGTCTAAAGTGTCATCAGTTTCAAAGCAGAAACATTTCATTTTGTGATCTAGTGGGCGATTGAATGCTTTTAGATTAATTAAAATCTTCGAGTCTGTGTTGCAGCATTACCACCGTAATCAGTATTTAGATTTTAGGTTTAACCAGTGCATCATCTCTTCTCTTCTGTGTGTTCACTCGGGCGTCAGGTTCACTAGGCTTGGTACACAGGATATGACATCACACTCACGTAGGACGTCTATGTAACATAATGTCTGAGATTCTTCTTTGAGACACTTTGCATGTAACAATCAGCATTCTTATTTTTTTGTGGTGCAAATGAAGTATTGGCACCCTATCTCAAGCTCTGTTGTTTGTTACGATGTAATGCGACACACTTTTTGACATACGATAAGCATGTTTTACATTTCATTGCCCTTCTTTGAGTCCTTAACTCTGCTGCGTGTACGATGAGAGCAGCGGGGTGCGGCACGTGCGCAGGATGTTCCACCCTGGGCGCGGACTGGGCGGCCCTCGGGCACGGAGGACTAACATGCACTTTACCAGCAGCTCCACTGGGGGGCTCTCATCCTCACAAAGCTCCTCTTACTCCCCGAGCAATCGGGAAGCCATGGACCCTATAGCAGGTGTGTGTATACCTGTGTGTATGATTTTAAAGCCACAAGCTGTTTAGTTTACTTCTGGAAAATTCTATGCGCTAAATACGAACAAGGAGCTGGTAGCGTCTTAATCCTTAAAACCTTAATTTATCGTGCGTCCACATCATAAGGTCATAGCCTCATTCTCGTGTAGTGTTATTGTGTCCGTCTTGTTTTTGATATTATTAACCGTCTCGTGTGTTTTGCGGTCTCTCAGAGCTGCTGTCCCAGCTGTCCGGCGTTCGGCGCTCGGCCGGCGGTCAGCTGAACCCTTCAGGCCCGTCAGCCTCGCAGCTCCAGCAGTTGCAGATGCAGTTGCAGCTGGAGAGGCAGCAGGCGCAGGCGGCACGTCAGCAACTGGAAACGGCGCGCAACGCCACGCGCCAACGCAGCAACGCGAGCAACATCAGCGCCAACGTGCCGCCGCCCAGCACCGCAACAAACACAGCCATAACCGAGAGCAACCCCATGGCCTCCCACAGCTCCCAGTTCCTCCTCACACGGTAAGGACGATGAAATCACATCCCAGTGTAATCCAGCTGCATCCCGAACAAGCCCAGTCTGTAATGAGAAACCTTCCATCACAACTCAGCGAGACTAAATAAAGATGAATGGCGAACATCACGCTGATTAATTCCGCAAACTTTGTTTGATCAGTTCTGGTTCGTTTTACAGAAGATTTTAAATCTAATTACAAAATTGAAAAGTTACAACTTTGTTATAAATGGCTGACCTGCAACGAATATGTTGTTGGAATTTTTATAAATAAATCTTTTATTTTTCAATATGAAGCCCATTTAATTTCGTTTGCCTAATACTCCGATATTCATATTTCAAACAATGTCAATATACGTGGGTCGCCCGCCCAAGTACACAGTACTCAGTCTGTGGGGAAACACTGGTATAACTTGTCTGCTAGAAACAGAATCATCAGAATTGAGAAGATGAGTCTCACTCAGGATTCTCATTTGACTCATTAAGTGATCCTCTTCTAGCATCAGTTTATGAAAACGTGCTATTTACTGCAGGTATACTCGAGTCCTACCTGTTGAAAACATTCCTCATTTTACTTCATTACCTGCCAAAGTTTAAGAGAAAACCAATAAAGTGAACAGCTGTAATGTGCGAGTGTTGAGCGTGAAGAAGACATGACTCATTCATTTAATCAGAGTTTGTTTAGTAACCGGGAGTTTAATTAAACATTTAAGAACAAATGAGGTTCTCGTTACTACAAGTGGGCATTTGGGTCCTGTTAAAAATCTAGCTTTGCGACCTTTCTCCTTTTGGAGCTGGCTGTGCTCGAACAGCTTCAAACTGAAATAACGGTTTGACGATTTTAACGGTTTGTTCAGTCATGCCCTTGAACATCTCTGAGGAACATCTCTGACGAATGTTATATGATGATACACATTTATCTCTAGTACTAATTAGTATAGAGGAAACAGTTTTATTATTATTTTCTATTTTATTTTTATTT
Source organism: Clarias magur (assembly GCA_013621035.1). Lineage (NCBI taxonomy): Eukaryota > Metazoa > Chordata > Actinopteri > Siluriformes > Clariidae > Clarias > Clarias magur. Next base: position 2,124,506 of record QNUK01000004.1, on the reverse strand, counting down.
TTTTGGATTTTTCCCCGATTTTCTCCCCTAATTTAGTCGTGTCCAATTCCTCCCCGTCACTAGGGGGCTCCCACATTAAGGCTACTACTACCACTCAGCCGGGAGGGCCGAAGACCATCACGTGTTTCCTCCGAACCACGTGACGCCAGCCGACCGCATCTTTTCGAACTGCTCGCTCGTGCACCGTTGGGGGCGGCGTAACACACTCGGAGGACAGCGCTATCCGCTCCCTCCGCTGCGCGAGCTCACAGACGCCCCTGACTGGCTGTAGAGCCGTGATTAATGTCGGAGCACTAAGTACCTCTCATCCCTCCCCTCTGAGAGAGCTCGGCCAATCAGCTCTCTCTAGACCTCTGGCTGCGAGAGGTTACAGCACCACCCGGGATTCGAACTAGCGATCTCCGGATGATAGGGCGAGCGCTTTAACCACTGCGCCACTCGGAGGCCAGAGGAAACAGTTTTAACTTTTTTTTCTTTTTTCTTTCTTTCCTTTTCCCCCCTCCTTCAGGTTGAACGAGCCGAAGATGTCGGAGGCGGAGCGTCAGGCTCTGGAGAGCGAGCGCGCTGACCGGAGTCTGTTCGTGCAAGAGCTGCTGCTGTCCACGCTGATGCGCGAGGAGAGCTCCTCCTCGGACGAGGACGAGCGGCGAGACTTCGCCGACTTCGGCGCCATGGGCTGCGTGGAGATCATGCCTTTGGACGTGGCACTGGAGAGCCTGAACCTGAAGGAGAGCTCTGCAGGCAAAGAGCCTCCACCTCCTCCTCTTTGATGATATCCCACCACCACGCAGACAATGTCCTCTGTGCTGTAACTGCCAATGACGGTGGGCAAACACACAGCTCTCACTTTTCTTTTTTTTTTCCAGTTTATTTTTATTTTACTTTTTTTTTTTGGTGATTTTTTTTTTTCAGGTCTGTCACCTGTTACATTGTAAAAATCCATAAAGAGCACGATTGAGAAGTGAAAGAGAGAGAGAGAGAGATCAAACTTGTGTGAGAAGTTAGCAAGCGCGCACGAAACAATGAAAAGTGTATGATGTACGTGTGTGTTGATGATAATCAGTTCCACATGACTAATTATTTTTCCTTTTAGCAGGTGAGCATAGGTAGCCGTGGCAGACCTTTCGCTTCCTGTGTCCTAACAAAAAAAGAAAAAGAGAAAAAAAAAAGAAAAAAATGACAAACAACTCTCCTTATAAATACTCCACATTCTAAAACTGAAGACAGAGTCCTTCTCTAATGAAGCTGCTGTGTGTATTTATGAATAGTAATTAATAAAAAGTGCTTGGATGGTTTACCATAACTACTGCATGAGGTTATTTGCAGTGTGCATGATTTTTAATGACATTGTCATTAAAATGGCAAAAACAAAAAAAAAAAGGAAAAAAAAACAAACAAACAAACCCAAAGCTTTCTTTAATTTTTTTTTAAGAGTTACTTGAACTGATTAAAAAAATGTTTTGAATCTATGGAATATTATAGAATCAGAATTTATTTAAATATTTTATAAAAAAGGAAATGAAAGCAAAAGCGAACTTTTTTTTTTCTTTCCCCCCTTTATTTTAAAAATTAAATCTGCAGTAGCTTCATAAGAAAGCAGTGCAACCTTCTGTCTCCGCTTCAGCTTGCCCTCACTTCCAGGTGAACCCGATCCTCAGCCAGTGCTGCGGAATAAAATGAAAAGAACATGGGGGGGTGCAAGTTAATATGATAGTCTTTCTTTTTTATTATTTTTTATTTTTGTTTTTTTCCCCCAAGAATGAAATGAAAGTATATATAGACGAAAAATATAACCCGCCCGAAAATTTTTCTTTTCTGTCTTTCATTTTGGAAAAAGACTTTGATGTTTTCGTGACAACTGTGTAATCACCAGATGTACTTTCTCACGTTTTGCACCTGTACAGAACAGTTAGCCTCTCCATCCATGATTCATCTTGCTCTGCTTCGTCCAATACCGGTCAAGAGTTAAACTTTTTTTTTTTTTTTTTTTTGCCAGGCCGGTTAAAATCATTGTACACAGGAGAAATTCGAGCCTGCATCAGCGTTCCTTATTTTTTTTAGTCTTGTGGTTTATTATTATTATTTCTTCAATCAGTGAAGGAGAGTTGGAGACTTTGCCACGTAGTTTTGGTTTAAAATCATTAATTAATAATAAAAAAAAAAACACAAAAACAAAGAAGAACGAATCTCATATTTGCTCTGCTAAAACGGAATGGGGCGGAAATATAAGATAGCACCTTCTATTTATTCAGGTTTTATTTTTTTTTGGATTCTTTTGATTTTTCTTCTTTTTTTTTCTTCTTTTTTTTTAAGCCTTGTGATTGAATCATGCCACCTCCATGCCTATACTTTTAGCCTCAATGTAAAATACAATGAGATGTATATTGAATTTGTGCGTTAACTTTCATAATGGTTCTTAGGACATGGGCAGACTTTCCTTTTTTTTTTTTTAAATGTAAATTTAGAATACTACAATAAAAACGGCGCACAGCTTTTGATGAAAAGAAACCCATCGTCCTCTCGCTCTTTGCAGCTGTGGTCTTTATGCACAGTCATGATAAAAAGGAAAGAAGGGGAAAAAATATAAAAGATCGATTTGATTGAGATATTTGTGGTGCCAGGATTTAAGGTTGGATTTTAACAGTGTAATATTTTTTGTTTTGTTTTGTTTTTTGCGCAAGGTTTATGAAGTTGAAGTAAAGCTTTTTTAAAAATTTAATATAATGTTTAAATTTGACAGAACAGAATTCAAAACTCGGTATGTTAAGTAGACTTTAATCACAAGTCTTTGCTTTACTTTGGAATTTGAACTCCGTTGTTGCCACCCATCTAAAACCTTATAATTTAAATGATTTACAAAATTTTAATATTACAACTTCCTACTTCTCTACCCATGTAATAGTCAACACATTTTAAATAAAACTATTAATTAAATCATTTGGAACATGAAAACGGGAAATATACCCCATACCCAAACCCTATATTAATTTACAGGTTTTTAATTTAAAATGTTTTATTTATAGAATTATAAACTGCACGTTTCCTGTTTCTCACAGGTCTGAAAACTAATAAAGCTTGATGTAGATTTCAGAATTAGTATCGACCTTTCTGAGCAAACAGCACCTTCAACATCCGCATCAGCAGTCATCGCTGTTAAAGCCTGCTCCATGTTGAGCTCGGTATATATTATCTTTGAGCACATAACACTACTTAAGGGACGTGCATAAGCACCTAACCTAAACCTGAACAGGTACTGTATATACACTGCCTGTGAGGGGAAAACAAAACAAACTCCACACACCAATATTTAATTTGAAAACCTTTAGGGTTTTTTTATTTATTCATTTATTTTTTATACAGCACATGATGTATAGCTATTTAATTTGGGAAAATAATTCGTCATGCTCCCAGAATTTCATAATTTGGGTCCTGGAATCATGTGCAATCATGGAAGAAGAACTCCACAGATGTGATCACCTGGTGATTGAGTACACTAGGCCTGGGTAACTGAAGCAACCCCTGATCATAACGCTGCCTCCAGAGGCTTGTACAGTGGACACTATGCCTGATGGGTGCATCACTTCATGTGATTCCCTTCTTACCCTGATGAACCCATCGCTCTGAAATAGGGTCAGTCTGGACTCATCAGAACACATGACCTTTTTTCATTGCTTCAAAGTCCAATCTTTACGCTCCCTTTCAAACGTGTTTTTTTTTTTTTTTTGTCTCATTAACAAAGGTTTTTTTGGAGACACAGCTGTTTAGTCCCAGTCTTGAGTTCTCATTGCATTTTGTGTGTGTGTGAGAGAATGGAAATCCTCTTAGTTTCACTTTTAAACATGGCTTTGAACTTCACTTAAGTGTCCTTTGATCATGATTTTCTTTTCTGATCATGGATTTGACATTTCAGCACTGTCCTTCCAGGTTTTCATAGTGTATTGGACAACCCAATTCCAGTCATTTTAATGTTTTCTTTGCTTGGTGCAGGCCAATAATTTGACCCTTTTAAAATGTTATTGTTTTTGGCCAGACAGTGTAAATAGTAGCATTCCCACCATGTCCGTATTATTGCAAGGAATGGAAATACAGGGTGTCCCAGGTGCCCCCATGCACAGGGGGAACTCGACACTGGGAATTATTAAAATACAATATTCTTTTGTCAAAGGCTTTTGTGGTCGTTCAGCAGCACAATTTTTCCACCTGTTGCTATGGCACTACAGGAAGTACTTTGATATAAAAGCCCGGCTCTGATGTTTTCCGCTAAGGCAGAAGAAGTCACAAAAAGGAGTCCACTGAAGGGGAAAGGACTGCAGACAAAAGATACAGTACAAGTTGGCTTCTGTCAGCGATTACTATGACAAGCTTTTTATTTTATTTATTTTCTTTTTCTAATGAATCAGTTACATGCAAAATCTTGTCACCTGCTGTCATACTGATGGCCGCTGTGACTTTTAGTTACTGACCTGCTCCCAGGGTTCCCATGTAGTAATTATGACATTGTCCTGAGATTCACATCATACTTGCAATATTTCTGACTGGAACATTTATCTGGTGTCATGCAATTTCATGGATCTTGCTCTTGTGAGCCAATAAAAACAAAAAAAAACCAACAAAAAAACAAGAGGGTGGAGGTCTTTGATTTAGCTACCTGTTAGTAAGTCGAGCTCACTTTTTTTTTTTTCTTTTTTTTTTTTTTAATCCCTCTCACGATCAACATGCACTCTTGTTTTGTGTACAAATTAATTTTGTGTCTCTGGAATTTTCTAATGTCATAAAAATATTATTTGCATTCATAATGTATACATAACAGACTGTTATAACTTTGTGTTATGACCCCGCTTTCTTTTTTCTTTCCTGATGTCATGTAGCAAATATCACCTGTATCCAATAGTTTTAAAACTTTAGTTAAAAAAAATTTAACATTTAACATAAGTTATTCATTTTTCGAATTACTGACCTACGCTGCTGAACTATTATGGGACACGAAAAGTCAGTTTGCCATGTGTTCAGCAAAAAAAAGTCACTTGACATAAAAAATATTATATTCTTGAAGAGAATTTTGATGGTTTTATGAATGATATAAAGTGTCTAATCATGATTCAAATTTTAGGCATAAAAAAATACTCAAGGCCCAAAACTCTGTAGGCTTTTTCCTTACAAACGAGAATATATGGCTTCCAAACTAACAATTGTAGATCTACCCGCACCAGACCTACTGTAACACCACTCGACTTTAGGAATTTTGGAATCTGAGGTCAGCAGTCAATTTGTGAAATTCCTATACACTAAAGTTATGACTGATTTCCCGTCTAATATGTTGAATAGGTCCCTGCGTTTCCCACCAGGAGAGTAATACAAGTGGGTGGGATACTTTATACAGCCAGTAGGCATTTTTGTTCCTGAAGTTGACATGTTGGAAGCAGAAAAAATGAGCAAGCTTTGTAAAGGGACAAATTGAAAATTAGTATTGGATGACTGGAGCGTCTCCGTCTGTTGTTCCCGATCTGCAGTGGGCAGGACATACCAAAAATGATCCAAGGAAGGAAAATCAGTGAAGCGGAGACCGGGTCATAGACGGCCAAGGCTCGTTGATGCACGTGGGTAGCGAAGTCTGGCCCGTGTAGTCCATACCAACAGAATAACTAGCGTAGATGAAATTGATGATGAGGTTAATCCTGATAGAAACGTGTCAACATACACGGTGCATCACTGGTGGCAAAAGTGGGAACCTACTCAATATTACTGTAAGCGAGTAGTCATAATGTTACATACTTTGAAGGATGGATGTCTGTTGAGCTACATACTTAATGTTATGGAACAGACTTGTTCTTGTTGGTGTAGGTTTTGGAAATAAAGGCAGCGCTATAAGACATACCACTTTTATTAAATGCACAGTAGCACAAGGAACATTTCCACTGACTGCAGAGAAGCTGCTCTCAGGATGCACAAAGCGTAGAGAATACTGATCGATTCGAAGCAGTGAGATTGAATCTGCCAGGAGCAAAGGAAACGGAGGCAGTTTTTTTTTGTTTGTTTCACTCTCTCATACAAGCACATACTATGCACACATTTTTGCAAACGCGCACACACTCACTCGCTTTTTGTTCCCTTTAAACAAATGGTCACTCTTAAAAAGAGCTCTCCAAAATAAAAAATAGCAAAGTTCCATAAGTCCGTTTCATAAATCAGAAACCAGAGAAGGAAATTAATTTGAACCCGGGATGGGTTACAATCCAAAAAAAAAATAAAAATACTAATAAAATCCCCGTTGTGTGTAAAATTTAATCAACGAAAAAGTAATACAGTAGTGCCCAGTCACAGTTCTTTATTTTGAAAAGGAAATAGTATATACTGTATGTATGTAATTCAGGACATAAACAACGTGAGGATGTACTCGAACCTGGATGCGGGTCGCCATGGCAACGAGGTCATCACAACAAGAAGAGCAATGGAACTTGAAACAAAAAGAACCAAAAAAACAAATTGATGCTGTTTGCGCTTATATTGTGAAGTTTGTACAGTACGTTTTGTCTGACAAAATAATTTGTATTTACACGCCTGCGGCCCCTCGTTGAATCAGCGTCACACGTTTGACGATAGCTCTTTAAACAGCACGTTTTTTATATATATATCTCTCTCTATATATATTACACTCTTTATATACACAGATTTCATCTGCCAGCAATGGATTTTAATATGTATACAATAATATGTATCCAATAGTTTTAAAACTCAAGTTAAAATTTTTTCTTCACATTTTTCAGTCAATTAAATAATGATTTAAAAATAAGAGAAACGTTCGGAGATTTCGATCAAATATAGTGCTTGAATAGTTCTATTTATTATGCAATACAGTTTAAGACATCATTTGATTTCTTTACAGATCCAAATTGAGCCAGATGCTGTGAAATAAACAAATTCCAATAATTAAATTAGAATAAATTCATTATTATTCGGGCCCAAGCACTAAGACATCAGCCTTATGTCGTTGTAGTGTGTGATGGCCCTGTTGTTGTTCTAAGGATTATTATTATTATTGTTATTATTATAAATGAAACGAAGTCTGTGCATTTTCTCTTTCTCAATATTTCTCTCTCTTTTTTTTAATACAGTGCTGATCATTCTTTCCGGAACTTGTGAAATAAACAAATAAATAAATTCTTCTCGTCCAGAAAGAGTTCGACATCAGAGTACGAAGGACACTGAATGTTAGCTGGTGAGCATTTACATTTTGATTGCACGGACCGCTAGCAGAGAGGACGCCCACCGAACGCTAGAAGATGTGTGTAGAGGAGGACTTACTCTGAGAACTAGCCAATTAGATTACTGCGATCTAACTGTTCGTTCCTTTTCGAGTGATTTACGAGTGTACTAGGGTTAGTATGCAAGTCTTCCTCGAAATAACCTCCTCATTTCACAAAGCAGGTGGGACCTAATCTCTCACTCACACACACACACAAATTTATCCTGGCTCCCTTCATAGGGTCTTAATATCCGGGTAGTGACCTCAGGGAAGGCCAGCTTGTGTCACGTCACAGTGCCCACTGAAATCAAACGCCCGCCTTCAAATCACAACAAAAAAAATTTTTTTTTTAAACAGAACATACAGTAGCATAGGGCACATTTAAATCAGTTTTTTTGTCATAGTAAATAACAGAGCCTATAAAAACCCATACATAATTATTTATGATTCATGATAATAATCATAAGTGCAAATGAAATCCATCTTCTTGTATTAATTTGACCGTCAATTCATAAAAACCCACCTTGACTCCTAAAATCAGCATGGAATATACATGTGGCCACTTTTTTTTTTTTTTTTGCCATTGTGTATCCTCTCATCGGGTCACTAGGATTGTGACTTCGATTTAGTGAAGAAAGAAAAAAAAAAAGCCCTTGTGTTTTAAGGGCAGTCTGTTCACCATCCACATGGAGTTCCACTGCTGGTGACTTTGGCCACTGTGCTCTCACCAAAACCACAAAAAAGGACGAGAAACAGATGAAACCAAAAACCGTCCTGACGTTTGCACAAAAGCTTTACAGAGCCAGAATTCATAGACTTTTCGATATATTTTTTTTTTTTTCGATTTTCCCCACCGTGCTTAAGTAAAAATACCAAACAAACAAAAAGGCGTCATTCCACTGGTTTCTCTTAATCCAAACTCTTTTTTTTTCTTGTATTTTCTGGTCGTCCTCCAACTTGAGCAGTCGTATTGCAGTCCGTTCACAGACAGGACGGTGACAATGTTGTGCTGATAAATGAGTCTTTCATGAGTCTCAATTGAGATTTCTCCATTTTTTGGAAGTGTAAATAAAAAAAATGAAATAAAAAGAATGGCACCACGGTGGCAACAAAAGAGCGTATGAGGCTGAAATCCACAAAAATGATTTCCCTTTTCAGTTTTCACAAAAGTCTGTCATCTCTGACATTTGAGCATAACCATTTTCTGTTAAATGTGTTTTGTGTCGTTTCGTTTTTTGCTTGTGTTTCAGCAAATTGTTTGTCCAGTCGCTGTGATGAGGGAAAACAAAGAAAAGCCTCCTAAAAGGTCCAGAAGTATTTACAAAGATCGGCCTGATTCCCTTTGTTCGCCGCCGAAACGCGCGCACAAAAAAAGTACAATTTGAAGCATACGGATGTCCCAGGAAAAAAAGGCATAAATGTACACAATCAACTTTAAGGCCTTTAGTCTATGTGGTAAAGAGGCAGACACACAAGCAAGAACATTTAAGCTCAATTTCTTGTACACTCTCTCTCTCTATCTCACACACACAGACACAGACGTACACACACACTCGCAGACGTTCAGCCCAGGATGTCCAGATAAACAGGTGAGGCCTTGGCCAAGCTCTGGAGCAGATTGTGAATCTCTTTAATGTTGAGTCTCATGTACGGTTCACGCTGCCAGCAGCCCAGCATCAGGTCGTACACCTCTTTGGGGCAGGTACGAGGCCTCTGCAGAACCCGGCCCTGTGTGATGCACTCGATCACCTGCAGGGGGAGCCATTCAATACAGACAGGATGTTATTCTCCATCAAGAAGGCTATGTTGTCTGAATACAAATGTTTCAAACCTCATTAGAATGAATATGTATAAGGTACATACATAAATGTGACATTTATTTAAATATATTATCTTTATATATGTGTGCTTATTTACATACATTTATGCTTTAATTTAGAGGAAGAAACGATACAATTCTAGGTTTATATTTGAACTGATTAGACTGAGCTGAAAGGATGAGATTTGGAAAATGTTTCCCACTAAAATAATTTTGGTTAAACTAAGTAGTATCTAAGTGAGTTCAATGTACTGAATGTCTTTGAATATTTTTCAGTATTACTATAATAGCAACACCAATAAACAAAAAATACATTATACAGAACTGTGCAAAAGTTACCTCTCATTTGTTCATATTAAATTAAATTTAAAAAGTGTCTAAAGATACATAAAAAAAAAAAATAGTTGTTTGTCACAACTTCAGCAGCAATCTCATTTCCCCTCTCGTCTGTTCCAACAACAAGCAACGTCTGTTAGCTACAGTAAGTGACAAATTTGGTTATGCTTGAAAGATAAATAAATCACTGTGGCTTAACAAACCACCAAAACTTTACAAAAAGAGGCAAAAATTAAATCTGAATAACTAGTTCTCAAGGCTATGTTAAAATAAATATGAGACATTCTGTCTCTTTGGTTGCAAAATATAAAGAAATCAGGGGTGGTTTAAGACTTTTGTACAGTACTGTATACTGTATATACAGATACCCATAGTTCCCAGTTATCAGTTACTGCCACTGCAAATAGATGAGTCCATCTTAAACATCCAAAGAACCAAGGAGGTGTATAGGTGGAATGATTAGGCAATATGGCTAGGTAAGTAAATATACAGTAGAGCTAGCACCTGGCTAATCTGAGATGTAACAGTGTCACTGATTCAGTTAATATAAAAACAACAAAGGCTCTATAAAAGGTTTTTAGTGTATTCAGTACATTTGACAGGAAATGTTAAAAAGATAAAGTAGCAGAGTTGTGTTTGCTCATTATTTTAATCACCCCTATCTGGGAATTAGCGTATGCTAGCCATTCATTTCTGTGAATAAAAATTAAAAATAAAAACTGTGTAGAAGATAATCAAGTGTTTGCTCTTGTTGCTAATATGTTTGCTATCTACTGATGTATACTGAGGTTTTAGCCTCTCATAGCAGTACATTACAATCATTCATCTTTTTTATGTATTGATAGATTGACTGTGTGAGCTAACTTAGAAAGTGAGAATGAAATTGCTAAGCTAGCAAGTACCTTGAGCTAATTAGCCAGGGTGCAGCTTGTATGGTTTAGGTAATGGATTACTTTTCAAAATATGTTTACTCAACTTTCATTTTGTCTACATGTCATTTGGTTATCTATATTGACATTGAATTGTTGGATATTTGTTAGCTATGGAAGCTAATAATAGAGTGTTTACAGGAAAGGATCTAGCTAGCCACGTACAATGATAAAAACAAATTGACTACCAGCAAACCAGGATTAAACTAGACATTTACATTAAAGGGGTAAAAAAAAATCTAAATCAGGAAGTAAAAGTTGAACCAGTTAAAGTTCTGACTCAGTATTTAGGAATATAAATTACTCCTCGGCATGTGAATGCCTCACCTCACAATTTTTTCCCCTTAAGAACCGAAAATTTTCAAGGAATTTGTCACAGCATACGAAGCATTTTTCGGCATATGATTGAACGAACTGAGCCAAACCAACCCGAAGTTGGAGCCGTCAGTGTAAAGCCAAGGAAAGCAAGTTAACCTTTTTTTTTTTTTTGCATTTTCTGCAAGCTTTAGTGAAGACATTGCACTGTGGGAAGAAAAGGGAGCCACTTTCAGTTTCAGGAATCATAAATTAAGGTTAAGTGATTTTTAATGTCTATTCATTTCATATTTTACTTCATTTACATGTCTTTTCTAAATGTTTTGTATTGGTTTTATATGCAAAAATATGATTATAGTGTTGGAAAATGGTAATATTGGTAATATTTTAGGGTGGCTGGAACAGATTATCCGCATTCGCATTATTTCCTACAGGAAAATGCATATCGCAATACAAATTTTCGCCTTAAGAACTCGCATTTAGAACGGGTTAAATTCGTATGCTGAGGAATCACTGTATTCTGTAACTACAAGTATAAAATGGCTAGTAAATAGATCCATTCAGTTAGGCAGCGGCAGTTTTAGGAGTAGGATAAGGGTTTATTAAGGTATTAATGGGGTGGCCTGGCTATGGATATAAACGTATAAGGGGCTCAAGCTATTTTTAATCACATGCTGAAATGGGATGGCCATCTCATTTTAAGGGGACACCATGTCCACTCCCATTCCCAACCTTACCCCTGGACTACCCCTGTAGTCAGGTGACTGACAAAATGATTACACAAAAGAGGAGTACTATATCATTATTTTAACAGTGACTATATTACTTTTATAATAATAGAGTCACATGGGAGTAATCTCACCACATCATGTACATAAAAAGACATCTGTGCAGCTTATCAGCCATTTGCCCTGGCTTTAAGAATTTTTTTTAAATTATTGTCAAACTGGTCAAGGAATGCTAGTATGAGCTTCAGAGAATGACGAGTGATTTATTGACCCTCAGACTGACCTCGTTATTGGAAAGTTGGTACCAAGGCTGCTTGCCGTAGGTGAAGATCTCCCACAGGACCACACCCAAACTCCACACGTCACTCTCTGTGGTGAACCTCCGGTACATGATGCTCTCAGGAGGCATCCAGCGGATAGGAAGCATGGTGTGACCGCCCACCTGAGAGCAGACATGGGTCTGGATTATTAAACTGTGGCTTTAAACAAAGCATTTGGGATATACGGCTTGATGAAATGTCCCATAGTCGTCGTTTCAGTGTCTGGTATGTTATAGGAGAGGGAGTTGGTAGTCTAAGTGCTGACACACGCGTACACACAGTGTGTTCCTGGCAGTGTTCGCACAGGGCAGATTTGGGAGAGCCCTTCAGTGTCAGATGGTCCAAGCTTTTTTTGGAACAACTAACAGCAGGAGGAGATTGTTCTTTTTTTAATCACACATTCATATTTCATCGGAACAAATCATCAGTTTAAGCGTCATGTATACAAGGCGCGTTCTAGTCAAACCGGGACTCTCAAACTCTTTTCCACATGTTTGGGCTATTAAAGGAGATCCTGGGAGGCTAGATGAGAAGCAGGCAGTCGGACCGTAACTCCGGCGTCCTGAGAAATCTTTCTACCTTGATGGTATCCAAGGACTACTGAAACAATGGAATAAGTGCATTAGTGTAGCAGGGTATTATATAGAAACATAAAGAGTGTTTTAACTATCATAACTGTGTTCTGTTGTTCTGTAAAATCAAAAGTCCTGGTTTGACTTGCTTGAACATCCTTTGTGCATCCATAGAATGTAAATAATGATACTGTCGCTAATTTATCGATTCTTGCTGTAGTTTTCCTTATTCCTGTTAGATTTTGGGACTAGCACACTAACAAAGGTGTACAGGTTTCATTGTAGAAAAATTAAAAATAAGTAGGAGCAGGAGTTTCCATTTACACATGACGCAATATTAATGAGTGGTAGAGAGGTATACGCAAAAAATTCACTCAAAGAATGCATCGCCACTACAGTTTTACAGCCACAAACAGGTTTGGCTATAGCTATATTATAGATAACCGAGCATGATGCTGTTGATGAAGCATAAAAGTGGAAGCTTTGGAAGCTGATGTGTCTGAGCAGATTGTAAAGACGATGAGATCAGAAAGCTGGACAGAGTAAAGATTGAAGCGCTGCTGTTGTTCATACAGGATGAACCAAGGGCTAAGTGCCGTTAATTAAGAGGTCAACAACAAAACAACAGAAGAAACCTCAGGCAGCATCAACTACAGGTGACATTAATTCATCATAAATATTATTAGTATGCAAGTCGTTCTGGGTGAAACTTTCTTTTTCTGTCATACGGGTAGGAGCGCAAATGTAATCTGGAGACATTTATAAATAATAATGCTTGATATGTCAGCCTCCTTACCCGGTAGTAATCTGTGCTGTACACATCTCTGGACATGCCGAAGTCTCCGATCTTCACAAGCAGATTCTCCCCCACCAGGCAGTTGCGTGTCGCCAGATCTCTATGAACGAAATGCTGCGAGGCCAGATACACCATACCGGCTGCGATCTGCTGAGCAATGTGCAGCATCTGAGACTGAGTCAGCTCCACCAGCAAACTCTGCTGCCCGTCTGCCATTAAAATCGCATCTGGACCGTGAGCCCTGAGAGAGAGACAGTAAGAAAAGCACCCGTCATGTACCACTTAAGATATGTATGTGATATGCATGTGTGTGTTGTGGCGCTGTTCAAGAAAACCAGTGAAAGTTTTTTGTTTCCCCCCGCACAAGTTTAAGAGCCCGAAACGTTATCTAATCAGGAGTGGGAGTTTTAAAAAATAGCAACTGTGGAGGTTTTTTACAAGTTCTACTGCTGACTTGAGATGATTTCTAAGCATCCAGGGGTAACAGTTTATCCTTCAGCAACACTTGTGTGTAAGTGTAGGGTTTGTTAGCATTAGCATTACTGGCATTAACACAGTAGAATTCCAGGGTCGGATTGGTGGGTTTCCTTTGCTTACTCTGGTTTCCTCCCAATCCAAAGACATGCAGATTAGGTCAATTGGCATTCCCAAATTGCAACTACAGTGTGTGAGTGTGTGTGTGTGTGTGTGTGTGTGTGTGTGTGTGTGTGCATGACCTGCGATGGATTGGCCCCCTGTCCAGGGTGTACCCCACCTCGTATTCTCTAAATTTCTTTGGCCCATGTGACCCGTACACAAGATAAGCAGTATAGAAGATGAACGAATGAATAATAACTTTAGCTGCTCAGTTGTAATGGCAGATGTTCTTTCATCGGCGCGACAGTTTTGCCGACATGAACCTGACTTTTTCTTTCCAGTTTTAGCTATGAGCTGTAGAACGGGCTAACACATGCCTGAGGAACTTGTTGAGGTCTCCGTGCTTCATGTACTCGAACACCATGATGAGGGGATCACTCTCTACACACACGCCGTAAAACGTGACGATGTGCTCATGCTGCAGGTTGGTCAGAAGCTCCGCCTCTCTGTGGAAGTCGGCTCGTCCACTCTCGCTCGCCTCTTTCAGGGTCTGTGAGATTTATTTATTTTTTTTAAACAAAAACACATTTTGTTGAAAGGTTCTCAGGTTCTACCTGATATGATTATTAAAAGAGATGACTGCTACTAATATCAAATAATGAATGTCTGGCATGCACTGTTGTAGCATCCTTTATTAAACTTCCAGCTGAGACATGGAGAACCGCTTAAGGGTTCAAGATTTTAGCTTTTTTTTGTTGTGTATGCAATTCACCTAGCAGCAAGGATTCTTTTTGATACTAAAGTATTGCTCTGTATAGGGGAACCCTTTGCCATATGGTGTCATATTGAACCTTTAAGGGTCAAAAAAAGAACATATGGCACAGTTGTGTAGACTACAACAGACTACACAGTGTAAATTTAGAGACTGCTGTGTCTTTGTTTTCATGAAGACATGGCTCAGCGACAGAGTTCCAAAAGCGGACATTCAACTAGACGGGCTAGCGCTGACAGAAATGCAGCTCTGTGTGGTAAGACTTGTGGCAGCGGCTTGTGTGTTTACATCAACACGGAATGGTGTAAGAACTCTGTGCTAGTTTTAAGGTTCTGCTCATCATTGCTGGAGTTTGTGACTGTTAGATGTAGACCTTTTTATTTACCACCGGAATTCACCACCGTTTTCTGTGAACTGGATGCGAGGATCAGTGAACTGCAGAACACGCACCCCGATGGACTGTTTATTGTTGCTGGAGATTTCAACCATGCAAATCCCAGGTCAGTGCTCCCTAAATTCCATCAGTATGTGAACTTTGCAACGAGAGGGGAAAAACACGCTGGATCTTGTTTACACAAACATCCCCGGCGCATATCGGGCAGAGCCCCGCCTCCACCTCGGCTACTCAGACCACATCTCTGTTATGCTAATTCCAGCATACAGACCACTCGTCCGCATTCAAAACCGGTTCTGAAGCAGGTGAAAACCTGGCCAGCGAGCCATCTCTGCTCTTCAGGACTGTTTCGAGAACACTGACTGAACATTGACTGTGGCAAGGCATACAAGCCATCACCAACTACAGGACATCATCACCTGCCTGTGACAGTGACGGCTCCCATCCAGATGCGTTGAACAACTTCTATGCATGGTTCGACATGCAGAACGATGTGACCGCGAGGAAGTCCACCCCTCCTCCATACAACCAAGTGCTGAGTCTCACCACGGCTGATGTGAGGAAAACTCTACGCAGAGTAAACCCACATAAAGCTCCTGGACCAGACAACATCCCAGGCAGAGTGCTCAGAGAATGTGCAGAACAGCTGGCAGATGTTCTCAACGACATCTTCAACATCTCTCTGAGCAGCGCCGTCGTTCCCAGATGCTTCAAGTCTACCACCATCGCCCCCTTGCCGAAGAAGTCTTCTGTGTCCAGTCTCAATGACTATCGCCCTGTTGCACTCACACCCATCATCATGAAGTGCTTCGAGTGGCTCGTCATGACACCATCCAGACTCTGGTGCCCCCCTCATCGTTCAAACAGTTCAACGGACGACGCCATCTTCATCACACTTCACCTAGCAACTCCTACTAGCACTAACACATCTCGACAAGAAGGACACTTACGTTAGAATGCTGTACATAGAGTTCAGTTCAGCATTCAATACAATCATCCCCCAACACCTGATTGAGAAGCTGAGCCTGTTGGTCCCCTCTGTAACTGGATCCTGGACTTTCTGACCAGAAGGCCTCAGTCAGTGCGGATCGAGAACTGCACCTCCAGCACCACCACAATGAGAATTGGGGCCCCCCAGGGCTGTGTGCTCAGTCCCCTGCTGTTCACACTGCTGACTCACGATTGTGTAGCGACACACAGCTAAAATCATATAATTTAGTTTGATGATGAGTCAGCGTACAGAGAGGAAGTGCAGAGGCTAACGGACTGGTGTAAAGACAACAACCTGTCTCTGAATGTCGATAAGACAGAAGAGATGGTAGTTGACTTCAGGACGACAGGAAGCGAACTCTCTCCGCTCAACATCGACAGCTCCTCTGTGGAGATTGTCAGGAGCACAAACTTCCTGAGTGTCCACCTGGAGGAGAATCTCACCTGGTCTCTCAACACCAGCTCTCTGCATAAGAAAGCCCAACAATGCTTTTTCTTCCTGAGAAGGCTGAGGAAGGCCCACACACACACAAATCACTCAGACGAACTAAATAACATCCGAACCTACCTACCTGAACTGCTCTTTTGCATATATTTGCACAATATTTGTTACTGCTATTTGCACACAGTATTTTTATATCATTGCTGCTACTTAGGAATGTCAAATGTTTATTGTTTCTCCTCCCACTACCCCATAAAAAGTAACTACTACAAAAAGTATTGAAACGTGTTACATTGTTGTGTTGTCACTCTGTAGCTCTTTGTTTGCACATTTGTACTTGCACTTTGTTGTCTGTTGTCTATTGTTGTCTCTTTTGTATAGAAATAGAAAGTTTTAGGTTAACTTAAAACTTAGGTTAACGTAAATCTGGCATATCTGAGCTTGTCAGCTAATTATGTCTCTTAGTTAGCTATCTAGTTCTGGCAAATTTGTGTTGTTAATTTATGTTGTTGAATGTACCGTATGTACTGTAGCACTTTGGTCCTGGAGGAACGTTGTTTCGTTTCACTGTATATGGTTGAAATGACAATAAAAGCCTACTTGACTTGACTTAGTGTTGACCTTTAGTGTTTGCACAGCTTTAACTTTATTTCTAAGAGTGTACTTCTTATTACTTCATAATTCATTGTCACTTTGGATCTTAAATGATTCTAATTAGAACCCTTTGTGAATGAGAACCCCTCTGTTTTGGGTTCTGTAAAGAACCCTTAAGGGTTTACAAAACTGAACCAGGAATAACCCATAAAGGTTCAAGATTTAGTTCCTTTTTTGTCTTTCCCATGAATGAACACTGATCAGCGAAAAACATTAACACATCAACATTAGCCGTGATTGTCACTTATATATCAGTAAACTCGTGACATGATCATGGACTCTGAAGGCTCATCAATGCGTGCGGGGTCTAAAGGCCAGCCCACAGAACAGCCAATGTAGCATGAATCGCCAAAAAAGTCAATTCTTGCCACGATAGAAAGACACCAGGACACCCAGTGTACTACAGCCCACTGCACACGGGCACCAGCAGGCAAAGAGACTGAGGCTATCAACTCAACCCTCAAACTCCTCAGGTCGCAATCTGATCACGCACCCATGGCATACCTGGATAATCAAGTCTAAAACAAGGCTTCATGCCTTCAAGGCCAGACACCAGAGCACACCCGAGAGGTCTTGTGGACTACTTGACAGAGCTGCCCTTTTGCACAAGAGGAACTACAAAATACTCGGCTTAATGTTTGACATTTTAATGTCATGAATGATCGGTGTATGTGCATGCTACACATAGATAGTACACATAAAGTACTCCTGGTGGTTCTGTCGAATAATAGACCTTACCTGCTTTCTTAAAGAACCTTACTTAGGAAGCTGTGTTTCAGGATTAGAAACACCTTTAGTAAAAAAAATAAAAATAAATTTAAAAAAAACATTGTTTCCACATTGTTCTACATTTTATATTTGAAAAGTTCTATAGTACTTAGATTATGTTATAAAAGAGAATGTGTTTGTTAAGGGTTCTCCATGCCCAACAAGAAAGAAAGTCTTTTTTTCTTTTTCTTTTTTAATTATGCCTTATTTCTTGTTATGTAATAACAAAGTTCATTGTATTGTGTTCACGCAAGGTTTCTCTGACATAATTAAGGACCACTGCTAAAAGGATTTTACTTTGACTCTTATTTCATGCTTCTACAAAGAACCTTCCAGTTTCCCCTCACTGGGACAAAGACTGGGACATCTCTAGCAATATTTTTAAGTTCTTTGTGATAATTAAGAATCAACTCTTAATGACGGGATCCTACCTAGAACGTTCTATAAAGGAGAATCACATTTTAGGAGGGTTCCACATACAGTAGTACTTTCTGTGAAAGGTACCACATAATGAACGCTTTCATATGCTAGATGGCTCCTTTGACTTTAAGCCTAGTAAAAAAATGTTACGATGGATCTCAGAGCCTTGTACCTTGACGGCTACCAAAATCTTCTCTTGGTCTGGTGACAAGTTGTAGCACTCGGCTAGGAACACTTTCCCAAAAGCTCCCTCTCCTAGTTCTCTCTTCAGGACTATGTTGTGACGTTTGATGTGTTGCACAACTGATAAAAAATAAAAAAAAAGAAAAGGAAAAAAAAAACGGATCACAAATCATTAGGCATTAGGTGTAAATAACAGGACAGACCTACAGCATAGAGAAGCATGCAAATGAATCATGTAAAAGACAGCACAGAGCTCCTATCTGTTAAATCTGCATCTAGTGATTCACTTCAGTGTTGTTGCCATGGCAGTAGAGAAGGTGAGTTTAGGATGACGACAAGCGAAGGCAAGCCCACGTCTGGAATCAGTTTCAGATGGTCGGAATGGAGTGAAGGTAATGAGGTAGTGTACTGTGTCCGTGTGTGTGTGTGTGTGTGTGTGTGCGTGTGTGTAATATGTTGTTGTAGATGCTTTGAGGTGGTCTGGTCTGCCATGGCAACTCACAAGTGTCCGATTTCAGCACACTGCCAGGATTGCGGAAGTACTGCGGGTTTTCGATGACCGGGATCTTGGTCATGCCGATGATGACGGCGTCTGGGCCCATCTCGGACGACGACGGTGTGTTGTTGCCATTGGAGACGTGGTGGAGTGGGCTGGCTGAGTCGTCATCATTACTGATTACTGAGGAGGACCCTGCAGTCGAGAAGGGAGAGCAGTGTGCCAGAAATACAGACAGGTGATTATGAGTTTAATTAGCAGTTTCGAATAATAGATTTGATTCCAGTAATATATATGTGGTGGTCTGGAGGGAAAAAAAAGCATTCAAGTTGTTGGAAATGTGCCAAATCAATTCAGTTTTGATACTGATTTTTGATACTGGCTGTCGAAAAATCCATCATGATTCATTTTCTCTGTTTTCACTTTTAATGGTTATCAAACTTTGGAATGCTGTGATTGAGATAAATGCGGCACAAATAAGGCACAAGTTTCTGAAAGCTTGTGTAACATGCATGTAGCAGGCCTTATTTATTTTTGCCAAATTCAAGAATCAAGTTCACATGGCAACAATGAGTGAAGATGATCTATAATAAAAAAGCCAGAAACAAGATATACTTTATACTCCCTGTGCTGCCTGCAAGCGGTTTCTATTTTCTTCAAAAGCTGTGTACTGTATTTTGGTGTATTTTTGAAGAACTTGTCAATTATAAACCATTTACCATTTGTAAGTTCACTTAAATAATTTAAAAAGTATGAATCAATCCTGAATTGAAAACTGATATAAAAAAAATGCCCAAATTTCATCAACACGCTGTTTTTGCCAGGCCACCACACATATCATTTATAAGCAACTACAAACTACTACTTGACTTTCCGCCACATACAGTATTAAGCCTACAGTAATCTAGCAATAAGCTGTCTTTGATGACATTCCTGTTAAAATCTAAATTTTTATTTAATGTCTGTAGCTGCTGTGATCGTGACATTCTTACCCTTCAGGCCAAACTTTGAGCTTCGACCATACTTCAGAAAGATTAGCATTAAGATGCACCCAGTGAGCGCAACCCCGGCGATCCCAACCACAGCATAAACCTGGAACAAGCATGCAAAAACTTTAATGAGAGTTAATTACTAGTTATAGTTCTACTCTAGCAAGAGATTAAGTCTTTTTTTGTTTGTTTGTTTTTTAAAGTTTTTTACAAATACCTGATGAGCTTCATAATGTAATATAATGCATTTATCAGTATGGAAATTTGAAATGTACTGTATTTAAAACTTACGGCAACTTTGCCCATTTGGCTTTTGGGGATTTCTGGAGGGTAAAAAACAACATTAAAAACAATATATGTTTTTTAAAATGAATCAAGATTTAATGAATAGTAATAAGTAACCCACTGAATAAAATTGAACAAACATACCTGGAATGTCACTTGTGTCTAAGCAGAGAATTCACATAGCGAGCCAACAGAATATGACCGAAATTGATTAAATCATGAGTATGTATTCACCATTACACATTAATTCATAGAGTATATACATATTTAAAAAAATACTTCAACAAGCTCAGAGAGTGAATTGTGATTCTGCCGCTGTTATATCACAATTGGAAAAATAGGATCGGTTTCACAGCAAAATGAGATATATCCATTTTCTCAAGTTGTGAAATTTAAGATTATTTAAGTGTAATTTTTTTTTATTTAGCAAAAATGCTATAACTCCACCTCACACAGTTTTGCCACAAGGTATAACTCAGCCTTCATTTGTGCTAGTGGCCAAGTATATATGCAATTTAGTCTCAATAATAGTGCTGGTTGAGTTAAAGTTATTATAATTATTTTTGAAATAATTATAATGCATAAACTCATGCATTTTTGTAGTTAGTCACTGGTGGTTAAAAAAAAGTTTTTACACGCAATACCTTTTTGCAATTGCAAAGTTTGTTGAAGTTTAAAAAGTTAAAAACATTCAAAACAGTACAGAAACTTCAGTATATGATGTTATCACCCCTAAATTTTTTTGCTTCACTTTGGTTTTTGAGCGCCTTACCATAATGTAGAAATAATTATAGGACTATATGTGCTGTATAAGATCAGATTGGACATCAGACAGCAGCATATACAGGTCTGTGTTCCTTTCAGGTTCTAGCAGAGTTTGAAATCCCAACAGTAGAATGAGGCATAGCAGTCATAACCAAGCAATACCAAATTCAACAGCTTTACCATCAGAACACATTTATCTTGTATCTCTTGCACACAAAACAATCACTCATCTCCTGAGTGTCGTAGCATGATCTCTCTGCGTAATTTTCCTCTGTAAATATTACTTTTGTAAATATCGTCATCCATCATGGCTCCTAAATGCAGGAAAAACCAGTGCAAGTAATATTTCAAAGCTTCTAACAGAAGAACGAATATCGATTTTCAAAACTATATATTTGTTGTTATACCTGTAGATAACCATGTGTGATAATCAAGAGGACAATAATTTGACCCAAGAAAGTGAAAATCAGAAAATGTAATTTATCTAATTTTTCCATCAAATGTTCATTGACTGAATTACTTTGCAAACTACCTTAAACTTACATTTTGAAGTAAGAAATTCTCTGGGTAGACTTTACACAGGGTTGTGGGATATATTTAACGATGAAAACTTCAAAGCATTTATGTAAGTCACTCTGGAAAAGAAGTGTCTGCCAAATGTTGTGTAGGATATAGTGGTCGAGGAAATAAGTATATTTTTTATATAGTTTTTACCCGCTGCCCCACAGCCATGATCCTGGAAGATTGGGAATATCAGCAAAAACTATATTATGGTCCAAGTAGAAAGTTTAAACTGGGATGGAAACACTTTAGTGGAAGTCAATGTAATGCAACTTTTCCATAGCCACATTTTATAGATAAGAAAAGAAAATAATAAGCATAGATATTCTGATAAAGTGACTTACCGTAGTAGTCTTCGTAGTCTATCCCTGAGTGCTCCACGTCAGGGACGAGCATGAAGTGTGCGGTGACGTTCCTCTGGTCCTCGCCATACTCGTTGGTGGCCAGCAGAGTGTAGACACCGTTGTGGATGTGAGTGGGGATATCAAGGTGCAGACAGCCGTGGTACTCGCTCTCCGTCGACTCGTGGATCTGCGTCTTGATGTAGGCCTGCTCTTCCAGGGGTTTGCCCTCGTGATACCACAGCAGATCAGGTTTGGGATTCCCCGTCACGCTGAATGGGATGCACCAGTCTTGGTTGCGCAGGGGCTTGTCCAGGTCCAGGATGATCGGGGGGACTGAGGTCGGTAAAAGGCATGAAAAGCAAGGCAAGGAGGAGAAGGAAGGGGAAAAAAAGGAGAGGAGAGGAAGTGTGACCACGGGTCATGGCAGGAGACAAACCAGAGGGGTGAAGTCGGAGTGTGGTGAGATTTAGAAGTTGTTCGGTTTGGAACAATGTGACGAAAGGGCAAGTACAGAGGGGATACTAGGAGTAGGAATTAAACAGAACAGTAAAAATGTGAAAAGGTTTGCTGCAACGTAAGCCCCAAAAATAAACCAGCAAACAAGCAGTAAATAAAAAGCACTTTGGATAACACAATGGGACGTATAGAGTAAAAATACTGGTAATACCACCAGTGGTGCATTACTTATAACTGGCTTTAGTTAATGCTAGAAAGAAGCCCATCAGCGGAGTCTCACAGGACTCGTTTTCAACACAACTAATTATGGGGCTGGTGGTTTAGAAAAGAAACTGCATATGAGCCCACTAACGTGCAACAAAATTGCTTGTTTTAACACACACAGTTAAATACATCCTCTGCAATAAATGGAAGCAAAGTAGTTCATCACATATTCACACAGACACACACACACACACACGCACAGGACTGAGTGCTTACAGAGGATATTGAGGATGACAGAGGCCTCAGTCTGACCCACAATATTCTCAGCGCTGCAAGTGATCTCACGGCCATTGTCGCTGTGGGAGAGGTTCCTCAGTGTCAACATGGACTGCAGGTCAATTGTGTTCATCTGATTGAGGGAAAAATGCGAGAAGATTTAACGAAATTTGAAGCTGATTGTTCATCCAGATTCTGCACAATGTGTTATTAATCCTTAAACTTCCACATAAAACTGTGGGTTTCCAGGTAACACCCCATTACACTGTAAACACAAGGGTCAAGAAAACATATGCTTTCAAGGCAACTTACTGCACTAGATTTTTGAGTTTTGAAACAAGCCCAACCTCCAAAGGTTTAAAAAAAAAAAAAAAAAAAAACACAGTGCGACCTCATATAAGAAGAGCCCTTCCTAAAGCATGTTGCTCAGCTTTGCTGTTCTCTTGAGGGGCGTGGCTCAGCAGTGGCTCATTTACATAGACACTGAAACGGTGTGTTCAGTTGAAGAGTGAAATAATCAGGTTTAAAAAAAACTAATTCTGAGGATTATTTCAGCCAGAGCATTTGCGCACACACCCTTTGTGGAGCTCTGGGAACCGTGTTAACTTATTGAAGAAATAGTAAAATATATGACCTTTAAGGCCTAACCACAAATACTTCTCATGTATAGTTTAGGAAAATCCATAATACACTTGCTCAAAACATGGTATTGGTGCAAAAAAGTGTCTCACCTAGGTGAAAAAGTTACATTTTTAGATAGGATCATGTAGTACCGTTTTTCATAAAAATTAATTATTCTTATCTCCTTCTTATCTCTTATCCATGCCTATTTTTTTGGGAACACATACACATTTATATTTTCATCAGATAAAAAGAAACACATTTTTCTAAATACAATTTCATGCCCTTTTGTGTCTGTAGCGTCTGTAACTTTTTTTTTATGCAAATCTTTCAATGATCTTAATTGTCATTCAGATGAAACTTGGCCAATTTAGATTTCACATGAAAAGACATAAACCTATAAGTATATTATTCAAAAATGCAAAATTGTTAAGATATTGTGATATGAATTTGACATGGTTACGGACACTACAGATTTTTTGCTTTTTAAGCTTTTAGCAAAAAAACAATTTAACCAACAATATTTACTGGTTATATGTTTCTAGAAGCTTCCACCAATTTTAGTATCAATGCTAAAATAAATATGAATAATTTGCACGATTTCTTTCTCTGTTTAATATGATAATATACAGTGTAAAATAGATACATGGAAATTTGTGGATTGAATTGATACTGAACATTTATTTTAGCAAAATATACATCAGGAAGTCAGTCCCTTTCTGAAAATAACTATCCTTCATTATTCAAAAGCTACAAATATTATATAAAATAACCCTTTATTAATTACAAATAAGGTAAAGTTATAAGCACTGACTGTAAGTCATAACATAACTAACAGCATTACTACATAGGAATCTGTATCCCACAGGCTGCTGTTTCCAAGCAGGCACAAGAGACGCTTTGTTGTAAATATTATATCGGTTACATTAAATATTAATACAAAACATGGGCTTTCAGGAGTTAGAACCAGATTCTCGTGGTCCGAGCGTCTTATCGGGATTAACAGGTCCATTACTGAGCGTAATGGCAATTAAGTGTTTAAGTGCTTCTTCTTAATGTACCAGTGGTACAGAGTGGTTAGGACTCATGTGAGTGTTCTGTGGTTATTCACAGGGCATTTCAGGTTTTATGATACAATCCAATACATTTCGAAGTGGACGCCATGTAGAGGACTTTGATAAGTCATGACAACTTGAAAGTCATGACAACATGAAAAGTGTGTACAGTTTTTCAGGAATGAAGGAAGGGAACGAATACAAATCTTGAGGGAATGGTATTATTGGAAAAGAATGTAATTATTGGAACTTACTGGATAATTATAATTGGAAAAATATGTGGTGACGAGGCGCTACTGTTTCCACTCACACAATGGCACGCTGCGTTTTATCGACTGCATACTGTTTAACCATTAACAGTTTAACATGTACAGGTGAGCATTCCATCACAAGCTTCTCTTGTTTCTCTCTTGAAACTATTCAGACACAAAACACAAGTCCTGAAGGGAAATGACACTGGAGGTTCCTTTCATAATTCTTAAATAAACTTCTCCTTACAGAAAATAATTTTTCTTTGTTAAACACCAACTTTGTGTGAAAAGTTTTGGATCTTGGATTCTGTGGTACACCTCCAGGGTCCGGCTCTGATTCCCGACCAGGCTCGATTCCTGTCTCTGTATGCATGGAGTTTGCATGTTCTCCCCATGCTTAGGGGGGTTTCCTCCGGGGTACACTGGTTTCCTTTCCCAGTACAATGACCTGCAGATTTGGTGTCCCCAGTTTGCTGTAATGTGTGAATGAGTGTGTGCCCTGAAATGGATTGGCACCCTATCCAGGGTGTACCCCACCTCGAGCTCTAAGTCTCCTGGGATAGGCTCCGGTGGCTTTGGTGGTAGCACTGTGCGATTACCACTAGACAACAAGTGGACATGCTGTTGGTGCTCCTAAAGGCTCGTGAGTAACAGTGAGTCCCACAAACACCCAGCAACTTGGGAACTAAGATGTACATCCCCGTTAATATTTACGAAATATGATAATGAGATACACACGCTGTGTGTGGGAAGCTGTTGTGTTCTAAACCCTGTTAGAAACTTCAGGGACCATGGATGTGGTTAGATGTTGTGAGAATACATGTTTATTGACATAAATGCTCCCAATAAAGGTTACAGTTTTGTTTTTTGGAGTTTGTATTTCCAACGTTCATTCAGTGATACTATATCTAAATGTCATGTTGTCAAAGTCATTCTAACTATAAGGAAAAAATGGCTGTCTTCACAATGTCATTACAGACAAATTACAACAGTCACCCTACTTTAGGGTTCCTACTAAGTCTGCACCTTCCGACCAATCAGATTTAAGAATCTATCAGCACTGTGATATTGAGGATGACTTGAGGATTTTTTTGTTTTGTTTTACCTCATGACTGCTTGCAAGCGGTGGATATTCAGTGGTGTTCAAATTCCAGTAAAGCATAGGAGCAGGAGATCCGGAAGCGCTACATGCTACTATCGCATCACTTCCTGCCATCAGTTTAAGAACAGGAGGGACAACCTCGACCTGTGGAAACTCTAGAAAGAGAGAAAATATAAATGAGTGAGAAATATAAATGAATTTTCAGTGACTTCTCCACCTAGGCCAAAGTAATTCATCACAGTTAAAGGTCCATTAGGTGGGATTTGTCCAGATTTGCCAAGTTTAGTTTGTTAAAGTTTAAATCCTTGAATTATAAAAAATATTTTATTGATTTCATGAACCTTTCAAGTACCTGAAGGGCAAACAACTTTATTACAACATGCAATGAAGAGTTAAGAGTGCATTTGCTGTCCTTTATTCTTCAGAAATGAAAAATCAAATGTGTCTACTTGATTCTTTATGGAATGAAAACTGGAATTAAAGCCTTTTATTTATTTATTTATTTTCTTACAAAATACACTTATATCAACTACTGATCAGCATTTATATTTGTTACATCCAGCTTTATCCTCATCACCAACAATGAATTATTCCATCCAGCATTTATTTTGGTTGTGTTTCTGTATGTTCTGTTTGCTTTTTCAAAGTTACAGGAGAGATATCCGGCTTCGCTGGAAGTTCATTGAATTGACACTGAGATAGCGTGATTTAATTTTTTAATTAAAAAAATTTTAAAAATCAAGCCTTCCAGTCCACAGCACTGTTTTCCAAATTGGTTTGTGAGTCAAGTATTCCACTTGTGCTGACAACATGGCTTAAACCATTATTTAAAAAAATAAAAAAAAACATTTCAACATATATTTTTGCATATTATTTTTATGATCAAGAAACAAAGAAATGACACACTGCACCATTAATCGACTGATTACACTCGCACACAATGTAGTGAACTCAAGCTTTTCTTCGCAGTATTTCCATGAACATGTGAATGGAGTCAGTGGTTTACCACACGATGGGACGGTGATATTGGAGAGGATCCGCAGTCCTCCGCCTTCCTGCTCACACTTGAGTTGATCTCTCTCGCTCGGATCCAACCACGACTTGATCCACATGTTCTCACATGTACACTGCAGCGGATTCCCGGACAGCAACCTGTGCATATTATAAACTGTTTAGTAGCAGTTCACCCATATGCTGAGGTGTTATCATTGTGTGTGTGTGTGTGTGTGTGTGTGTGTGTGTGTGTGTGTGTGTGTGTGTGTGTGTGTGTCCATATTAAAGACTCCAGTGCAACGAAACACTTACAACGTTGACATGTTGGAATTGCGAATTGCTGTCCATGACAGGGTTGAAAGTCTGTTGTCTCTGAGATCCCTACAAGTCAGAATGAAAGCTTACAGCACGCTGCGTACTGAATGGTTCTACTCCTCGACTTGAAAGTGGAAAAATGTACTTACAAAAACTGAAGTTTGGAATTGTAGACAAAGGCTGTTGTAGATACATATGTCAGTTTGGTGTTGATTATTGTTCTGCATTAAACACATTAATATCAATATTAGTATAATAAGAAAACAACATCCTATTGAATTGACACTGATGATCATATTGCATCTTTTTCCCACCACATATCCCCATCTGATCTCATTCACTAATTCTTGGTATTTGGCATAAAATTTCATGCCACAGCACTTTTACAACCTCTTGCCCTTGTGTGGCCGGATTCTCCAAACGGGGAAGTAACCCTCTGAACGGGTTCCCAAAAATGCGTAGCTCGTTCAGCCCATAAATTTCATTTCTGCTTTTTCTTAAATCAATCTGTCCTTTTTTTCAAATTGCATTTCCTTAAAATTAAACAGCTTTTGGATGGTTTAAAGAAACATAAAACAATTAGCAGCTCTAATAACTAATTGTATTTTTTAAGGAAATGCAATGGAAGCATACATACAGTACATTTTACAGGGAATATACTGTACACATTGATGAATAAATAACTTTAAATAACGTTAAGTAAACCACAAAATCACAAAGAAACAGTAGGAATTAATGTATGTGGCATGTTTAAAAGAATATTATACCACAGCACTGATTAGGTAGAAGATGCTGATTAGTTTTCTGGCACATCAGCTCTACAGTAATGGATTTGCAAGATCTCCGGTTTATATTCAGTACATCGCTGATACATTACTGTTTCTAAGAACAACAATAACACAGGAGCATGCATGTTGGGCACGCCACATACAGTTCAAAAAAGGTTTAGCTGAACAACTGTTTATAGTTGCTGTAATGTAATTTATAACAGAAACATGTTGCGTGGACATTTCATACCATTGAATATAACTATATCTACGTTTATATCAATGATATTTCTTCAATTTATTCTGATTACAGAGCATCCAGCTGAACAGTTTACATGGATGCTGATCCGATGTGCTTTACTGGCTTAAATCACTGAACTTTGTTTGTATACGCAAAATGGTTCTGCGTTCCACTAAATATTTTATCTGCTAAGAATTTAACAGCGGAAGAAAGGTTGTTCTCCAGCATTGAGGTTAGGTTAAGTTATGTCTTCATGTCTTCACTCACTCACTCATCGTCTATACCACTTTATCCTGTTTACGGGGTCGCGGGGGGCCTGGAGCCTATCCCAGGAGACTTAGCATGCATGTTGGGCACGCCACATACATTTCAAAACGTACGAAACGTACCGGGACCCAGTATGTGCAAGGTGATAGTGCTAACCAGTAAGCCACTGGTTTCATTGTCTTTCCTGATAAATCCTGTGATTGATTGATTACAAGAATTTAGTCTCATCTATGATTGGTTAGATGCTTTGCTACATGTGAAATGTAAGCCATTGAGTTCCTCTTCTCCACAAAAGACCAAGTGTCACCCACTGGGGCTTAATGTTACCCCTGCGTGGGGCCAATATGCACAGAAAGAATATATTTATTTCATCAAATGGGAAAAGATCAGATCAAGTGTTAACATGCTAATATTTAACTATTGAGCGGAATTATCAAATGTTCAATGATTGTCCAAATGATTTTTTTAAATTATCCATTTATTAGGTTATTGTCCTGATTATTGGAATATCAAAGTCCATGTTTATGTTTAAAAAGCATGACCTGTCATTCTTTATTCTGGAAAAAAATTGTAATTGGCAAATCATTATGGAATGAAAGTAATAAAATGTTTAATTGTACCATAAACAAATGAGGACAAATACTTACAAGTTCCTGAGATTTGTGTAAAACTTCATGTAGTCCTCGTTGAGTATAAATAGTCCGTTTTGATTGGCAACGTACCTGGAAACAAAAACAATCAGTTTTATGATCGCTGATTGTTTTATCCTCCTATGAATGAGCTGTAGGGTTTTTAAATGTTTTGCAGCTACTGTAAATAAATTACACAAATCCCGTCAGTGCAGATTTTGTGCATATTATTTATGGGAGTGTCTATTTATTAAAATCATAGCGCTTTCAACGTCTTGAACCACCAAGAAATACATTGATTTCATGATGATGTTATTTAAACTCTGACTTATTCCTGAATTCAATTCTTTCTAGTCAAATAAAGCCTATCATACTGGCTGATTTGTATCAAATGTATATGTATAGTAGAAACTGGTAGCAAATACACTAAATGGCCAAAAGTATGTGGACACCCGACTGTCACACTGATATGTGGTTCTTTCCCAAATTTGAGTTGTATAGAATATATGTGTAATGTATGATGTAGTATTATAATTTTCCTTCACTGGAACTTAGAGGCACAAAACCATAGACATGTGCCAAAACGGGTGAGGAAGAGGCTGAGTGTCCTCAAACCTCAATGCTTTGCTCCTGAACACGTTTAGGATTAAGAAGGATGGCGAATGCACCCCATTCCTCCTCGCCCAACCTCAGTGCCTGCCCTCTATAATGCTCTTTTGGCTGAATGAGCACAATATCTAGAGGAAAGCCTTCCAAGAAGAGTAACACCAAATGGTGGGTACACCTGAAACGTGGTGTTCAAAAAGGACTAATGTGATCGTCATGTACTGTAGGTGACCACAAACTTTTGAACATACTGCAAATACCTCAGTCATTCAATCAATCTCAATAAGTGCTTTATCATTTGTCAGGGTCACGGTGATGTTTCTCACGGCACCATATACACACTCATATCTTTAACTTAACCAATCTAATCCACCTGCTGCCATTTTTGGGATAACCCAGAGGAACCCCCACACCAACATGAAGCAGAACATCTAGAGAAACTCCCACACACACACAGCAACATCACATCAGGAACAAACCCTGGAGCTGTGACAGGGCAACACAAGCCTCTACACCTCTCACAGAATGTAACTAAAGCCAGGGATCTTTCTCATGCACCTTTCCAGGTACGAGCCTAGTTAGGCCTACAACTGTAGTAAAGGTACCACAGATGCACCATTAACGTTACCAGGAAAAGTACCATCACAAATACAAGGTACTTATTTCTGAGACTGCTTCTTCGGCATCTCTAATACTCTTATTTTGTGTAAGTTTCTGCCTTTTCTGCAGTTACAACTGTGCCATAGGAGCTCTCGGATAAAGGGACGTGATTGCTCCGCATGCGCCTGAAGTAGCTCCGACGCGCCGTTGGCATGACAACCGAGTGACATATTTGTGTAGGCGCTGATGCCTATTGCTCTGCGGACCCTGAGCTGAAACATACACACACCGTGATGGAAAAAAGATTTACATGAAGGTGTGTGTGTGTGTGTGTGTGTGTGTGTGTGTGTGTGTGTATAGGTGTATATGTGTGTTTATTTTTTCGGCATTACATAGGCTACATTTCTATTCTACATTTCATGAATGTGCAATGGATCTCAGAGAGGCGACTGTTTTCACTACAACATCATCATCATTATCATCATCACATAGATTTATTAGATCTCAATAGATACGAAGTATCATTTTTATCCTTTTTTTTTATTTTTATTGTGTTCACTGCATAAGCTGGAGAGATCTAATTACGGCAGATTCCGTCTAGTGTAAATTGCATCTACTTTTATTTACCATTACACCCACCCCTTGGAGATGCGCGCTCCCGATGGCGCGCGCGCACACACACACTCCCGCGCAACACATATGCTTAAGCGCTCACTCGCGCGCGCACACGCTCACACACACACACACACACACACACACACACATATATATATATATATATATATATATATATATATATATATATATACACGCACGGCCTTTTATGTTGATGAATAAATTACATATACAGATTTTGATTTTGTTTACAAACGTCCAGTCAATAAAATAAAGACCAAGAAGCATCCTGGATTCCTTTCTAATATAAAAATTAAAATTGCATTAAGCATGATGAATATGAACCAGGAGGCTGTGGGAAGGTTATCAGGATGTCATAGAACATCATCCAGGATGGAAGATTTTCTTTAAAAAAAAATAAATAAATGTAAAAAAATAAAATAAAATAAATAAATAAATAAAGCAACGCAATGAGCAATCCAAGCCGCACGACACGTCTCCTTGCATCTCTCTGATCCAAGCCCAAGCTGCTACTTACATCTCGGTGATGTTTTCCATGTCGGTCTCCGGCACCAGGGTAGGAATCTCCTCGATTCCTGGATCCTGAGAGACACACGTGATTCTCGAGGCGTTACAATTACAAGATGTATAACAAGAAGAGCCGAGCTTCAGGAGCCCCATCAAAATCCCATAAAATCCCCAGCGAGCCATTCCGGTAAACCCTGCGACCAGCTCCAGTCGTAATGCCCCAGTGATGTGTGTGTGTGTGTGTGTGTGTGTGACAGAGAGAGAAAGAGAGAGGTGGGGGTATAGGGCGGTTAAAAGAAGACGGGCCCGAAATATCTTCCAGTTCTCGTCTTTATTCTAATGAAAATCCTTCAAATCTGATGCGCAAAGACGCCGAGACTGGGAGGCGAGACTGCTGTCACGGAGAGAGTGGCCTTCTGCTGTGTGCGCGCACACAAGGCTGGGATCACACCATCATGTGTCGGCGCTCACACACACACACACACACACACGCACAGTGCCAGGGTAATACTGTGCTCACTGATCTCAGGTGATGATTTAAAAAAAATATATATATTTTTTTGGATAAACAAGCCAAAATCAGGCAAAAAAAAAAAAAAAAAAGCAAACGCGTCTTTCAGTATTGGAGTGCGTAAAGCAGAGGAGAGCAGATGCGATGAGATGAGATGAGATGAGATGAGAGCGCAGCCGGATTGGTTCCGACCAATAGAAAGGCTATCCAAAAGCGCTTGGCTGACGGCGCTGCGATCCCGCCTCCTCCCGTTTGTTTGTCCCCCCCCCCCTGAGCAAGACTAGGAAGTAAAACGCTTGACCCTTTGATTTGGCAAAATAACACTAGATAAGAAACAGATCCTGAGCTCAGCACCATGCGTTGATGCGCGCACAGATTCATGAGAAGGAAGGACGAGGAGGAGGATTGATGTGATGTGATGAGGTAGTGATGTAGTGATGTGAGGGTGATGGTGATGCTGCGCGTCCACGCAGGCGATACTCCACCATCCGCGTCTCCAGAAGAAGAAGAAGAAATATATAAAGATAATAAAACACGCAGCGTGGGTATAACGTGGCACGCGGGTTATGGCGCCTGATCCAGCACAGAACGAACGCGCGCGCGCGTCTGTGTGTGCGTGTGTGTGTGTGTGAGGCAGAGGAGCTTCCTGCACGAGGATATCGATTAAGCAGAATCACATCTTGTATTGACAGCTATATTATATCATATTTCATGTCAGTGCCATATATACTGTAGCTACTGATAGAGGAGTAATGGTGGGATATCATTTTCATTGCAAGATTGCTTTACATCTAAAAAACATTTTTTCTTTCTTTCTTTCTTTTTCTTGGTGAATTCGTGCTCCTATAGTGTGAGCATGGTGTGTCGCACGCCTTCAACAAAAGCCCGATCCACTGACAGCCGTTACCGGGGGATGACGTGCACTTTGACGCACAAGATGGGTTGCATCTAAGAGGGAAAGAATAACTACAGAGCAGAAATGCCAGAGCTGGAGTAAGCTTTGCGTTGGCACAGCAACATAACCCACACCAGACTATTCCATGACAATTAAATAATATCTCTTTGACACAGTCTTATATTCTATTTCAGACATAACATATAAACATCATATATG
Organism: Clarias magur; assembly: GCA_013621035.1. NCBI lineage: Eukaryota > Metazoa > Chordata > Actinopteri > Siluriformes > Clariidae > Clarias > Clarias magur. The sequence continues at coordinate 2,091,658 of QNUK01000004.1, read as the reverse complement.
ATCTGTGTTTAAGGTTTGTTCTATGAGTAAGGTTAGGTGATGAGATAGAAATACAACACATGGGCTTTCAAAGGCTGTTAAAAAAAAGATCTCAGTGGTTAGTAAACCTTCATCATCGTCATCAAATCAAATTCAAATTCAAATTTTATTTGTCACATACACAGTCATACACAGATATGCAGTGAAATGCTTAGGCGACTGCCCGTGACCTTAGAATAAAAAACAATTTAAGGCTATTTACACTAGAAACGTAAGAACGTAAGAACAGATTTAACATATGTACAATAAAAATATAAGAAAATAAAAATATAAAAAATATATTCATCATCATCATCATCATCATCACCATCAACTGATTCCTGTTCTAAGCACCTGATGTGATCTTCACTTTGGATCTTCACTAGTTGTGTGTTCTGCGCTGCTTTTCTGCTCACCATGTTTGCAAAAAACAAACAAAACAAAAAAACAAACATTATAAGTGTTTGTAATATTGTAGAATAATATGGAATAAATAAATGAATTCATATGTAATAAGTAATAATAAGATAACCTCAAAACTAATTTGAATAGCTTAAAACAAACAAACAAACAAAAAATACATATAAAGATTTATCATATTGCATTCTCCCAACAACGTCTAGGTCAAATAAATCAACCAAATAAATTAATTGATTGATTGATTTTAAACATAACTTATAAACATGCGCTTATTTCATGTGTTTATTCTATGAGTAAGGTTAGGTGATGAGATGGAAATAGAACATGTTTAAAAAAGATCTCAGTGGTTAATAAACCACCACTACCATCATCTTCATCATCTTCTTCTTCATCATCATCATTATCCGATTCCCGTTCTGATGTGATCTTCACTTTGGATTCTATTTGTTGGGTCTTCTGAGATGCTTTTCTGTTCACCATCATTGTAAAAAGCAAAACAACATGTAGGTAAAATTAAATAAATAAATAAAAAGATTGATTTTAAACATAACTTTTGAACTTGATAGTATTTCATGTGTTTAATGTGTATTAGATGAGTCAGGCTGGGTGTTGAGATTGAAATAGAGCATGTGGGCTTTCAAAGACTATTTAAAAAGATCTCTGTGGTTAGGTAAACCTTCATCATCATCATCATCTGATTCATGTTCTGATGTGATCTTCACTATGGATCTGCACTTGTTGTGTATTCTGAGATGCTTTTCTGCTCACCATGTTTGCAAAAAGCATTATTAGTATATGTAACACTGTATAATAATTTTGATTAAATAAATAAATTCACAAGTAATAAGTTATCAATATGTAATCAATAAAGTTATTAATAAGTAATCAAAGAGTCTGAAGTAAAAATGCTTTTTAATGCATCTTTAAATTGTAGATCAAACAAATAGAATTAATTCATTAATTAATTGATTGATTTTAAACTTAACTTATGAAGATGAACATGAAGTTTGGTTTTAATACTTAATGTGTGAGTAAGGCTAGGTGTTGGGATGAAAATACAACATGTGGACTATTAAAGACTATTTAAAAAAGATCTCAATGGTAAATAAACCTTAATCATCATCATCATCATCATCATCATTATCTGATTGCTGTTCTTGAAGCGCCTGATGTGGTCTTCACTTCGGATTCTTTGTGTTGTGTGTTCTGAGATGCTTTTCTGCTCATGATGATTGCAAAAAAAAACATTATTCATAGCCTGTAAACCATGTTAAAGCAGTCTTGCTATTCTCATTTATCAACAAGGTTATGAAACTGTCTCTCGCTGGGTAGATTTTGTGTTTCGCACCGCTCAGTTCAGTCTGTCTGGCACCAACAACCATGCAACAATTCAAATCACTACGAACACATGCATTGATTATTCTGTGCACTGATTACGAATAAATTATATGTCACATGTACCTTGAATTATTTTTTCCCCTGGTGTAAGTGAGCAGGGTCAGACAGGACACACTGCCCCTGGATCAAATAGGGTTAAGAGCCTCAAGGGCCTCACAGTGGCAGAGAAGAACCTTCTGATCAGAGCTTAAACCATTTGAGCCACCACTGCCCTGATCTGCTGCCACATGATTTCCTGATAATTGTAATAATTGCATGAATATCTAAAGGGCTTGAATGTATATGGGATACTGTAGAATAATTTAGAATATATAAATGAATTCCAAAGGAGCAAGTAATAATACATTAACCTCAAAACTACTAAAAGGATGAGTTAAAAACAAAATCTATAAGGCATCCTTTTTAATTCTTGTTGCATTCACACATTCAATTCAGAAACACAACTCAGCCTGTTTTTGGACTGTGGGAGGAAACCAGAGTACCTAGAGGAAACAGGCAGAACATGCAAACTCCACACACACTCACACAGAACGGAGTGAGATCCAAACTCTCAACTCTGGAGGTTCGAGATGAGGGTGCTGACCGCATGTCACCTGCATGTAAATAATTACCTCAACTTTTGGGTGAGGTCCTTGGAATATAACATTTTACTTCATTATTAAACAAATCCTCAATATTAGATCTACAGAAGAAGAATGTAAAAATACACAAATCATGTGTTTATAATGAAAACTTTTTCAGATCTCCTTTGTGATACAGTGCCTTTACAAATTAGTTTAAGTTCATGTACGGTTTCAAAGGTTTATGTCAGAATATATTTTCTGTTCTCTAAATAAAAAAAGTACATAAATAAAAATAAAACCTGGAGAATGAGTTTCAGAAATACACACAATGGACAGAAAGAGATTAGGTGTTTTAACAGGTTTTCACCACAAGAGGGCGATGAAGATTATTTATAGGCTTACCTCAGAATTTTAAAAATATAATAGTATAGTTAGGATACTCAGGAACAAAATGGCAATGTTGTTGTTGAACTAACACCTATATAAAGTATAAGCAGTATATAAATGAGCATCAAATGCATTAAACACTCCTGAGAGACAATGCAGTGTGTTACACCGATGCTATGTGACGTCTGGCACTTTTAGGTGACAGCTCTGTGATACTGTTATGTAAGGAATATGTACTGTAGAGAACCGTCTGCCAGGCAGAGTGACTGCTACCACCCTGAATTTAAATACTTTCTACAAGTGTTTTGTACCTGTCTTTATACAACAACCACAATTTTTATAGCATTAATAAACATCATATCCATTTATAGTTATGTTTCATTTTGTTGTATGTCCATACAAAAAAGAAAGCCATTTTTTTGTTATGGCTTACATTATAGCAGTCGTAAACAGCCGTTCCTTCAGGAGCCTCTTGTGTACTTGTAATAAGTCTTTATTTATAGAAGAGAAGTGCTGATATCCACTGTTGTGTATTTGATGAACCGCAGATTGCTAGAAACCAGATGTACAAACCTACAGCGCTGGAGGGTAAACAACCACATTTATGAAATTATACTGGCACTTGGATGGATCTGCACAGTCCACAGCTTAGTCAGCTAATAAATAGCCCTGGTCGTCTCAATGCGTAATATAACGTTCTGTCTTCTATTACAGTATATATGTAACACTGTATAATAATTTTGATTAAATAAATAAATTCACAAGTAATAAGTTATCAATATGTAATCAATAAAGTTATTAATAAGTAATCAAAGAGTCTGAAGTAAAAATGCTTTTTAATGCATCTTTAAATTGTAGATCAAACAAATATAATTAATTCATTAATTAATTGATTGATTTTAAACTTAACTTATGAAGATGAACATGAAGTTTGGTTTTAATACTTAATGTGTGAGTAAGGCTAGGTGTTGGGATGAAAATACAACATGTGGACTATTAAAGACTATTTAAAAAAGATCTCAATGGTAAATAAACCTTAATCATCATCATCATCATCATCATCATCATCATCATTATCTGATTGCTGTTCTTGAAGCGCCTGATGTGGTCTTCACTTCGGATTCTTTGTGTTGTGTGTTCTGAGATGCTTTTCTGCTCATGATGATTGCAAAAAAAAAACATTATTCATAGCCTGTAAACCATGTTAAAGCAGTCTTGCTATTCTCATTTATCAACAAGGTTATGAAACTGTCTCTTGCTGGGACCGTTATACTGTACATTGTGTAGTTTTATGTTGCTTGCTGTGTTTGTTGCTCAGAAATGTCTGAATAGGTATGTTTAGATTAGACTAGGGTAAATCAGATTAAATTAAATAATAATAGATGCTCAAATAGATGCTCATATGGATACCATGTGACAATAAAATAGACCGACTATAAAATGTAAAATTTTATATTATGACTAAATCAAAATGAACGACACACACTTATACAGTATCTATAAATACATTATATAAATAAAAATGCTTTGCGTGTTTGCGCAGGTAGTTCCTTCATCATCAACTTTTATGTCATACCGTGCATGCGTGTCCTCACCCACTGTAACAGTAGGCAGCGTCCTCACTGAATGTAACTGTAGGCGGTGCCATCTACGAAAAAAACGGGTACGTCAGGCGAACTCAGTGCTACTACAACGACAGGCTGCAGGTAATGGTGGCATGCAGGTGTCAGGATCTGCACGTGGGTGGGTGAAGCCCCAGGTTGTTTGTTTTATTATATAAAACAAGACGGTAGCTAAGATCATTATGATTATCTGAGTAATGTCTGCCTCCAGTGTGCTGATGGATCAGATGATTAGTTGTCAAACCGGATTAGTTGTCAAATATTTTTTTATTGAAGCTGACAGGACATAAGGAGGACTTCAGAAAATATCATAAATAAACAATAAGTTCCAGGTGGCACATTGTATGAGGCACTGTGGAGTGGTTATCACTGTCGCCTTTCGCTTCCATGTTTTGATTCCCACCTCTGGTTTGTGTGTGTGGTGTTTGCATGTTTTCCACGTGCTTGTTCGGTTTCTTCTGGGTATTTTGGCTTCCTGCCACAGTCTGAAGACATGCAAGGTAAGCTAAATGGCATGCCCAAAATTTTACTCTGTACAGGATAAGTCGTGTGGGAGGTCAAATTCTTAAGGCTTTAGGTTACTGGAATTCTGGTCAGAAGGTTGAGGGATTGAGCCCCAGCACCGCTGGGTTGCCACTGTTGAGCCCTTGAGCATGGCACTTAACCCTATCTGCTCCAAGAGTGTTGTATCCTGGCTGACCCAGTGCTCTGACTGCAGCTTCCTAACTGGGATATGTGAAAATTACAGTTTTACTTTGTGATTAATAAAGTACTAATTAAGTGGTATAGAAGATGAATTGCATATATACAATACAGAATCGCTTTAATTTGTTGCTATGACGATAACGTTAACGGAGCTCAAGGAGGCGGGATATCTGCTTAACTGACATTCCTGTAAACGAATGCCTCAGCTTGGATACCGCGCTTGAACGTTTATTTGACAGTTGATTCGTCCAATCAGGATTTGAAATAGATCGGCACGAGCGTCTCTCTTGACCAATCACAGCTTAGGACAGACACTCGTGTAAATATGCAATGAAATCAGGATAGAACGCGTAGCTCGATTTCTTGTCCAGAAAAATATATATAAATATATATCAGAGTGACGAGTGGCGCCGTTAGCAGGTCTGTAATTTCCTTTACAGGATGAAGAATATAAAATAAATATATATTTCGAGTAGTTATATACAAAATACATTAAAACAGGTTGGGAGCATGAGGAGCTAATGGAGGTGTCGGTCGACATTAATTAGCTGGCGTAAGGAAATATGCAGCCTTTCCGGTTAGCTAGCGTGTTAACATGTTAGCGTGCTAAGCAAGACGTAAAAACGGAGTGTTTTTTTTTTTAGTTAGCTTTTAGCTAATTAATGACACGAGGGTTTGGTTGTCACGACAACCAGACAACTGTATCTCGTTTTAACGCTTTTAAGCTAACGGTGTTGCTCATGATGTAGCTGAGATGCTAACGTCAAGCGCAGGCTTTTCCGCAAGCCATTTTGTGATTTCTGTCTCCGCAAGCGAGCACTAGTGAACACGCTTCGGCTTGAAGAACGTGTTTTAAACGTGAAATAAACTTGCGCGCGCGTGAAATGAACGGTTTAATTTGATCCGTTATTTTTTATTTAATAAACATAATAATTCGAACTCCCAGGGCTGAGGTAGTTGGCAGGGTAGCATGTTGCTAATGTTAATGTTAACCCACACGCACCATTTTGAAGCACAACACCAGGCCCTGCTGCTCGTACAGACAGCTGTTGATTGGACATCACGTTATTTTTATTCATTAAGTCAAACAGTGTCAGGATGTGTCTCAGACGAGTCCTTGAATGCTTTGCGGTTTATCTACTTTATAATCCTAAAAAGCACCTCATCTCCTCCTACCCTGACATCCCTTTACTGATTATGCATGTCATCACTGTTGAGTTTCCTGTTGTGTTATCTTCAGGCATTATAACACAGATCCACACATACACCACGGTGTCATGCTCAAGCTGGTTCTGACCCAACTCTTTGCTGATGCTTTGTATCAATTACTGTGTGTTTGTGTACACATGTGTGTATATATATATATATACACACACAAATCACCTGAACCATTCTCTCTATGCCGCAGCGTTTTCCCACGGAGAGGAGAGCCCTTTCCTATTTTCTCCTTGATAGAAGACAATGGAGACAGAAATTGAACAGCAGGACGAAGATAACACATTCAGCAACACTGACACTAACGGTAAGGTATAGGCTGCATTCACATTACCAGTTTGAACTCTCGAGTCTGTTCCATTTTTTTTTACTGTAATACAAGTAAGACCGTTTCCTTTTGTTGTTTTTTTTTTTTTTTAAGGTGGTTTAGACAATGTGGTTTTATTTGACTTGTACGCATTCCCCGACTTCAACCCTTTGAGATTTAACTAAGGATGAAGTGGAATATCGCTAATACTCTTGTGGCTGAATAAGCACAAATCCCCAGAGCCGTGCTCCAAAACCTATTAAAAAACCTTTTGCACAAAAAGGGGGGCGAAAACCTGCAGTGTAGTGTTCTTCAGGCACCAGTGATTGTGACCATCAGGTGTTTACAAACTGTGCAAGACAATTCCGTATGATATGATTTTCTGTTTAATATAACATGACTAAGTATTTCTTGAGAACGAGTGGTGTTTGAAAATCTTAGCTGGAGGTCTTGCATCATACGGTTGACATTTCAATTGTTAACAGGTAAACGCCCTGCTGAGGACATGGATGAGGAACAAGCCTTCAAACGTTCTCGTAACACAGACGAGATGGTGGAGCTGAGAGTGCTGCTGCAGAGCAAAGTGAGTTTTTTGCATTTTTTATTATTATTTTTTTATTTAAGATATGACTGATGTGGCTTTGAAAATAGTAATGCTGTTTATAAAAATACACAATATACATTGTATATATGTACTGTACATGCGCATTTTCTTTTTAATTCATTATTATTATTATTATTTTAGAATGCAGGTGCAGTGATTGGAAAAGGTGGCAAGAACATTAAAGCACTTCGGACCGATGTGAGTGGTTTTTATTTATTTATTTTATTTATTTTTAATTTTAATTTACTTTTGGCTTTCCGAAAAGGCAGTTGATAGCTTTCTGTAAAAGCCAGGTGGGAATTGTCTTCAGATCATCAGCGATCATGATTTCCAATTTTTTATTTTTTTTGCCCGACATTTTAACTAATCATAAAACAAAAAACACTAATTTGATCCTATTTAAATCTTATAATCCTAATAATGTAGCAGAATGTGAAAGGGTGCTAATCACTTTGCATGCTACTTGACTCTAAACAGGAAATCTTGCTCTCCATAGATGATGGCACAGTGATGCATCTATAGGTTAGCTCATTTGGCCAGACTCTCATGCTCCCTGAACGGAGCCTGATTGTGTGGTTTGGACATTTCAATAATGAAGTACTCAATCTTAAGTCCTTCAGAGCATTCTGTCTCGCTTTCCCCGGTAGGGATGTCATGACGGGCTAGCCATTCTGTGCCAAAGCCCCTAACTCAAGATGTCTAGACTCTTGAGCTGACCCATAGTCTTAATTTCTTGATTAATTTCTGTATTAGTTCTGTATCTAAACTGTCTTCAAGTCTGTCCACTCGTTGCCAAATTTTTTTTTAAACAATATAGTGAATATAGCTTGTATTCAATTAAAATGTATTCCTTCTCCCCCTCTTCCCTCTCCTTTACTTTTTTTTTGTTTTATTTTGTTTTTGGCCACCTTCCTCTGTTGCCCATGTTCTGGATCGACATGCCCCTCCTGCGTTGCCCATCTTGATGTTGGCCCAACCTCCGCCCCTGAACGCCCGCCCACCTGACACCCCGGTTGGCCCCATAATCGTGCCCCTCCCTAAACGGGCACCTTACTTGACAACATGTGATTGAATGCCCATGCCCAATGCCAACCACCACGACCATTGCAGTACAATGCCAGTGTATCAGTCCCAGACAGCAGTGGCCCAGAGCGGTATGTCCCACCAGTTATTGCCTCACTGCCTGATTAGAACAGAGAACACATGTCTTTTGATAACCTTCTGTTTCATATTAACATTTTTCTATACATAGTATCGCCCCTTTTTAAGAAACATGTATTGTACCATTTGGGTTTTTTTATGTCTTCTCCCCTTCCCCAAACACCCCATTCAGTATTTATTTGGGACCTTCTTTTCTTTGAGATGTGTATGAAGTTACGACACAAAAAAAAAAAAAAAAGAGAGAGAACTCTTTCTAATCAGTATGAATGGAAGAAACACTGCTTGAAGAGTTAAGATATTTATCTTTGGTGTTGTTGCTGCTGCTGTTGCTGTTCCTTGCTCTGGTATCGACTGTTTATTAATAAATAATTTTTTTAAAAGCCACATTTCATTTCTCTGTCTGTCTTTGTCGCCCACCATTTCACTATTCTCAACATCTTTGTCTATGATTGCCGCTGTCTCACTTCCCTTCTCTGTCTTGATCAGTGTCATCTTGTTTATGATTTGTTCCTGTACTACATCTCTCCCCTGTTACCCCCCCACCCCCCGCCTTCCCTTAGGCCAGGCAACCGATCTGCCCCTCTGCCACCCCTGCTCCAGTTCTACACATCACCTCGTGGTCTACTCTTGCAATTCTTATTTTTTTTGCTTTTGCATTTTATTACCTTTTTATATAATTCAATCTCTCGCTCATTTTTCCTGGTGTATCATAACCAAGAGACTCGTTAGTTTCTCTCCCTCCCCCCCAACCCCCCCCCCCCCCCCACTTCTCTCAGAACGCTTACAATGGTGGGGTGCATAAAATAAGTAGCTTTCTCTTGTAGCCTGTTTCCCATGTCCTCAGGATTGATGTTTGTTTAATTTACAAGGGTCAAATGCATGTCAGTGACTCGTATTTCAGTCCATTGTGGGAGACCTAAACATGTGTTCAGGGTTTTTTTTGTTGTTGTTCATTTTCATTTGTTTACATTGAAAGTTCTTTTTATTTATTATTACAATATTGAAGTGAGTCTAAATGTAAATTTCAGTTGTTGTCTGTTTTTGCTCTTGTCTTTATTGTGCTTTTGTTCAGCATCCTGAGCGTGAGTGCAGATATCGAGACAATCGGAGAGATCCTCCTGAAGATCATCCCTACTCTTGAGGAGGTAAGGTGGCCTGAGCTCAGAAGACGATCTACGCGGGGACAGTGTAAATTCAGATTGCTTTTACGTATATTATTGATGTTGGAATAAAAAAAAAAAATGCAGTCAAGATTACAAGAGGGACAAAACATACATGCTGTGTAATTTTCAGGTTTGTTTGTTTTTTCCCTCTTCCTGAGAATGAGAGTTGTTCTGCTTTTGTTTGGCAGTACCAGCACTACAATGGTATAGACTTTGATTGTGAGCTGCGCCTGCTAATTCATCAGAGTTTAGCAGGAGGCATTATTGGTGTCAAAGGTGCCAAGATTAAGGAGCTAAGAGAGGTAAGTGGCGTAGTTTTTTAAATTAAACAATTTTCTATGGATATGTAGTTAATTTTGTTAATTAATGTATTAGATCAAGGTTATTTAGCTCAGTCATGAAGCTTTAGTTGCTTACAATGGCCTAGATCAGGGGTGTCCAAATCCAGTCCTGGAGGGCCAGTGTCCAACACAGTTTGGTGCTTCTTCTTTTCAAACACAGCTGATTTAACTAATCTGTTAATTACTAGGTTCAGTGGGTGTGTTTAGGTGTTGGTGAATTACAAACTGTGCTGGTCACTGGCCCTCCAGGACTGGATTTGGACATCCCTTGCCTAGATAAACAACTAACATGACCTAATGCTGACCTTTTAATTACTTAGCAGTTAACATTTAATTTCTGGCCAAAAATAAGCCCCAAATAGTCCAATGTGAAACTGTTAAGGTGCTTTTTTCATACATTGAATATTGTTAGATAAAAAAAATGCTAAAATACTTTGGTTTGTTTTAAACAGTGTAGCATGTAAGGATGTTCTTTAAATTACTGATTAAATAATCTAATTCAAATTTCAAGTTTAATATTTTTAGAATTAGAAATACCTAATAATATATGGATTTTGTTTTTCCAATAGTACAAGCTAAAGTAATCTGTCAATGTAAAAATTTCCAGACTGGTAGCTATAATGTAAAAGTGAGACTTTGAGAACACACTAGAAATCAGCGACAATTAATTTGGAAGAAAGGTTTGGTTAAAAAAAAAAAAAAAACCCATAGTCAGATTTTTTATCTTGTTAAAATGAGTTATAGCACACTCCACAGCAATGAAAAACACTTTTCCAATAACTAACAGTATAGCGAAGTGTAACTGCATGGCATTCATCTGAATTTCCGCATCAAGATCAATAAAAATCAGTGGCTCTGATTTGATATTAAATCTAGGTTTTCAACTCTCCGCTCCCTTCTGTTTCAGAATACCCAGACGACCATTAAACTCTTCCAAGAGTGCTGCCCTCATTCCACAGACCGTGTGGTTTTAGTGGGAGGAAAACCTCAGCGAGTGGTGGAGTGCATTAAGGTCATCCTAGAACTGACGTCAGAGGTAGAGTCACATGTTCCCCTGATTTGATTTCTTCGTAATCTGATCCGAGAGGCAGGTTGGAAATCAGACCCTCACCCTCACTTATGTCCTGGTTAGGCTCCTATCAAAGGCCGGGCTCAGCCCTACGACCCGAATTTCTATGACGAGACCTACGACTACGGCGGCTTCACCATGATGTTTGAGGAGAGAGGGCGACGGCCCATGGGAGGATTTCCAATGCGTGGACGGGGCAGTTTTGACCGGATGCCCCCCAGTCGTGGCGGACGTCCCATGCCCCCGACTAGACGCGATTATGATGATATGAGTCCTCGACGTGGACCCCCTCCACCTCCGTTAGGGAGAGGCGGCCGAGGCGGGAGCCGGGCCCGAAATCTGCCTCTTCCTCCACCACCTCCTCCCAGAGGAGGGTAAATAAATTAATGTTCTTAACTATATGCAAAAAAAATTTGCTTATAATAATTATTTTTATTCAGAAGGTGTTTCCACCCTAGCCTGAATGTGTCTTGGGGACCTCAGTTCAGATTAGTTAGTGCTTGGAGTGTAACTGCTCCTTTTTGTTATTTTGGTTGATTTGTTATTTTAGCTTTGACGGTTTTATTGTTGTGCAGAGGCGACCGGTTTTCCCATCATCACGGCGGTCTAGACGACAGACCGAGGTAAGTTCTTTTTGTGGACAACAAAGCTGTAATTGGTGTGAACTGATTTTATTCTTATAACCTTAAAGCTATAACAAACTCCCAAATTTTTCAGTATTTTAGTACCGAAAACAGACCCTTAAACCTGTTTTGCTTAGTCTTAAGAACTCCCAGTTCACTAATAATGCATTGTAGATTAGCGGCAATATCTGTAGGTGCATTATGTTATGTACATAACTTTAGCCTGTACACCTTGTGACAAGTTTTTTTAAGATATGTGGAATGTCTATTCTGCGGTATAGGCAACTACGTAATTAAGGGAAGTGCTTTAAATTGTTGTGCTATTAACGTTGAAGAAAAATTGTATAAATCCCTACGCCTTGTTTAACATAGGCAGGTTTAACATAGGCAAATCCCTTGCCTATGTTTCTTAATTCATTGTATATTTTATATTGCATGTTTTTTTTCTTTTTTTTATAGCTAATGTTAGAACATGGTGAATAATATACACAAATGATTTCAATCTGTTTTGTACCAGTAGGAGTAGGTGTGCTGCTTTCTGGTTTACTGACAGAATTATAATTATTTCCTGTTTGCTTTAAGTGACAGAAGAGGAAGACCTGGAGATCGCTACGAAAGCATGGTAAGGTGGAAAAAAAAGACCTGTTGCATTTGTAAAACGTGCAGGTGTCTGGGTTGGGAGAGGAACGGACAGTCTTGGAAAAGGATTTGGAAAGCCAGTGAAACTGCTCGTTCTGTCTGTGTTAAATGACAGAGTAATGGATGCATATGCTGTGCTCTGCTTTGGCCTGCTGTTGCTAGGCAATGGAATTCTTTTTTTTTTTTTTTTTGGAATCACTTGTTGCCTTGGTAACCAAGGAGCAGATAGATATGTAGGTGAAAACCGTCACACTCTCCAGTGAACTCGGGGCAAAGATGCAAGCACAGAGATTTGTCAAGCGCTTTAATTAGGTGTTTTTGTTTTTGCATTTAGTCTATGTGCATGTGTATTTTTTTTATATGCATGTAGGTTGGACTAACACTCTTTTTTCCCTCTGAATAGGGTGGAGGTGGATATGGTAAGTGTTGCTCAGATTTACTCCCATAAGCACAATCTCTCTCTCTCGCTTGCGCTATCACTTTTCTCCCACACACACACACTCAAGGTTACCCCTAATCAAACATGTCAGGACGCTGCTCTCAGTAGCTGTAGTGTTTCCTTTCTGTTAATCTCATCTTTTTCTTATAGCTCTAACATCTCAATATTTTTTCCCCTTATTTTCTTTCCCCTGTCTGATCACGGAAGACAATAACTCTTCTTGGGAACCCTTCCAGTCTGGTAAGTGTCCTTCATATTTATATGTGCAAACGCAGAATAAAAACGTACAGCAGGCACAAATTGAAGACTTGTTAATCTGTTTCCGCAGGTGGACGAGGTTCCTACGGCGACATTGGCGGCCCTGTCATCACAACACAAGTGACTATACCCAAAGACGTGAGTACACACGAACCCTGTTGTTGTTTCACATGCACGCATGCTCATACACACATGCTCATACACACGGCCTAAACTCTCTCTTGTCCTGCGATAGCTGGCCGGCTCGATCATCGGGAAAGGCGGACAGCGCATTAAGCAGATCCGTCACGAATCCGGAGCCTCCATCAAAATCGATGAGCCTCTAGAGGGTTCGGAGGATCGTATCATCACCATCACAGGAACGCAGGACCAGATTCAGAACGCTCAGTATCTTCTGCAGAACAGGCAAGTTCTCGATCCAGCAGCTAGGCTCCAGGCCTGACACACACATAGCCATGATCGGCTTTTTAAATCTTTTTGTATACAACATGACTCCTGTCTTTCTTTTTCTTTCTTATCAAAGGCAAAGTAACCTCATACTTCTAATTCTAAGTCTCTCCTTTTTCCGCAGTCTTATTTTTATTAATCATTAAGCAACTCTTTAGACTAGTAAACGGCATTTTGTGAAATTTAGTCAAGATTTGAACTTGAATTGATATTCCGTAAAATATAGGTTTATATCCTATTCGCGTGGGATTGGTATTATCTGGCAAGTTTTGTGTGGCGCATTCGCATGGGATAAGCGAAGCCTGTGATTTTACTTGAATTTAGTGACTTAATTAATGTTTTTCATTCAGATAAATATAAAATGTATGTATTTTTTATATATATATTACAAATATTACATTTCATACAAATAAAGCCTTTTTCGCGTTTGTTTCTCTTTCTGCACATTGTATTGTGTAGAGCGATACAACCCGGCACCCAAAATATTTTCAAAGTATTCCAACTCAATGCTCATTCTTTGCGGAAGATGAATAAAAAGGCTCACAGGAAACAAAAACTTTGAAAGAAAAGAAAATTGGGCGTTTGCTAGGCAATTTTTACTTTACAAATTACAAACATGGGTGATTTACACTGGACTAAGATCATAGACAACCTCCGCAATTATTACAACTCAGACGAGGTCTCCAGATAATACTAATCCCATGTGAATAGGACATTATACATGAAATCAGTTATTTTGCTTCACAATTATTAAATCACATAAAAGTGGCAAAACACCAGGCAGCTGAATAAATGACAAATGTAATCTTTTTAAATAAATGTTTTTTTTTTTTCTGTAAAAGATATAACAACGTGGAACAGACAACACAGTTACTGTATGAGGCTTTAACGTTCAAACAGATCTATGTGTTTGGTCCGTAATGCTGAAATTATGAATGTTGTCTGTTTTAAGATTGATCAAATTAAAATCAAAATTCTGTGTTGGTAATCACTTTCATAGCACTTGTTGAAGTAATCTTCCATTTAAACTCGACAGAACACTCTTAAGCATGCACACACAAACCTACTGAAACAAACATTCTGTACATTTATAAAGTGTAGTATTTAAGGACAGAAATATTATGAATAAATTCTTTAATTATAGTGAACATGCAGCTTATTTATGATCATAAACTGTGTGGTTAAACTTGTGATCTGGATCAAGCTAAAAACTATTGTTGCACAAATGATAAGTGTGGTGTAACTTGCTTCTAATTTATGACTCCTGACTGCAAATGCTATGCCCTCTCTCTGTCTCTCTCTCTCTCTCTCCCTCCCTCCCTCCCTCCCTCTCCCCTTCCACCTCTCAGTATTTCCTTTTGGGGGGGGGGGGGAGTGTGATTTGAAACCGAAATCCAAACTAAAAGCAAACGAGAGGCGCAGTACTCGGAGCCCAGGAGAGTGCGAGGAAGCTGGCCTGATTCTGTGTGGAAGACTTGTGATTTTGTTGTTGTTAGTTAGATGAAGTGACAACAAATCACAGTCTGCCCTACAGCACAGGCCCAGGCTCATCTGCCCTCCTTCCTCCCTTTTTCCTGTTTCACTAACCCTGCCCTAACTTTAAGCATGTCTGTTTCATTCTACACTATTTCTAATGTGTGTGTGTCTCTTTGTTTACATGCCTACATGATCACAGCATGACTGTCTAATTCTTTATTTAAAAAAGTCTGTCACTCTGCACAAGTCACTTCCGTACGAGTTGTAACTAATGAAACATATAACATGGCATGTTATTATAGAAAAATAATCAGTGACTGGTTATTAGGGGTCAAATGGGGACTCTTTATCCAATAGCAGCATGTCAAAAAAAAGGTATTACATTTCTCTTTTCACAGCGAATGTTTTATTTATTATACAACGACTTACTCTTGTAGTAATGTTTAATGCTAATACATTTAATAGATGCTGTTCCTGTGAATTTCCTGTGAGTTAATAAAGTGATCAATCGATTTTTTTTTTACATTTTTGTATGTCAGAACATCTATGAAAGCTATAAAAAAAAAAAAATTGAGTCCCGACACTGGAGCCTCCTTCCGAAATCTCATTACTCATCAATAATTATTAACTTTTTCTTTATTGTTTATATTTAGCTTCTGCCTTATGTATACGCTGTTACTATGGAAACAAAATGTTTGCGCAAGGATAACTGAGTGATTATAACTCATTCCAGCTGCAATATTGTCAGAGAAGCAGCTTGGGGAGGGGGAAAAATGAAACAATGTTACACACACCTGAACGTTTTGACCAACAGTTAAACAGCGCTGTTCTGTGCAAAATTTTTTAACATCATTCTGATGATTTGTAACACAATTTTAGAGTTCTGTTAAATCTTTTCTGTTGGATATCTGAATGCAATTCGGTCTTTTGCTGTGAACATATTAGAATATCACTTTTATATATTAGACAGGCTGTGAATCATCTGTGTACGAAAATACAGAACTCAAATGGTAGTTTAATTTAATAAATAAATAGGTTCCTTCTTGTATGTCTGATCTGTGTGTGGTTGTTCTCTTCCAGTGTGAAGCAGTACTCGGGTCGGTTCTTCTAGAAGACGGCAAGCAAAGGCACGCACTGCCCTACCCCTGTCCCTTTCGCTTCTTTGCTGAGTCTACATTCCTCTGCCTCTTCAGTAGATGTGTCCCCTGCCGGTCTCCTCCTTTAACATCTTAAAGGAAAGATTTTTTATTTTCCTTCAAAAGGATTGAAAGAAGGATCTCAGAATTAGCTGAATGACCAGATCATGATTCTTTTCCTTCTCTTTCCCTGTGCTTTGGATGCGTTGGTTTCTCTTTTTTTGGATTCTTTGTGATGTTCTGTGACTAGCAGAGCTTGTGTAATATCCACATTTAGCCTGAGCAGAACTGCATGCCTGGTTTGTCTAACAATTCAGATTGTAATCTTCAGTAATTCTTTCTTTTTTTTTTTGTTTTTTTTTGTCTTTGACTGGTTTAATTCCCTTTTTGGCATTTCTTTACAAAAAAAAGAAAAGGAAATGACAATGTAAATGTCCAGCTGAGTTTTAAACTCTTAGCATCTTTATTTAATGAACTGAAATGAATGTGTGTAAGGGGTGAAGAAAAATTTTTTTTTTTTTTTTTTCCCATTTTGATTGGCTACATTCTGACTGTAATCTCACTGCTTCATCAGAAGCCATTAAATCTTATAGCTGCTCGTTTTTGTAAGTCCGTTTCTACGCTTTTTTAACATTTTAGATCAGTTCTCTTCAAAACATTTACCAGCTCAAGGGGTTACAAAACGTCCCCCGGTGTTCTCATCCCTCACCCGTTTTCTGGTGTCTGTGTAGAATGTGCTGTGAGTCTGAGTAATAAAGTCTGTGCCACTTTTTATTAAAAATGCATTCCTATCTTTTCTGGTTACTGTATTAAAGTAGTTGTGTAATTTTTCCCCTTGTAATCAAGGCTTGGTTTTACATCCTTGCCAGAGGTCTGGGCTGAGTACTGTTTTAACTGACCTGAATATTTCTAGTTTTTAAATGTGGAAGTGGTTGTGGTTTTGCTTTTAGTACCACTCCTTTAGTGAAAGTGAAACAAGAAAAAGGAAGGAGTGAGAGCTTTTTTTTTTATGTGGAAAAATGCCTGACTTGCTGGTGTTTGTTTGGAGTCCATTACATTCCTGTTGTCACTTACATGATGATCATGTGTTTATATTAAGTTATTTTTGGATTTTTAACGTCCATGCTCCAGATTGCTCAAATTTATAAAAAGGGTTGATGAAAAGAAAGTTTCTGATATTTGCACTGAAATGAAGAAACGATTTGATGTGTTTTGTGCGACAGTTTTTAAAAAATCTTTATTAAATACACTATAGCTTGTGAAATGCATGCAGGTATAGCCTGTTGTTTGTGACACAAAAGTAACTTGCTTTACTGAAAAGCAAAGTCTTTATTAGATTTAGTTATTTAGTTATTTATTTAGTTATTAGCTTTTAGTTATTTTAAGTTAGTAACTAAAACAAATCTTATTAGATGGAATTAAGTTGCTTATATTAACAGCTATAAAATTACTTTACATCTGTTCGCCTGTCAGTGGCCCCAAAAATTTCCCTTTGCACAGTTCGTGTTCGGGGGTTCTTGCATTTTTCAGATCCTCCTAGTCTGGATTCCTGCTAGTTTCCTGCCCTTTACCACACAAGTTGCTGACCAAGAGCACCCCCTTGTGGCTAATCTCCAGCCTACGGAACAATAAAACATCCTTGAGGTTCTTTAGATCCAGCTGTTCTTTAGATCCAGAGTTCTTTCAATAATGTTAAAGGTCACAATAGCTGTTTGAGCTTCTAGCTTCATGGTCCAGGCAGATCTTCAACTTAACCTCAGGGTTGTACATTAGACCTTTAAATGTTCCACAAAGACACAAATCTGATTTTTTTTTTTTTTTTTTGTGGTTTTCTATTTTGTATATGTATCACTCACCTGATAATGTGAATATAATTAACATAAAAAGTACACTATATGTACTTTTCTAATTAAAAGATATGTACCGTTGAGTGTTAAGGGAAGTGACAAGAGATTTTTTGGTGAAAATTTATTAAAAATATTGATAAAATCAAAGTGAATTTTGTCTCTTTGGCCGGAATGAATTATGGGATGGAGAAAGATTTGAAACAATATTACCAGGGTGTCACTGGGATGGTACATACAACCGTAAAAGGATCATATAGTGCGCCTTTAAGGTATTAGTTTAAAGGTTAACGAATAAGAGGTTAATGAATTACAGTCCACTACTGTACCTTAAACCATTTATAGGTACATTTCATTCAAAGTCCCAAGTAAAAGGTACACTATGTGAGCAGGGTCCAAGTAAGAACCAAAAGGCACACAGCTAAGAAAACATTAGCTATAATGTAGTGTATGCTAACATTTTGAATTCAATGTCAATGCTAGCAAATAACAAACTGTGATCACAGTTTGTGAACCCAGGGAAGACATTGCGTCTGTGTGAGCTAGTTAAACAAGTCAGACTTTGGACAACAATGACGCAAACGTTCAAATCTCACATAGATTGTATTGTGCATTCTGTCATTATATTAACTGTCAGCCTTAAGATGGCAGCAGCGTTCACCCTGACTTATAAAGTCGAAACATCCCATATAAGAGCAAATTATGAGAGACGTTCAGGTCAAACAAGGACTTATGTTTGTGCAGAATAACAAAACGGTTATAAGAGTAAAAACCCCCTTCATTCCTCTATATAATCTGCTGCTACACTAATGCACTTATCCCAGAGTTTCACTAGAGCCCTGAGAAAACTTTCTCAGTACAACGGAACCATCATCAAACTGCCTTCTTCATGTCTAAAACGCTGGCCTCCCAGGAACTCCTTTAATGGCCCAAACGTGTGAAACTGACTTGGAGTGAGATCTGGACTGTACCCGGGACATGGCAATAACTCCCAGCCGAGTTCCTGTAATGTGCAAGTTGTGATGGTGAATGATTGTGTGTGCAGTTCCCACAGACAGGTGCGTCTCTTCTGCAAGCTGGAGATAAGTTATGCATTGATTTTTAATGATCAAGCGTTCCACTCGTTGAATGTTCAAGGGAACATCATTGAAATGTTTTACTGCGGCTAAGAGTCTCATCGCCGTACTGTGCATGAAATCTTCTGTAAATGTCAATCGATTTTACGACATCATTCATGAGACATTCACCAGAACTCTTGGGTTTGCTTTGAACGCACCTTGTATATATATATATATATATATATATATATATATATATATATATATATATATATATTATATTTTTAAACTAAATCCCTTGAGAGGATAAATATCTATGTAAATAATAATTTACTGTAAAATCTTATTTTTTATTTTATAAAATGTGTTTTTTAAAGTTTCCATATATGAAAATGTTTTGGATAATAATCTGTTGTAGGCTCCTATGTACAATTTTTCCATGGGGTTGTACTGTAGGTTTTATCTTTAAATATTCTTCAAAAGACAATACTGAGAAAGCAGTTTTATAACAGCAAAACTCCATATCTATCTATCTATCTATCTTATCTCTTTTGTCATCAAATGTTGCAGTTATAATGACCTCCACTCTTCTGGTAAGACTTTCCACTAGCGTTTGGAACGTGGCTGTGGAAATTTCACTTCATTTAGCTACGAGAGCATCATTGAAGTCAGACGATGATGTTGGGACGTCAAAAAGGGGCTCGAGTTCCAGTTCTGTGGGGTTGAGCTCAGGGCTCTGAGTAGGATATTTAATTCTTATACTACACTTTTGGCAAACTATGTCTTCATGCAACTCATTTTGTCCACAACAAAAATGTCATCCTGAAACTGGTTTGGGCCTCTTTGTTCCAGGGAAGGGAACCTACAGCATTACGGCATTTGGTAGCAGACAAAAGCATTCTATACAATAATGTCATTTCAGCTTTGTGACAGCAGTTTAAGAGAGAAACCTACAGTATGTACACCTATCTGCCATGACACTTCTATCATATAATTCCAGCTTTAACTTTCTGTGCTAGCTTTCTTCTGTGTTAATCAGACCAAATGGGGTAGGATTTGTTCCTCATGCATATTAATGATCCCTGGGTGGCCATGACAATGTTATTGATTCACTTTTGGTCGGTACTGCATACCAGGAACACCTCACAAGACCTGGTATTTCGGAGATGCTCGGACCCAGTCATCTAGCAATTGTAATGTCTCAGTCAGAGCCTTAAAAACATCAGGTTTAAAAACTGCCTGTTCAATTACTGCCTAATATACAGTCCCAAAGTGTCCCAAAAATCTATACATTATTTTGTAGTCTTACAACACAGCCAATTCTCACTCAAATTAATCACTCACTCATTCATCTATACCGCTTAATCCTGTATTCAGGGTCACAGGGAACCTGGAGCCTATGCCAGGAGACTTAGGGCACATGGCAGGGTTTACCCTGGACAGGGTGCCAATCTATCGCAGGGCACAGACACACACATACACTCACTCATTCACACACTACGGGCAATTTGGGAGCGGCAATTAATGTAACCTACATGTCTTTGGACTATGGGAGGAAACCGGAGCACCCGGAGGAAACCCACCAAGCATGGGGAGAACATGCAAACTCCATGCACACAGAGACGAGTGCACTCAAATGCACTCAAACCCAGACCCTGGCGGTGCAAGGCGACAGTGCTAACCACTACACCACCATGCCGCCTTCACTCAAATTATTTAAAAAAAAAAAAAAAGAAAAAAAAGTAAGTTAAATGTTTTGCTTTTTAGAACTTAAAATTTTTTTTTGTACTTTTTTTGTCAGTGATAATGACAATGTGCTGTTGAAATTAACACCACGTTCACCTACACACGTGGACAAAATTGTTGGTACCCTTCGGTCAATGAAAGAAAAACTCGCAGAAAATGGTCACAGAAATAACTTTAATCTGACAAAAGGAATAATAAATAAGAATTCTATGAATGTTAACCAATGAAAGTCAGACATGGCTTTTCAACCATGCTTCAACGGAATTATAAAAAAATGAACTCATGAAACAGGCCTGATGGACAAAAATGATGGTACCGCTAACTTAATAGTTTGTTGCACAACCTTTTGAGGCAATCACTGCAATCAAACGATTCCTGTAACTGTCAGTGAAACTTCTGCACCTCTCTGCAGGTTACAGGAATCATTTGCTCATGAGGAATCGTTTGCTCATGAGCAAGCTGCTCCAATTGTTTCCGGTTTGAAGGGTGCCTTTTCCAGACAGCATGTTTCAGCTCCTTCCAAAGATGCTCAATAGGATTGAATAGTCCAATGTTTTCCTCTTAGCCATTCTTGGGTGTTTTTAGCTGTGTGTTTTGGGTCATTGTCCTGTTGCAAGACCCATGACCTGCGACTGAGACCCAACTTTCTGACACTGGCCAGCACATTTCTCTCTAGAATCCCTTGATAGTCTTGAGATTTCATTGTACCCTGCACAGATTCAAGACACTCTGTGCCAGATGCAGCAAAGCAGCCCCAGAACATAACAGAGCCTCCTCCATGTTTCACAGTAGGAACAGTGTTCTTTTCTTGATGTACTTCATTTTTGAGGCTGATGTGCCTTGGCAAAAAGTTAAATTTTTGTCTCATCTGTCCATAGGACATTCTCCCAGAAGCTTTGTGGCTTGTCAACATGTAGTTTGGCATATTCCAGTCTCTCTTTTTTATGATTTGTTTTCAACAATGGTGTCCTATTTGGTCGTCTCCCATGTAGTCCACTTTGGCTCAAACAACGACGGATGGTGCGATCTGACACTGATGTTCCTTGAGCATGAAGTTCACCTTGGATCTCTTTAGAAGTCTTTCTGGGCTCTTTTGTTACCATTCGGATTATCCGTCTCTTTGATTTGTCATGAATTTTCCTTGTGCGGCCACGTCCAGGGAGGTTGGCTACAGTCCCATGGCTCTTACATTTCTGAATAATATGTGCAACTGTAGTCACAGGAACATCTAGCTGCTTGGAAATGGTCTTATAGCCTTTACCTTTAACATGCTTGTCTATAATTTTCTTTCGAATCTCCTGAGACAAGTCTTTCCTTCGCTTCCTCTGATCCATGTTGAGTGTGGTACATACCATGTCAACAAACAACACAGTGACTACCTGGAGCCCTATATATAGTCCCACTGACTGATTACAAGATTGTAGACACCTGTGATGCTAATTAGTGGACACACCTTGAATTAACATGTCCCTTTGGTCACATTATTTTCAGTATTTTCTAGGGGGAACCATCATTTTTCATTGGTTAACATTCATAGAATTTTTTTAAATTATTACTTTTGTCAGATTAAAGTTATTTCTGTGACCATTGTGAATTTTTCTTTCATTGACCAATTTTGTCCACGTGTGTAACTTGACAACCTTGTGATTTTTCTCTATATGGCTATGTGAAAGGGAATGGTTTTGTTCCTACAAGCCTAGGGGAGCTCAAGAAGAGAATCATTGTGGCTCTGGAGAATGTTACACAAGATACGCTAAAGTGTTTTTGGCAGGTGCTGGACTACCGACTTGATGTGTGTCATATCACAGTCGTTGCACATATTGAACATTTGTGAAGTTTTGTGAAATCGCTTATAAAATCTATATCCGTTTAAAATATTTTGCTGGAATTTTGATAAATAATTTATCACTTATTTGCCTATTTTAATTTTGTTTGCCTAAGACGTGTAGTTACTCAGATATTCATATTTCAAATTATGTAAATTTTTTGGGACACCCTGCTCACGCACTGTATGTAAAGAGCTGCCACTGTAAATAGATAATCGATATTACTGACATCACCTGTCAATAGTTTGAATGTTACATCTAATCAGTAGAGGTCTATACAACCTTTTGACTACAGCACGGTGGCTTAATGGTTAGCACTGTTGCCTTGCACCTCCAGTATCGGGGCTGAGTTCCCGCCTCTTGTCTGTGTGTATGAAGTTTGCATGTTCTCCCCGTGCTTGATCGGTTTCCTCCTGGTACTCCGGTTTCCTCCCACAGTCGAAAGACATGCAGGTGTTCCCAAATTGCTCGTAATGTGTGAATGACAATCGGCCGTCGAACTGTGCAACCCAACCCATTAAGTAACTGCCATAGAAATGACGGATCATAGAGACATAGACGGACCAAATATATATCTTTTTTTGTAATAATAATAATAATAATGTTCAGGTTTAGTCTTAAGATGGCAGCACTGAGTGACAGGAGGAACAAATAAATTATAACTAGGCAGATAATAGATATTTGTGAATGGTCATAAATATAAGAAATGATGAAGCAATAATTATTTGAACGGGAAATAAATAAAGGGAGGGGAAAAAACGGGTCTGTGAGGAGCTTGTTCTGATTTGTAGTTGATAGAAACATCTAAGATTAATACAAGTTGAGGTTTTAAAGAGGGTATAAAGGTAAAAAAAATGAAGTGAAGAGTGGGAAGGGTTTTTGCTGTGTAGTGTTGGTGTGGATCTGCTTCCTCTCTGTGAAAGAGAGAGAGAGAGAGAGATGGTCACATGGTAGGCAGTGAGGGAGGGAGGGAGGGAGAGAGAGAGAGAGAGAGGATCATGCAGCCTGTAATGCAATTACATATGGAAGATCCGAAAGCAAATGCACTTCGACTGGAATTTACCGGATTGTGGATGCACCGAATATTGTAATGGATTCATGTACGGAGAATGGATTTGTCTGAAGTTGTCGTCAGTCGGGTTTTTGTTCCTCTAACGTGACTCATGTACGAGCCTGGAGATGTTTTTCCTGTAACAGAACTGTTCCAGTTTGGTGGTCGGAAAGGAATAGTGAATAGTGAAACTCCGCCATATTCAGCTGTTTACCACGCCCGGACAGAGAGACTGGAGAGAGAGTGAAAGAAAGAGAGAGAGAGAAACAGGATTTCAGTGCATTCGGATTATAGAAACGATTTGTTCGCGTCTGGTGAGGATCACAGCACTCTGAAAGTGTTACATTGTGGCATTGAAATTGAGCTTCTGAACGGAATCGACGTAGATGAAAGGATCTGTTGCTCTCGCGGACTGAGCCCTAACTTGTAACGTGTAAATATATACGTCTATGTGTGTGTGTGTCTATATATTTATATATGCACGTGCGCAGGGTTGCCGCCTCAGCAGGGGCCGCGTTTGTTCTCGGGCTTTCAAAGCGGTGATCAATAAGAATAATAACGGATACAAAATCGCTCCGATCTTTCTGCGTTTATGAAATTGCGTCGACGTTTCATGAATCTCGCCCCCCCCCCCCATCTCATCCTCCTCCTCCTCCTCTCCTGTTCTCCACTCTGAACTGACAAACTAGAGGAAAACTAGCCTTTACTACAAGTACTACTGCTACTTCTTGTTGGTCGCCGCCTTAACGTGCGCTTAATGGTGGACAGAACAGATTTTCGGCGTGTTGTTGTCTCGTCCTGTGTCTGAGGGAATAGCGTGAGAAAGTTCAAAGCAAGCACGCCGAATCAAAGCCAGCCAAACAGGAACCAAACAAGCCCGGCCGTTTCGTTTCGGAAAGAGGCATGACTCTGGACTCCATAATGGCGTGTTGCCTCAGTGAGGAGGCGAAGGAGGCGAAGCGGATCAACGACGAGATCGAGAGGACGCTGCGGCGGGACAAGAAGGACTCCCGGCGCGAGCTCAAGCTGCTGCTGCTGGGTACGAGAACCGAGAAACGCAGACATGACATGGAGAAATCACGTCTAAGCGCTCTGCTAACTGGTTGCGGTTTGTTATGCAAAACTCGTGCTTGTGTGTGTGTGCGCGCGCGCATGCGGCTTTTAAAGCAGACGGAATCAAAAACGCTTTACTTCTTTACCTGCTCAGCTCGTGCGGTTAAGCCAGAAGATCAAATGTGTGCCGCATAAAAAAAAAGAAAATAAATAAATAAAAAAATTTGGACAGGAATGCTCGATGGCTACAGATGCAGAACAAACCGTATATGATATGATAGTGTAGTGTAGTTCAGTATATTACATTGTAGTGTACTATAGTATATTTTAGTGTAGTATGAGTATAGTTTATTGTAGTGTATACAGTTTAGTATATTGTAGTGTAGTACAGAAAAGTCAGATATACCTTCATTCGTCCCACAGCGGGGAACGTATAGTATATTGTAGGGTGTATAGTTTAGTATATCATAGTGTAGTATGGAAAATTATAGTATATTATAGTGTAATATATGATGGTGTAGGATTGTATACTGTAGTACAGTATATGACATTGTACTGTAGTATAGTATATTGTATCGTAGTGTAGTATGAGTATAGTTTATTGTAGTGTGTACAGTTTAGTATATTGTAGTGTAGTATAAAAGTAAGATGTACCTTGATTCGTCCCACAGCAGGGAAAGTATTGTATATTGTAGTATACTATATTGTAGTGTGTATAGTTTAGTATATTGTAGTGTAGTACAAAAGTAAGATATACCTTGATTTGTCCCACAGCAAGGAAAGTATTGTATATTGTAGTATACAATATTGTAGTGTATATAGTTTTATATTTCATAGTGTAGTATGGAAAATTATAGTATATTGTAGTGTAGTACAAAAGTAAGATATACCTTGATTTGTCCCACAGCAGGGAAAGTATTGTATATTGTAGTATACTATATTGTAGTGTGTATAGTTTAGTATATCATAGTGTAATATGGAAAATTATAGTATATTGTAGTGTGTGTATAGTTTAGTATATTGTAGTGTCGTACAGAAAAGTATAGTATAGGATATTGTGTTGTAGTGTAGTACAGTATACTGTACTACAATATATTACTTTGTATTGTAGTATATTATATTGTAGTGTACAGAATAGTATAGCATATTTTATTGTAATATAGTTTAGTTTATTGTAGTGTATAAAGTGTATTGTAATGTATATAGTTTATTGTTGTGGATATAGTTTAGTAGTGTAGTATGGACAATTATAGCATATTGGAGTGTAGTATAGAATATAGTAGTGTAGTACAGAGAAGTATAGTACATTGTGTTGTAGTGTAGTATAGAATAGTATATTTTAGTGTAGTACAGAATAATATTGTATATTATAGTGTAGTACAGTATCTTGTAGTGTAGTATTGTATAGTGTATTGTATTATATGGATTTATGATTCCGTCTACGTACCACCCGGCACATCGGTTAACGGATATACATCTGCCATTTCCGTGGCAGTTACTTACAGGCTCGACTCACAAATGTATCTGAACACTTGGGGGTGATGGACCATGAAGTAGTATAGTGTATTATATCGTAGTGTAGTACCTTATAGTGCAGTATAGTATGTTATATTGTAGTATAGTATGTATAGTATTGTATCATATCGTATTGTCTACTAGCCTTTACCGCTATAAGCGTTACCACTTTAATGATATCCTGAATACAGGGTGGCAGTCCATCACAGGACACATTCAAACACTCATTCACACACTACTGGCAATTTGGGAATGCCAATTACCCTTATCTGCATGTCTTTGCATGACTGTGGGAGGAAACTGGAGTACCCAAAGGAAACCCACCAAGCACGGGGAGAATATTCAAACTCCATGCACACGGACCCAAGGCAGGAATCGAACTCGGATCCTGGAGGTGCAAGGCGACAGTGCTAACCACTAAGTTACCATGCTGCCTCTACAATATTTTATTATACTGTATTATATTTAGGGTTTTTAGAACATGCTTGGGTTTTCTTTGCATTGTTCTGCATGGCAAGTGTGCAAATATTTATTTAAAGTAATGCACACAAGGGCATACCTATAGATATATAATTATTTGGTTCCATTAAAAATACAAACATACACATACTGTATGCACATACAGGCCTACTAAAGCCTGCATGTGCTCAACAGGTGGACCAGTTGACATGAGAAGGTGTCAGGACTTCTCATGATTTGGCTGTCGTTTGCTTTACGATTACCTATTTTATTCTTCCTCTTAAGAAGATCTTACTGTCTGTGTGTGTGTGTGTGTGTGTGTGTGTGTGTGTGTTTTGTTTTGTTTTTAAATTGTGCAACGCTATGCTTCCTGCATCTGTTAAATCTCTTAAAACTTTGCTCGCTGTAGGGACGGGCGAGAGCGGCAAGAGCACGTTCATCAAGCAGATGAGGATCATTCACGGTTCGGGCTACTCTGAGGAAGACAAAAAAGGATTCACCAAGCTGGTCTATCAGAACATATTCACGTCTGTTCAATCCATGATCCGAGCCATGGACACGCTGCAGATTCCCTACAAATACGAAAACAACCAGGTAAAGTCGTCCAGCTTCGTCTGGCCTTGAGTTACGATGTGGGTGTGGGCGCTGGAAATGTTCTGCCTTTCACTCTGAGGTCTTTAAAAAAAAAAGACAAGTCTTTTATGTTGTTTTTGATGACATGACCTTGTTGCGTGACAATACACACTAGACAATAAATGAGTCGAAATCATAATGGCAAACAAACTCCTGGGTTAAATTCGGCCAACCGAATAAATCTAGGAATAGTGTTTTGAATAATAATGATTCTGTGGATTGTAATGGAGCTGATGGATTTGAAACGAAGAGTTTGTATTCCTCTAGGGAGAAAAATAAAGCAGTTACTGACAAGAAGTGCCACTAACGTCACCAGGTCCAGAAGAACTTACAGAACTAGGGCTTTCACAGGAACGAAAGTCGGACACTCCTCCTGTTACAACATATTTTTATTTGCACCTTTAAAACAATTTAAACATTTTATGAAGATGTACAGAATCTGATTTCTTTAGCCTGGCCCCATTGACTAAGGTACAAAAACGAGTCTGACACACTGATGCAAATCTTCATAAATTTGATAATCAGATCTCATCGATGGTCAGATTTCCCCAGAGACTCGTCTTTTTTGTGAACTAGGGCAAATCATTTGACAAATAAGACGAGAGACAGTGACTTTGGTTAATCACACAGTACAGCCCTAATGAGATTATCCCTCCAGGCCGTAAAATTAATTATACGAATTCAAAGCCTTAAAGAAATGTCCTGGCGCTCTTTTCTATTTTTGGGGTAGATCTAAAGGCAAGCCTATTACTTCTCCAATAACA
This sequence comes from Clarias magur, assembly GCA_013621035.1. Classification (NCBI taxonomy): domain Eukaryota; kingdom Metazoa; phylum Chordata; class Actinopteri; order Siluriformes; family Clariidae; genus Clarias; species Clarias magur. The sequence continues at coordinate 2,063,718 of QNUK01000004.1, read as the reverse complement.
GATTATAGAACATTATCTGCAGCAGCACAATAATAGGTCATGTCCTCAGCTAAAAACGATAAACTTCCGCAAGCCCTCAATATCACGACCTGATTAGGTAATCAGGTCTCCAATAATATTTTTGTATATATATTTTTATACATCGACAGCATATAGATGAGGATATATAGTTGATCTTATTTATTTATTTATTTATTTATTCATAGGGCAATGCAAATGTTGTCCGGGAAGTGGACGTAGAGAAGGTCACAGCGTTTGTGAATCCCTACGTAGATGCCATTAAGAGTTTATGGAAAGACCCGGGAATGCAGGAGTGCTACGATCGGAGGAGAGAATACCAGCTCTCGGATTCGACCAAATAGTGAGTACAGAACTAAAACACTATGATAACTCATTTGATCCTGCCTCATTTGGTCTGTGATCAAGAAATCCATCATCATCATCAAGTCAGCCATCTTTAAGCATGTTACCGCTTTTTAAAATGAACGGAATCAGTGGATTTAGAGAATGGACACAAAGGTGTTTCCTGTGTGAAAGTAGTTTTTGTTGATTCTTAAGGAGGTTAGACTAAAATATCAAGATTTAGTATTTAATCATGTTTAAATTAAGGAACTTCAGTGTGTGTTCATTAAGTACTGTACACCTTGCTAGTACTGGGTTGGACTACTTTTGCCTTCAGATCTTATCTGTTCCATAATTCTTTATGGCACAGATTTATCATGGTGTCGGAAACATTCCTTAAAGATTTTGGTCCATAGTGACATAACAGCATCACACATCCGCGATGCGACTCTCCCGTTCCACTACATCCCAATGGTGCCCTTTTGGATTGAGAATAGATTGAGTATAGTGAACTCATTGTCATGTTCAAGAAACATGGTACAAGAAACAAGAAACGGTACTAATGTGCCCAAGTGTGGCAAGAAAATATCCCCGTTAGACCACCACCACCACCACCAGCCAGGGCAAGATGGATCCATGCTTTCATGTTGTTTACGCTAAATTCTGACCCTACCAGAAATCGAAACTCATCCGACCAGGCAACATTTTTCCTAATCTTTAATTGTCCAATTTTGGTGAGCCCATATGAATTGTAGCCTGAGTAGCCTCAATTGTAGCCTTTCCTGTCCTTAGCTGACGAGAGTGGCACCCTGTGTGGTCTGCTGCTGCTGTAGCACATCTGGTTCTCGGTTCGACGTGTGGTGTGTTCAAAGATGCTTTTCGGCAGACCTCTGGCTGTAATGAGATGTTATTTGAGTTACCGTTGCTTTTCATTTAGCTCAAACTAGTTTGGCCGTTCTCCTCTGACCTCTGGCAAGACAGAGCTGGACATTCTCTATAAACCCTAGAGTTGGTTGTGTGTGAAATTCCCAGTAGATCAGTAGTTTCGGGGACACCCAGACCGATATGTCTGCTACCAGCAACTGTGCCACGTTCAAAGTCACTTAAGTCACCTGTCCATGCCCATTCTGATGCTCGGTTTGAGCTGCAGCAGATTGTTTTGTCAGTTAGATAGATGTATGCGTTAAGAAGCAGTTGAACATGTGTACATAATGAAGGCCAGTAAGTGTATATAATCAGTTAGGAAACAAGTAAAAATTTAAATAAAAAAAAAAAGATGCCCAATCAGAGAAATTATAATCTCCCTTTGAAACAATGTCGCCTCTGAAGGCTTGATGTAAAAATCCGAGAACCCGTCGTCCCACACCAGACCTGATTTCTTACTTCTGTAAATCCGAGAGTTCTTTTGCTAAAGCTTCCTGTTTCGTCTGAATGAGTTTCCATTTCAGGCCGGTGTAATTTGAGGTTAGAAAGAGAAAGTGATGAACAATTTGGCGGGTAAACTGTAGTCAGCGTAGGTCAGAGGAAAAACTTTAGCTTTCCATTTCTTTCCAGTGCAGAGCACTTCACCGCTCCACTCAGAGTTCCACTTTCACAACCATGCTGTTCATTAGGGAGTGAAATCTCTCTGTACCTTGCAGCTACCTGAATTCATTGGATCGGATCGCTGACTCGTCATTCGTGCCCACGCAGCAGGATGTGCTGAGGGTCAGAGTGCCCACCACGGGCATCATCGAGTACCCTTTTGACCTGCAGAGCGTCATATTCAGGTACACGTGAATTTTTAGTCTATTGTTGAAATGCCTTGTTTTCCTACTCGTGCTCAGTAACTCATTACTCTCGTCCGGACCAGAATGGTGGACGTGGGCGGCCAGCGGTCGGAGAGGCGCAAATGGATCCACTGCTTCGAAAACGTCACCTCCATTATGTTCCTGGTTGCTCTGAGCGAATACGACCAAGTCCTGGTTGAATCTGATAATGAGGTTTGTGTCGCATGTTATATTCCTTAGTGCTGGTTAGAGACGGAGTTTGAGCGACCCGGTATTAGTGATACCAAACTCTCTCTAATGTGGCCAGAGCTCCAGGGTGTCCGGGTTGTCCTCAAAAATCAACTTATTTCCTGTCTGGGCTTCATCCTATTTCTCTAAATACGCCTGGAGATGTATTGGGCACTTTATACTACACATATCTTTTTTTTTTTTTTTAATTGGCTAATAATCATTCCCCACCAACAGATCCCCCCCCCCCAAAAAAAAACATTATTACTAAATACAAATGCTCTTATTTATCTATTTTTTTTATTCATTAATGTATGTATTTATAAACCTGTGCTGTTTTAAAGGTTAACAGTTATGTATAAAAGTTATTGTATAAAAGTGGAGTAAATTAATCCACTGCTAACGTTCCTGACATGTCATTTTCCCTACTTCCTTTAGAATCGAATGGAGGAAAGCAAAGCACTGTTTAGGACGATCATAACTTATCCCTGGTTCCAGAATTCCTCAGTCATTTTGTTTTTGAATAAGAAGGACCTGCTGGAGGAGAAAATCATGTTTTCACATCTAGTAGATTACTTTCCTGAGTATGATGGTGAGTGTTTTTTAAAAGGTCCTATATATGTGATGCCCATCAGATAATTTTTTCTACTTTAAACTCGTTTCACTTCTCCTCCAACTGTGCCGTTTCTGGGAGCTGAGCAACAGGCCGGGGGAGGGGCTTCTCTTACAGTATGTCACAATAGGGAGAAATCTAATTAGCTTGTTTAAGTCCGGGCCAATATAGAATGTAAAATGCCATTATATATATTAAAATATATGTATATAAATAATTTATCTATAACATCATCTAAATGTTTAATAAAGATAACCAGAGTCAATTCCGCATAAGGTCCCCTTTAAGTGATTTTTAACAATGATTTCGCATCAACAATGGTTTCTAGGCCTTAAAGTTTTCAAAACCCCTCTTTAGGTAGATTAAATACCTCACAGCGGACAGAACCAGCATAAGCATGCCAAAGAAAGTTATATTCTGATTAAACATCGCATCTTATCACATCAGTGTCCGTGTAGAGATTTGAGATGGAAGCTCTGATCAGAATTGTTTTCATCGAATTAAAGAAACGTAGTCCATTTAAAAGTAGCAACTGAAATAACAATTTCCTTTGAGTCTGATATCTGATGTGAACATTAACTCCTGCTCATGGCCAGTGTTGCATGATTTTATGCATTGTGCTCTTGATGCATTGGCTCTAATCAGATTATTGCATGCCTGAGCAGGTGTACAGGTGTTGGTTGGTGAGTGTATTGTTCACCAATAAAATAACCTGCACAAAAAACACTCGCCCTAATCATCTACAGGATCGAGTATACCACGTGGCATAAATATATTATGAAAAGTGAAACTCTTATTTTATATTCATTACACATATAGTAAAATATTTCAAGCATTTTTCTACTGTGATTTTCTACTGTGATTGCGGCGTGTAGTTTATTTAAAAACAGAATCTTTAAACTATTTTTATGCTGGTGTATCTCTCATCTAGTTCAGTACACACAGACTCAATAATGGGGGAAAACTGCTGATTTGAGAGTCGTCCGGAAGTTGATCATAGACCCCCTCCATAAGTAGTGTAAGCCACTGAAGGTCATCATGCTGGCCGTTCTCGGAGTGCTGAGTCGAAGCATATTCATGGGAAGTTGACTGGAAGGAAAAAGTGTGGTAGGAGAAGGTGCACAAGCAACAGGGCTTAAGAAGATTGTTAACAAAGCCGATTCAAGAACTTGGGAGAGCGTCACAAGGAGTGGAGTGAGGCTGGAACAAGTGCATGAAGAGCTTTCAGAAAACTGTTACATGCCTAGTATCAAGCCAACTCCTGAATCAGAGACAGCCTCAGAAGTGTCTTAACTGGGCTGAGGAGAGGAAATAACTGGAGCATTGCATTTAGATGAAAGTAGATCTTCATTTGATAATGAACGCCTCAGAGTCTGGAGGAAGAGTGGAGAGGCTCAGAATCCAAGTTATTTGAAATGCATTGTGCATGATTAGTTTCAACAGTTGCTGATTTGGTCCTTATATACAGCTATCTACCAGGAGCTTTTGGAGCACAGACGAGCCTTAAGGAGATGTTGATTTCATTTTACAGCAGGCTATAGCATAAAACCTTCCCTGGTCTGTATGCGTGGAGTTTGCAAGTTCTCCTTGAGTCTGCTGGGTTTCCAACTTGTCCATAGTGCATGATTGTATTCTATGCCGCTGCACCTCATCCAGGGCGTGCCATGACTATAGGCTCAGAGGATAAACTGGATACAGTCTGGAGCCAAAACTGCCACTAATTGGTTTGCTGACCGATTGACTAGCTAACTCGCATGACTTGACCACCATAGAGTATCTTGACAAGAAGAAGATGGAAAAAGACCTGATTGAACAATATGGAAAGCTGAAGGCTGCTATCAAAGCAACCTGGTCTCTTATAACGCCTCTGCTACGGCACAGACCGATCGCCTCCGTGCTGTGCTGCGTTGATGTAGTAATTAATACTATAGGAGCCCTGATCCAGTCTGATTTTATTTTGATTCTTATTTACAACAATGATTCCTGATCAAAGTGCTATATTATTTCAATTTAATTGATTTGAATTCTTGAGTGCATAAATTAACATCCTTTTCAGAAGTTGTACATTTCTTCATATTCAATCCTTTTTTGATTGATCTCAGGAAATATATCTCATATTTTGAGATACTGGATTTTTGATTTTCTTGAGATGTAAGCCATGATCATTGAAATTTAAGCCACAAAGGCTTGAAATATTTTACTTTACATTTGATTAATTTTTTAAATAAAATTGTGGAAAAAATAAACTTCTCCATGATATTCTAATGTTTGAGATACACTGTATATCCAGTATAGTTGTTTGAGATGTATTGTTTTACCTCATTTCATTTCATGTCCCAAATTGCTCTCATCTCTCGTTCTCACTGTCAGGCCCCCAGAGAGACGCTCAGGCGGGGAGGGAGTTCATCCTGAAGATGTTTGTCGACCTGAATCCCGACAGCGACAAAATAATCTATTCTCACTTTACGTGTGCAACTGACACAGAAAACATCCGCTTCGTCTTCGCTGCCGTCAAGGACACCATCCTGCAGCTCAACCTGAAGGAGTACAACCTGGTCTAAAGAGACGAACAAAACACAGCTTAAGCTTCATTTTAAAATGACACACACAAGCCACCCACGGCGACATTGATTTCTTCTTAATTTTTTCATCCCCCTTCAGAGGCAAATTGGAGACTGTTTTACCATTTTGTCTTCAGACGATAGTGTGAGTGAATACAGACTGCTCACTACTGCGTAATTTATTTGCACTGGAACTTGTTCAAAGGGTCCATGTTGAATATTGTAATTCCATTTTAAAGAGAAATGATGCTAATGAACATTTTTACGATCGTCGTGCCACACGTTCAGAGGAGCCACCGAGGAGTTTCGTGGTTTCATTCCGAATGTAAACACACTTGATTATTTACTGATTTACAGTAGATGATTATTTTTGTCGAGATGATCATCTGAGGATCGAGGGGATGCTAGAAAGTAATTAAAATCACTTTTCCTATTGTATTTAATTACTTCAAAACGGTGACCATTTTCTAATCAGAGTCTGAAGAGACTTCGGATCCGGTTCGGCGAGGGACGGGGTTTTCTCTGGAAGACACGTTTGACTTTATAATGATGGAACAGTCAATGGTTAAGAGTTGAGTGGTAGTAAGTTACGAGTGCCACGTTTTGCTTTTAAATATACGTCTTATATATTGCCAAAGGAATATACGCTCCACTAACATTAGCCGTCCCTCCACGTGTGTCTGACTCTCTCTTTCTCTCTCTCTCTTTAAAAAATTTTTTTTTTTATAAACATACTGTTTTGTACTGTTTTCCAGATCTTGTAAAGTTGCTAAGCTCCACAGCATTAATGTTCACTCCATAACCTTAAAGTCATCAGTATTTCAGCCAATTAAGTGTCAAATCTTGCTTCATGTGGTATCTTTGGTGCCCTAAAACGTTTCTTTAAAATCAAACATCACTTTGGGAACGTCGGGTTCTTTTAACACTACTTTCACGCATTCATCAGGATGGCAGTGTTTTAAGCAAATCCAGTGTAATGAATGATGGTGGAAATTTACATCATGTTCCTCCAATACAAATGCACCTTAGGACAAATCAGTCTTAATGCTATTATCATTTCTCCATTAAAGTTCCTTTTATTCTAAATGTTTTCCTTCCAAGCTTTCCTTGATAAAGGGCTGCTGATGTAAAAAAAATAAAAAATAAAATTATAAGATTATAATAAATGGCGAAAAAAATCAATTTGTGATGTTTGTCATCGGAATGTTAAAAAAAAAAAAAAACCTATATTGAAGTCCTTGTCCCCATGCGAGGTTGGTGTTAATTCTTTAGTGTTGAAATAATTCCTAAAATGACTCCAGTTAAACTTCACTTGTTTGTTACTCGAGCAAAGGTTTCACTTTTATGTCAAATTACCGGTTTAATTATTTATTAAATTCAATAAAATTTTATTTATATAGCGCTTTTAACAATGGTCATTGTCTTAAAGCAGCTTCACAAAATGAAAAGAAGATTTACAGTGATTTAGTTGACAATGTAAAGTTTTAGCATGCATCCATAGCATAGATTAGTTTTTTAATCCACTGGTTGCTCTTCATGTTTATGGCTGATGATGGTGTCTTAGATTGCCTCGCACCTTGTCCCGGGTTGGAGGGGTTTGAATCTCAGCTCTGGTCTGTATGCGTGGAGTTTGCAAGTTCTCCTTGTGCTTGCTGGGTTTCCAATTTGTCCATAGTGCATGATTGTACTCTATGCCACTGCACCTCATCCAGAGCGTGCCATGCCTATAGGCTCCGAGGATAAACTGGATACAGTCTTGAGCCAGCCCTCATTTCTTCATATTTTTTTAATGTAGTCTTGAGGAATAGTTCTCCAGGCTTCCTCACGTGTTCTCATTTTCAGTCCAGTCGCTCTATTTGAGTAGTTTCAGAGGAATGCTTCTTCTTTCATAGGTCACTGTGTGGCTTAACAATCATTCAAGCCTCAAAAAACATCTAACTTAAAGCATGAACCAGTGAGAAACAGGTGCAGATGATGACAGATGATCAGGCCAGGGATTAGTACACTGGCGATGCTTGATTGCTTAGTCATTGGAACAGACGGGAGGGGAAATGAGGTTGCTGCTGAGGTACTTACACAACCAATTATTATATTTAATGTTTAGACGCTTTGCAGCCTGTCTCAGTAAAACATCTGTTCTTATTTAAAAAAATGGATCTGCTTCACTTAATATGAAGACATGAGGGCTGCGTCAATGCTTTTGCACAGTACTGTATGTTCTTCATGTTTGTTTATTTCACATAGCAAATCTCATCAATGCTCACAATCAGCCATCTGAATCGTAGAGCAGATGTCATCCTCCGCTCACAAGTTGAAGAAATCTGAAACCAACAAACTCCCGGGGCCTCTGACAACCAAGAAAGCAGGAGCAGTTGGACTTGAAGAGCGAGTCAAACCATTGATCATACGGCGCATTCTTTTCATATGCAGCCACCTTCTGGGAAGCACTTTAGAAAACAATGAGGTGTATTTCTTTCTTTTTTTTTTCTTCACTCCTGGACTGGTAATATTTCAGTTCAACAGTTCAGCTGAAGGACGTCAGCACCAAAACAAATGTAACTCGATCACCTGAATTTCCAAATGAACCGTACATGTTTTATTTGATGTTTCAGTTTCTTAGTTATAACTCACTGTCTTTAGTTCTGCAACACATTGTCACTAGGATCAGTTGCCTAAATTCTTCTTAATGGTTTGGAATAAATTATTCCAGTTCATAAGCCAAAACATCATGTAATTATTCATTCACTGCGCTGGTTAAGGAGAAGGAACAAAATAGGCGTGAGAAAGGAATGAGGAAGAATGATATTTATTCATGTCGGGTAGGTGTTGTCTTCTTGCACACCCCGTGCACATCCTGAGGAGGGAGGTTTCTCATTGTGGTAGAACCTGTGCGGCAGACACCTTATTCATAATTGCTTGTGAGAGATCTCATGCTCAATCAGACCGTGGTTTGGTTGATTTAATGAAGCTTTCCTTCTGGACTTCTTCTGGAAATTGCTTTGTCTTTGGTTGGCATGATGAATGAATGTTGCTTGTCGGACGATGAGCGAGAAGCTCGCAGAATCAGTCAAGATATCGAGAGACAGCTCCAGTCAGCCAAAAAAGAAAAGCAGTACCAGCTGAAGCTGTTACTGTTGGGTATGTTCATGTCTTTGTCTTGGTTTCATGAGTGTGCATTAACTTAAAAATGCTTAATATATTTCATATATTTGCAATGTCAGAAAGTTTGCTGCTGTTCAAGGATGTTTGGGACGTGGAAGAAATCCTGATGTTCAGCTTGACAGCATTCTTGAAGATGTGTGCAAATATGACAAAAATGTTGTCATTGTCTGCTTTTAAGCATTCTTTACATTCAAATTCACTCCACCTATGCCATCTGTATCTGTGTATATATATTTTGTGTTTAAAATGTTGGGATCTGTGTTTAAATTGAACCCCAATTGGGGTTGAGCCTGAACCAGAAGGTTCAGAAGATATGAATTTACTCTGAAATCATTGAAAATGAGCAGTTCCTCAACAATCAGCCACATCACTCTTGTTCATAACTGGTCTCGTAGAAAGCTGTTTGTGTTACTGACTTTTAAAGCTTCAATTACTCAGTTTTATACAAATGATTAAAAATGGGCATCACTGGCTCAGCGGTAGTTTGGTATGTGGAAAGGCCTGGTTTGATTCCCAGCCTATGCCCAAACCCCAACCACTGGATCCAGTGCCAGTCCCAAGCAAATGGGAGGGTTGCATCATGGAAGGCCAAGTTGATGTGCGGATCAGATGGTCTGCTGTGGCGATCCCTCAACAGGAGCAGCTGAAAGGCCAACAACAACATACAAGTTACTGAAGGTCTCCAAAATGTGTCTGTTTAGTTTCCAGCTGAAATCCAACTCAGATCATGCATTATTGTGTTAAGTGAACCTATACCTTTTCTTAGCAGTCAATTTCCAGGATATTGTATATAATTTCTGGCCATCATGGGGGTCCTATCAATATATAATGTCACTAATGTGTGACAAAAACCTGAGCAATTCCTTGCACTTGCTTACCGGAGTAGTGGAAATTAAAAATCTGGATTTCCTGACACTTTTAAAGAAAATATTTAGTGATTTCATGCACAAGGACTCTCTTCTTTTCTTCCTGTCATTAAAAATATTTTCTAGTGGCTAGACACTGCAGAAGCCTAGTATACAAAACAGACACTAGTGGATCTGAAGGCTATATGAGATTTTTTTTTAATCATTATTAAAAAATATTCTAATAGGGAAAGTGACAACCTTGAATCAATCACAAGTTTGCAATTTGAGAAACAATGCTAATTTGCTTAGCTGAGTTAGACGGACATTTTGACAAACCTTCCACTCCTCACATTCTCAAACGACACTACTGTATCTCTATAATCATATACAAGTCAAAAATGGACTTTCTAGCATCAGACAGCTTTAAAGAATCTGCGGAAATTGCAAACCAATCTTAATTTGAGTATGTTACCTGGAGAACGAGACCTGATATCCATCACTACATTCAGTTTACTGCATTCTTCAGTCTGTATTTACTGAGGCAGGTTGTATTGCAAGCATTGGCTATTAGCATTCAGCTAGTTTGTACCATATAATTGGAGTTGTTTCATGCTGTATTATCTGTTTGAGAGATTAGGATTAAGGCTGTTGTTATAGTTAGCATGGTGCAGATAAGCAATTAGCATTAAACTATTTTGCAGCAGAAAAACAAACATGCTAACTAAGACGTGAGAAATGAAGAGTAAAGTTGCGATTAGTTAGCTGTAGCTAATGTTTTCTCTCACACTCTTTTGTGCCTTGGCAGTAGTGTGATATGACACAGACATCAAATTTTTTACTTGTGAAAAGTTTAGAAAAACTATCTAGTGATTAATTATTAATTATTTTAAGATAGGAAATAAATAATTGTATTTCAATAAAGCTTATTTGAAATAATACATAATACCTAGGAAATCACACATTTCTTTAACTTATATTTATTATTATTTATTATTATTATTATTACATCACTCACTCACTCATCATCTATACCGCTTAATCCTGTATTCAGGGTCACAGGTGGTCTGGAACCTATCCCAAGAGACCTGCACATGGCAGGGTACATCCTGGACAGGTGCCAATCCATCGCAGGGCACAGACACACACACACACACACGCAGACAGTCACTCATTCACACACTATGGGCAATTTGGGAAAGCCAATTAGCCTGACCTACATGTCTTTGGACTGTGAGAGGAAACCGGAGTACCCTGAGGAAACCCACCAAGCACTGCGAGAACATGCAAACACCATGCACACACGAGACGGGAATCGAGCCTGGCCGTGGATCAAACCCGGATCCTGCGGTGCAAGGCGACAGTGCTAACCACTACACCACCGTGCTGCCTATTATTATATTATTGTAATATTATTATTATTATAAAAATATTTTTTACATATATTGTACCTCCAGCAAAAAATATTTGCGTCAATGTAGTTGACAAATATCATGAACCCTTTTTTTTAATGAATGAATGAAGGCATTTATTGTTTATTAATAACGTGATTAATTTGGAATTATTCATTAATACATTTTCTATACTGCTTATCCTGTGGACCGGGTCATGTGGAACTTGAGGCCTCCTATGCCAGGAGACTTGGGCCACAAGACATGTAAACCCTGGACAGGGTGCCAATCCATTTGCAGAACACACACACAATGGGTGATTTGGGAACGCCAATTAACCTGCATATGTTAATTGTATATATGTTACTGTATATGTCTTTGTACTTTGAAAGGAAACCCACAAAACACGGTTAGAACATGCAGCAAGTCCCTAAGTGGGACTTGAACCCTTGACCCTGGAGGTGGGAGACCACAGTGCTAACCACTACGTCACCTTTCATCTCATTTGGAACTACTTAATTTTATATTGCAAATCTAAAAAAAAAAAAAAAAAATCTAATCTCAGCCCAAACCCAAACCTGTCCCTGGGTCACAATCAAATGTCTAAGAGTATGCAATTTATCCAATTAAAACTAACTTACCTGTCCATAGGTACAGGCGAGAGTGGAAAAAGCACCTTCATCAAGCAGATGAGGATCATCCATGGGAAAGGTTACACAGAGGATGACAGGAAGACTTTTACCAGGTCTATCTCCCAGAATATATTTGTTGCAGTGAAAGCCATGATTGAAGCCATGGAAACACTCAAGATTCCATTCACAGATGACAAAAATAAGGTAAGCACATGAACTTGTTCTGTACATGCCCACAATTACCAGACTACTTCAATGTCAATAATATAAATGACAAAGAATAAAATAACTTAATATATTCATACTGTATATAATTTTTAGTTAATTGAAAATACAGCATAAAGTTTAGAAGAAGTAAGTAATGTTACAAAGTATAATCCTCTCCACATTTACTGGCACCCTTAATGGCAATAAGCAGGAAGTGATGCATTTAGAGTCGTGATGACAATTTAGGAGGCTCTTGCAGAGGTTCTCATACTCCCAATGTTCAAGTCAAACTGGGACTTTCGATTGTGCATAATAACAGAACACAGTTATGAGAGTAAAAACTCTTTTTATTTCTATATATAATTTCCTGCTACACTAATGCGCTTATCCCAGTGTTTCACTAGAATGTGGACACCATCAAGACACTGGAGCCATGATTGGACTGAACAAGGACATGTCTGAAACACTGGCCTCTAAGGAACTCCTTTAATGGCCCATACATGTGGAAATGGATTGGAGCGAGATCAGGATTATATGCAGGATGTGGCAATAACCCTAGGCGTGTTCCTTTAATGTACAGTTCCTCTCACTGATTGTTCACAGGAACGACTACAGTTGCCTCCGAGCTGCCTCAATCGGATTCATCATTCACGGGCACACAGCCTTCTCTAAACATTTTGCACCAGTCAAAGATTTTATTTTATTTTATTGATTGAAGGCTTCTGTAAATATTATAGTTTTTACATGTTCATTCATGAAGTCAAACAGCCCTGGTATTTTTTTAACAGTAATTAGTAGCAGTATATTTTCAATCCTTTTGTGTATATCTTAAATGCTTTGATCTCACTGTTACTAAATGTGAGATGGACAGTGCAAAGCTTATTTAATTAATATTTTGTAAAAAGCAATGCTCAAAGAGAGCTAAAATGACAACTAAACAATGTGTTTAAATCTTCTGATAATGCAGCTCAGCCAGTGCAGAGCATCAGATACTACAGAAACATGCTAACTCTTATTTAATTCATATGAAGTGTTCATTTAAAAAATACACAGATTTATATATGGAAAAAAAGTATTTGGTCAAACCTGGTAATTGAATTTAGATGTTTCAATCAGGCCCCTCTATCCCCAGTGAAGAGCAATTTTAATTCTTCAGCATTTTGACACAGCTTAGACAATGCTATGCTTCCAACTATGTGTCAACAGTTAGGGGAAGGTACTTGTCTATTCCAACATGACTGTGCCCCAGTGCACAAAGAAGGGACTATAAAGACATGGTTTGATGGGTTCGGTGTGGAAGAACTTGACTGGAACGGAGATTGCAAGCCAGACGTTCTTGTTCAACATCAGTGCCTGACCTTATAAATGCTCTACAGAATGAACAGGCACAATTTCCCACCGAAACTGCGGAAGAGCGGAAGCTATACAATGACATTCTTACTTTTCCCTGGCTCCCTGACCACAAATAAGAAATACAAGACATACAGTACACAAAACACATAAAGCATAAAAACATTCGCAATAAAGGGGGATTCAGGTATTTAAGGATTTTAAGGTACCACCATTCAGAAGTCTAATCGCTTGTGCATAAAAACTATCTGCATGTATTTGATTTCTATGGTTATTAAAAAAAAAAGCGAACCAATAACATTGAATTTGTACCTAAACAAAAATGATTGATTTCTTGGTTGTTTCTGCTTTTCAGGCTTATGCTGCAATGCTGCTTAGAGTGAATCCAGATAATATGAGCACCATAGATAAGCAATATGCCCAGGCAATAAGCAGCATGTGGCGAGATCCCTGCATGCAGCAGTGCTACGAGCGCAGGAGAGAGTACCAGCTCTCTGATTCAGCCAGATAGTAAGTTGAGCTCATTAAGACTGTCTCTATACCTCACTATAATCTGTTATTTCTCAAATAGATAGTATGTATGTTGCACATATGGAATTTATATTTCAACATGACCCAAATGTTTAGTTACCTGGATGATCTGGCACGAATATCTGCTCCCCTTTACGTGCCGTCAGAGCAGGATATCCTCCGTGTCCGAGTTCGCACTACTGGAGTCATAGAGTACCCCTTTACTATTAACTCTGTTGTATTCAGGTGAGATGTTGAAGAGAACTAAATAGGATATGCGTTTAATATGTTGAGGTGTATTAGATCTGTCTGAGCACATGTATTTTATAACAGGATGGTTGATGTAGGTGGTCAGCGCTCAGAGAGGAGGAAATGGATCCACTGTTTCGAAGATGTGACTTCCATCATTTTCCTGGTGGCACTAAACGAGTATGACCAGGTCCTGTTTGAGAACCCTAATGAGGTAGGCCGCTTTTCCAGGCTGGCTTCATGATCGCTCACTCACACTGAGTGAAGAGTATTAAACCATGCAATGTGTCTATTCATAGAACCGTATGGAAGAGAGTAAAGCACTCTTTAAGACCATCATCAATTACGCAGTGTTCCAAAGGACTTCCATGATCATTTTTTTTAACAAGACAGATCTCCTTCAAGAGAAAATCTCCAAGTCCCACCTCGCAGACTACTATCCTAACTACAAAGGTGAGAGGCTTAAAAATTCTACATTGTGTCTAAAGATAAGTTAAGCTGCTGTTAATAATTGTAATAATTTTTTATTGTTCTCAATTATGAGAAATTATCAATCAAGAATAGTTCTTGTTTTCGGCAGGTTTTTTACTCACATTTTCTGTCTAGTACATATATCTGACCAGTTTCAGAGGAATTTTTTTCATTCAAGCATAACAATCCATCTAATTTAAAGCATGAACCAGTTGCAGATGATGACAAATGATCAGGTCTGTGATCAGTATACTGGTGATGCTGGTGAATGCTGAGTGGTTGGAACAGACGAGAGGGGAAATGAGGTTGCTACTGAGGTTGAGAAATAAACAACTACTGTAATTCTTAAATCGTATGTTTATGGACTTTGCAGCCTCTTACAATAAAATTTTTGCATAGATAGATAGATAGATAGATAGATAGATAGATAGACAAAGGGGATTCAAGTCAAACTGGGACTTTTGGTTGTGCAGAATAACAGAACACAGTTATGAGAGTAAAAGCTCCCTTTATTTCTCTACTGTATATAATCCCCTGCTACACTAATGCACTTATCCTAGTGCTTAACTACTGCTTCATACATCAGTGTGGAAAGTTTTACTCAATTTGCCAGAGCAATAATCAGATAGTCTGCTCCACAACTAAAACGGTGGCTTCCTTGGAACTACTTTAATGGCCCGAACAACAAAACGTCAAAACAAGCGTGATTCACTGACATGTCCTTCTTTAAAACGTTTCCATTCAGTTATTTTACTGCAGCTAAGAGTCTCATCATATAATGTCTGCTGTAAACGCCACTCGGTTGTCCTGATTTGACTTAAACGCCAAATTGTAGATAAATGTATTTGATACCCACGACAATATTCTACCATCAGCTACAGCACTGTGATATACAGGTAAAAAAGGACTTTTAAGTGTCACTCTTAGGACATAAACCATCAAGTTTTTTAACTAAGGTAACTTAGCAGGGTAGCTCAGTGGTTAAGGTGTTGAACTTGGACTAAGGTCCCAGGTTCAAAGCCCATTACCACCATGTTGCCACTGTTGGGCCCTTGAGCGAGGCCCCTAACCCTCAACTGTTCAGATGGGGTGGGAGGATAGCACAGTGATTAAGTCATTGAACTACGGTTTGGAAAATCCCAGGTTCAAATCCCATGACTGCCAAGTTGTCCCTGTTGGGTCCTTGAGTAAGGCCCTTAACCCTCAATTGCTCACATTTATAACACAAATGTAAGTCACTTTGGATAAGGGGACATCTATTAAATTCTGTAACTGCCCCCCGTTCAAATATCTTTGAATAAGAGACCCCCACTGTAGATCTTGTTAAGGGTCCTCAAAAGAACGCACATTATTAAGTGAAGTAACTTAATTTTTTAAATGTATTTTGGAAAGTGGCTCCGCTTATTAAGAATTTTGAATCAGGATTAAAAAAGACTTCATTGATAGAAACAAGAGCAAAATCTAAAACGGACATTTAAATGCATGAGAATTACTCAGTTGAATTAATTCATGGCTATGGATTACTTTTCTATATATTGTTTATACGTAATATTGGATTTTTATAAACTATGTACCACCACGATGAAAATCCTTTTTTGTTTGTGTTGCTGTTTTGGTGACGTTATCTGTCGATGGCTTTTACATCATAGGACAGAACCCAATGACACTTTCATGTTTGTCTTTTGTCTTGGTTGAAAGTTGGACAGCATTCCAGTGTCGTCTCATTCAAGTGCTGGAAGCAAACGTATGACGAATGACTATAGAAGAATTACTATTCAATCTGAATAAAACTAAATGCCAATTAAAATTCCTGGAACAAAGCATACAGTATGTTACATCATAACATAGCATCATGTCAACAGCAGATACGTCTGCACATTCAAAAGATACTCTAAAGTCTGTACATTCTGTACATTCGAATGACACTCTTAAGAGCTTTTTAGATTTACAATTAAAAATTTTTAGCAATAGTAAAATTTGAATCTCTCAAAACATATGTCATCAGAGATTTTATAAAAACAGAATAAGGCTCCAGATCGAGCATGCTAACCTGAGAATAATGAGTAGATTTACACGTCTTAAGGAGTTCATAATAAAATTTACAGCCACTGATATATTTTTCCTATTTGGATTTATGCAATTGTGATTTTTTTGTGTTTTTTTTTTTTTTTTTTTGCATAGAAAGAATTATGAACAAGTTACAATTTTATGAAATCACATCATATACAGTACTCTGCAAAAGTCATGAACCACTCCAACTTCAACTCTTTGGCATATTAAGTAGATTAAATCGAAGAAATGGGGAACAAAATCACTGCAACAGAAATCAGATGTTTACGTAACAGCCTCAGCAGCAACCTCATTTCCCCTCTCATCTGTCCACCTACTCAGCATTCATCATCACCCGTATACTAATCACCTGATCATCTGTCATCATCTGCACCTGTTTCTCACTGGTTCATGCCTCAAGTTACATGTTTTTTATACTTGAATGATATTCAAAGGTCACTGTGTGGCTTAATAAAGAACAAACATTCCTCTGAAACTGCTCAGGTACAGGGATTAGACTGAAAATGAGAAGTAAAATCTTTCCCAAAAAAGGAATTCAAGAAGAATGGAGAACTACAGTATTCCTCGAGACCACAATAAAAATACAAGGAAGTCTGTTTCGTTAGAAGTGAAATATGAAGAAATGTATGGTGGCTCAAGACTTTTGCAGTACTGCAGAATAGATGCCCACGATTGACTAAACAACGGCACAAATTAGCACAAATAGGCCATGGCAACCTACTCTCATAGCTCTGACCATGATTGTTTTCAGCACTCATGCTCTTATTTAAACATTGTAGTCCATGTTGGCAAATTACAAATAAATACAAGTTCCGCAACTCACCTCGACAAGCCATGACAATCTTACTGTATCTGAAAACTACCCATAATTTGTTCATTCATAGTGATTTGGAGCAAAATACATGAAAGTGGAAACTAGCTTAATTGCTTTAGCTTTAGCTTAATTGTGAGAAATTGAGCAATGTAGTTAAAAGTACCTATCTGGTGCCAGGGGCGTTAATGCTTTTGATATGTAATGTTGGTAAATTAGCTGGTCTAGCCATGGGGTTGGTGTTAATATAGTTAGGATAATAAAGCTGCAGTTTCAAATGAATGAAACTTATATAGATTTCATTATGTTTTCATGATTCATGCAAAATAAAAATAAATGAAGAAATTTTATTACTTTCATATACAGTATACTCTATTTTCCAGCTTGACTGTGTGGCTGTAAACTTTTGTTCCTTCAATCATTTTACAGAACTTTCCAACGGGTGTAACAGTATTAATTATGGCTGAAAAATTATTGTCTAATCGATTCTGATTACTAAAAAATGATGATCAGCTGATCAGGTGGCTAGACATTAAATCAAGACAGTTTATTATACCTAAAGAATACCATGTGGTGGCAGCATCATGCTGTGGAGCTCCTCTTCTCTTCTGCTGGGACTTTTAAAGATACAGGGAAATAATTGGCAGCTACACATAACAAACATATTCAGGTATAAAGCCTCTATTAGACAAATGAAGACACGTTTGACCTGTCCAGACCCAAAAACACGTTTTGTTGGAAATTCTTGCATCTTTTTGATTGGCATTCTGACAATGTTGGTTAATAAAGCTATTAAATCTAATTTGAACACTTTTCCTTTAGCTCTCACACCTGTTATCACTAGTTGTTTTTGTGAAATCATTATAAAACTGGACATCAATAGGATTTACATAAAAATGGCAAAATCAAGTCAAATCAAATCAAGTCATGTCAATGTAAGTTAAGTCAAGGCAGGGTAGCTCAAGTTTAATCAACACATATCAAGTCAGATCAAATCAAGTCAGGTCAAGTCGAATCAAGGCAAGTCAATTCAAGTCAATGCAAGTCAGATCAAAACTATTCAAGCCAAGACAAGTGAAATCAAGTAAAGTCAAGGAAAGGAAAAAATCAAGGAAATTAAAATTAAATCAAATTATGTCTGGTCAAATCAAGTGAACCACAATGTTTTTTGCAACATTTTATAGCAAAAAAAGAAATTATGATTTGGGAAGCAACCCAAATGAACCCTTCCATTATCTATATAACGAGGTTTATTTATAAGCATTTGGGTCGTGTCTAAAAAAGTTTGATTTTCCCATAAATTATCTACAATAAACTATTTTGTTTTAAATGTGCCTCGAGTATATTTCTAAAGTATACATATGGCTATTTTAAGCTAAATTATATAACAGATAAGTCAAGTAACCTTTCTAAAACACATGTGCATTTTATGTGTAATATCATGGTTAGGGTTCGGTGTTTAGATTTAGGGTTAGCATTATATCCTTATATTTGATCATTTTTAAATAGAAAAAGCAGACCTAGATATTGTAAATCTTTTTTTTTTTTTTAAGAATAATGTTTCCCATAGCAGTTATTAAAATTGTCAACAACATTGCAAACCTTTTTTCTCCTACCCAGGTCCCAAGAATGATCCAGATGCAGCCATGAAGTTCATCCTCAAAATGTTTGAAGCTCTGAACACAGATGCTTGCAGACGCCTGTACTCACATTTCACTTGTGCCACAGACACAGAAAATATCCGTTTAATCTTTTCGGCTGTTAAAGACACTATAATGAGGAACAACTTTGATGATTTCAATTTGACGTAGGACAGCTACATCTTTTATTTTGTTATTATAAATATTTATTTAATAGTTTTATAAATATTTCACATGTGCAAATTTTTACCCCCCCCCCCCCCCAGGTAATTTGTTTTACATGATTTTAGTTGTGTTTTTACAATTGTGTGCATATTAATTTTCCATACAGTATGTGACCACAAGAAGGCATAACATGGTGAATTACATCTTCACTTTAAAATATATTCAACATTCAAACCCTAAAGTAACTGTTTCTATTATCCCTAAGAGATTAGGTGTGGCATTAATAGCATACCCTGCATAGTGTATCCTAATTGATGCTCCTAAATAAAGAATATTTAAATTTATGTACTCTTAAACACACCATTAAATCCGATAATACAATCACATGGCATTATTAACATTCTGTCATTTAACAGTAACCATTTTCTTTGCTGTACTTCAGAATGGGTCCAATAGGTGGCAGCACTGTATTTGGGTAGGTTTACTAACAATGAGGTCACAAATTATTTTAAATTGTCTGCAATATATTAACAGATTATCCTGTTAATATGTACATTTGCAAATACAGTATCCATTCCTGCCTGAATACGTCTGAAGTATTTTTATTAAATTGCACAACAATCAGCGATGTTCTTAAGTTAATTAAATGGTGAAGTAAAATTAGAAAAAAGAAAAACAATCACCAGTCATGATTTTGCAAAAAGGCAAGCCATTCATGAGCCAAAAGAGTTGACTCTAAAGGTTCTTTCCAATTCTCATGAACTGTTTGTGAACTGAATTGTCCTGTTCCTGGGTATGTGAGATGACTGACTATGAATTAGCTATTAAATGTTCTAGTGTACTGTATTACTGATCCAAATGATTACTCACCCAAATGAACTGGAATTCCCATATAAATTCTCACTCACTCACTCTCTCATCATCTATACCGCTTTATCCTGTATACAGGGCATGAAGGGCCTGAAGCTTATCCTAGAAGACTTAGGGCACGAGACGGGGTACACCCTTGACAGGGTGCCAATCCATCGCAGGGCACACACACACACTACGGGCAATTTGAGAATGCAAATTAGCATAATCTACGTGTCTGCAGGGGGGAAACCCACCAAGCACGAGGAGAACTCTATGCACACAGAGACAGGAATCGAACCTGGCAGGGAATCGAACCCAGACCGTGGAGATGCAAGGCGGCAGTACTAACCACTAAGCCACCGTGCCACATTCCATAAGAATTTGTGAAATTGAAATGGAAATTTTAAGCTCCTGTTGTGGCCATCTGATGAAACTCTCAACATTCTCTTTAAAGATCATTAGAAGCAACTAAACCATGCCCTTTGTGCTGCTAGAGTGGGTTAGTATTTAAGTTATATCGCAGTTGTTCAAAAATCCATGACTTAATCACCACTACACTGATTTAGACAATCTACTTTTTAAAAAACTTCTTTAACTGACCCAACTGTTTTGCTATTGAAAAAAAAGTCTCAGTAAACTGTTATAATATTGGACATTGTCCTGTATTAGAGGTATTAGACCACTACTGCAATGAACAAAGAAATTTAGATCTGGCAACCTCGGGTTTAAATAAAGCCAGCCCGATAAAATCCAACATGTAATTTATTTGAAATCATGCTGTATGTAGATTTTTAGACAGATATACTGTACATCTTGGCCATTTTTATTTTCTTTTTATGAAGTAACAAGAAATGCTGCTGAAGGTTTAAAGCCAACTTTGTCTCATTAAATTGTAAATATTGCATACTTGTGAATGTACAATAATTCACAGTAAGTAGGTTCAACCTAAATTATAAAATTATAAATAATAATGATGTAATGCAAAATAAAAATGTTTCAGTATCTGCTTTGTCCTAGTAATGACAAATTCATGTATGAGATTCTCTGTGAAGATATAAAGAGATAAAAAAAAAAAACACAACAACAGCAAAACCTCATCTTACATGTGAAGCACGGTGGGGTGTGCATCATGGTTTAGAGCTGCTTTGCTTTTGAGAGTCAAAGGTTTATGGCTCGAGATTTTAATATAATATAATTATTGTTGCAGTGCTACTGTAGATTGTAAGGATATATAAAATTTTATGTACAGATGTATACAGAATTATAAAAAGGTTTTAATATGTAATATATTTTGTGTCTCTGCATTTTTTTTTTGTCTGATGCTTGTTTCAAACTATAACAAGTAACAATGTCTATAAAACCATACCCTGTCATTTGCATGGTTGTAAGCGCTGCTTCAGGTCTACTGTTCACTCCTTTGCTCCTGCACTGCCGTGGGGATGACCTTTGCACCAGAAAAGCTGCAGTGCAACCTGATCGTCTAGGAAGGACCCAGGATTCGAAGGTGTGCTCAGATAAACACAGCACAGTTCTGTTTTAAAGGGACAGTCAGTGGTTTTGGTGGGTGGAAGTTGACGCTGTTTTGAAAGCCAAAGTACAAACAAAATCGTTCCAGGGCTTTAGGGCGACCTCAAAGATACACCGCTAAATAACATGCTTGTATTTATCTAGGCTATGATTCCTGAATTCATGGGCAAGTAGAGACCAAACCATGCCCCAGAACATGCCTGCAATTTGCATGTATTCATTTTAATCTGCTCCTAAGTGAAAAGAAAACACAATATTATGTTTATCAGGGTGCAGCTAGCTTATAATTATGAGATATCAGTGCTTCAGTGATGATATCCTATGGGAAGATGAGATAGAAGTTGAACAGAAGACATGCACTGCACAGCAACACCAAAATCTCTTATCTGTGAAGCATGGTGGTGGGAGCATCATCGATTGTGGCTGCATTATAAGCAGTTTGCAATTTACATTTAAAGTTATCAAATATTAAAACGTTTACAGGAACATGTATGATTCAGAAAAGCAGCTTTCAACCATAAACTTTGAAATTTCCTACATATATTTTATAGATTGAAGTAGGCGTTGGTGTTTTTTTTTACCTGGAGCATCTAAAGTGGTACTCCTCTTATGCTTCGCTAAAGCTTATGCGACATGTAGCCAAATATGTACGTCTGACAACTGGATTAACCTACACAATAAACTTATCTCTTATCCAGTCATTACTGAAGAAAGAGTTCAAAGTTTTATATTGATGAATGTCAATATATGTATTACTACTGTTGACAGTGTTAGAAACTAGCCAACGTGACTAAGAATAAATGCTGAAAAGTTTTCAGACCTTCTTGTTTTTTAAATGTATTGTTGATGAATATTTCATCTAATTTAAACCATGAACCAGTGAGAAACAGATGCAGATGATGACATATGATCAGGCTGGTGATTAGTACGTGATGCATTTCTCAGGACAGGTAAAGAAGGGAAGGTCCTGGGAAAACCTGAGAAAGGCAGCAACCTTAGATCATTTGATGCCTAATGCTTCATGTTAACCTAGATAAGCAATCTTACAATCCAAATGCTGATTTATGAATTTATGTCCAATGTTATAGCAGTTTGGTATAGATTATTTACAGTTGTTGACAAAGATCTAGCTATCTTATAAACTTCATGAACCAACTTTATCAATAATGCATGGACTCTCTTCTTAGATGTATCACCAGGCAGATCGGCTAATCTAGCCTAAATGCAAAAACAAAACTAAATAGAGAGTGTTTGGGTTTGTTGGAGTTTGAACCAGAAAGTGGAATGTTATGTCACACTTAACACAGTCCATAGGAATCATTTGCTTCTGTGCAGGTTATTGCTGCTAAAGTGGCTTTAAACACTTCACATCCTTTTTCCCCCTCCAGTTAGTACTGTTAATGATTAATCGAAACGTATAATAAAAGTTACTGGATGTGTTGCCTATTGTTCTATATATCTGGATCAGTCCACATGGTATTAACCTATTAATACGAAAATCAAGGTAGGTTTAGAATTTCAGCTGTATTTTACAGAAAGAAAGCTTAATTCAAATATTTTTATTACCACCATTTTTATTACATCAATCCCATGACCATCAGACCCATCAGAAATGCTGCAGAATGAGCAGAAGATATCCGAAAAACTAATAATTAAATTTATTTGCCCTGCTTTAGTATACAGAAGACACTATGTACACAATGTTTGAACTTAGTTAATTAATTAATACAATTATACTTCTATTACACTGTCTGTTTGTGCTTCAGGTTAAAAATGGAAGGAACAGATACATTTTGTGGTTTTAAATTCTATTGCTTTTATTTTCTCTCTTGTCATTATTTCATTTAGTTTTATATTTCATTATTTCTGTTTTAATGTGTATATAAGTATTACTGCGTGTACACTTAAAAAATATTATGTATCAGCATATTTAAATTAAGAGCAACATTTTTTAAATATTGAAAATAAAATATAATGAAATATTGTTGAACAAAAATGAATTATGGTAAATAATGGTAAAAGTGTTAATTTTTTGGTATGTAACTACAGTACAAATAGAATTAATTTGAGAAAAATGGACATATTAGCAATATGTAAATCTAGCCATGGCCAGACCTTTTTTTTAAGTAAGTGTGCAGTGTTTAAGGTGATTCTGATGATTCTTTTCTTTGAGAAGTGACAAGTTGTCATGGTGATGACCTTTGGATTATAAGCGAGAGGTCAGGAAGGGACATTTACTTCCTGATTGTTGGACAAGATTCTGGATTTCAAAAGGTGAGAACTGAACTTTACACACTACTGAACTTTAAAAAAAAAAGCTTTCTGTCACACAGATTCTTTCCGTATGGCTGAACAGTGAATAATGCTGTGATGGTTATTGTTTAGTTAAGATATCATCTGTAAGGCACACAGAAATTAGCTTCACTGAAAGTTCAAAATAGTACAGGTAGTGTGACAGGATTGTTGGTGTATTGCATTCATGTGCGACACTGCTGAAAAGTGCATGTAGTGTGTGATTTGTAAAATAACTTTTCGAAATGTTTTGCACTGCATTATGTTCATGAGGTCTTTGAATAATCAAGATTTCCAAGATTTCTAAAAGGGTGCTAGAGAGAACTCTTGTATGATTCTACATACAGTAGAACCTTTAAGGGTTGCCCCAGAAGGATGACCAAGGATCTTTTCCAAAATTGCACACAGAGAATTTTTTACATAATGGTTCTCCAGTTGAGTAAACTACAGAACCCTTAAGCATTCTAGATTCCATTTATTAATCAATATTGATATAGTGTACATTGTACAGTTTTGAATAAATGTGATTTAATAAGCATGCAGATGTGCAAGTTTCAGATTTAAAATGTTTATGAATGAACACATTTGTCAAGTCCAGTTGTTTAGATAAAAAATAATAATAATACATTAAATATATAGATTAAACCTATAAAAAAAGACATTTTTTAAAACTATGTGTTTCTTTAAAAAGTTTAATTACTCAGTTTGCCTTAGATTATAAACTTTATCTCTCAATCAGATGAAAACCTAGTATCAGTATCCTGCCCGCGCCCCCAAAAAAGGAAGATATAAAAGAAAAAAATATATTTTTATGTTTAAACAAATATGCCTATAACTTTCCTAGATGGGTGAAAAAGCATATATAACATATAACTTTACTGATTCTGATTTGCCACAATGAAAAATTCTGAAATAATCCCAAAGTTAAAAAAATAAATAATAAAAAATGGCTTGGTAAAGTCTTGAACTTTTGCTAAATAAAGGGGTAAAAATATTTTATTTTTTATATTATTAAGTTTAATGTATTAGGAACAAAAGAAAACACAAAGGTAATTTTTATGTTATATACAGCTTGCAATTTTTAATTTATACATGCTGTTGATTTTAATGAAGCAACAGCTTTAAAATGTACAAACATTTTAGTTTTATTCTACAAAATAATCTAAATGAACAAATACAGAAAGAAGCACCACACAAAAACAAACGGTTAGATTTACAAAATGTTAAAGAATGTTAAATTATTCTTTTTTATTTTCCATTTAAGCAAGCAGAAACAATATAAAATATATTGTATATATATATTTTTTATAAATATATAAAAATTGTAAGGATTAAAAAAAATTACATTTACAAAATGTGTATCATATAGCACAACCTCCCCCCCGCCCCCATTTTGATCCCCATGTGGATCGTCGAGCTCAGCGGTGCAGCACAAATGTGCTCTTTTTATTCCTAGAATCATTTGTGATCACCCACCCTCCCCTCACACTGTTTCCTTCTTGTAGCTTCCTTATTCTGTGTCTCTTTTCTTTTTTCACCTGCACAGTCAGAGTCGTCCTCTCTGCTCCTCCCTTTTGTACACAAATCCCCTAGTTTCCTCTTCACCTGTCCTCCTTTAGCTACATGCTGACTCTCTGTGCTGTCAGAGCTGCACTCGTTCCTCTGAGCCAGCCTTAACCAGCAGCCTCAGGCATTTATTCAGTCCTAGTCACATGACTACAAAATGGTGGAGGCTGTCGCTGGGTGAGCCGAGCATCTCTGTAGCTGCACAAGGGAACGGATAGAAACGCAGAAACCTCCCTCTCTCTCTCTCTCTCTCTCTAGCACACACACACTCACACACACACACCCACACACACCTACACACATGATTTCTGATACCTGGAGCAGGACCGAGAGAGATTAAAAGGAAAAGAGAAGTGTGTATCAGCAGTGGTGAGTGACTGGTGTGTTTTGATGCAGCAACTGAAGTGAGATAGAGAAGCAGAGAGAAAGAGAGATGGGTCATGTTTTCTTTTTTCCTAGAGCTGAAAGAGAATCAGGAGACATGGGAGGGGCAGCTGTTTAGAGAGAACCGGTTTGTGTGGTGTGTGTGTATATTGTATTGTAGTGAGGTTTAGTTTCATCATTCTGTTTGTTCTATAATTATTTGCGTACCTGTGCATGTGTGTGTTTAATAATTTCGTTAATGTGTTTTGGTCATGAATCTCAGGGTTTATCCAGGAGACTTTTTCCAACTGTCATGGCTGCCCGGGGCTGGTTATTTAAATTTGCAGCGTTTTGCATCCAGCTAAAGCATTTGCCTCTGGCCGTATGTGTGTGTATATACACACGTGTGGACGCCGAGTTAGAAGAGAAACGAAAATCCTAGAGAGGGAGGAGGGAAACGAGGGATGAAAATGAGTCGATGACGTTAACTCCACTTCTTTTTTTTTTTTTTTACCAGACTTGGTCTTTAATTCGTATTAGTATTATCGTTCATGATAGTACAACACCGATAACTAACAGAAAAATTCTATTTCTGGAAAAGGATCCATCGCCGATCCTGTCTGTAAGCTTCCTGTTATGAATTGCATGTCTCACATTCTTCATAATCACATTTCAGTCTCTATCGAAAGCTTGATCTCGTCGGTGCTTCTGCAGGATTCGCTATGTTCTGGATATTTATACACTACACGTTTAGTCACAGTAAATGCCCTATATACAGGGGATGGAGGATGAGGAGGAGGAGATGTGATTTAACAGCATAGAGATGGTCTGAGTGCAAACAGTATTCATTCATAACATAACATTACATTATTCATTCATACATAACAAACTACCGCGATCGAAGGAAATGTCTATATATAGACTAGAAAGTATTCAGTTTTAGCCAATAAGCTTTCTAATGTTGATCCAAAATGGAGAGATTGCCATTTTGTCTACGGTGCCTTTTGAGACATCTCCACCTTGAAACATGACAAAAAAACAAACAAACAGAGACAGATTTAGTTGTTTGTCATTTCATCTACGTTTAATGGAAGCTAAAAAGTGTTGTGCTGCAAATATTCATTTAATCACAAACCTCACACTCATTCTAATATTAATAGTAACGCTGTGCATACCACGGACGTATAGGAAAGCTGTAACAGATGGACTACTTCACCAAAGGAAAAACAACATTTGGGTCTTGCTCCAATGGGAAAATAATCAGTAATGGTGATGATATGTGACATGGTACAGAGTAACTATACTGTAACTACCAAATATCAACTAGCAAAGTAAAAAGAATTCCTATAACAGCAGATTCCTCAGAGGAATAAAATACAAACTCAATTAAATTAAGTTAAATTTTATTTATATAGCGCTCTTAACAATTGTCATTGTCGCAGAGCAGCTTTACACAACCAAACAAACTATGGAAGTTTATATGAAATGTGAATGTGTATGAATCAGAATGATCAGATAGTCCCTGAAGAGCAAGCCGAGGGCGAAAGTGGCAAGGAAAAACGACCTGAGATGGCAATAGGAAGAAACCTTGAGAGGAACCAGACTCAACAGGGAACCCATCCTCATTTGGGTGAAACAGAAAGCAGGAATTGAACATTCATACCGTGTGTCAGGCTGCAGGCAGTTCAGTATAACAGTTGATTTCTTTAAGTTAATATGGAGTCCAGTTAGTTATTATAGACTCTGGAAGGAAATTCCAGTCCTGAACTATCGAACGACTCAGCTGTCAACATCAGCCGAGGCCAAGACCGCCTTCATGGTAAAGTGAAACCGTCCCCAGTTACCACATGCATCCATGTGTAAAGTAACCAATCACTTCATCATCAACAAACCTGAGTGATCAGTGAGAGCAGGGAAGACAGGATCTAAACATACCAGTTCACCATAATACTCTACGTCCATGAGTCCCCCAGATCTGCTCCTTTACCTAAGGCAAATCTATTTACAAAAATGCTTGGCTAAATAAATAGGTTTTTAGCCTAGACTTAAACACTGAGACTGTGTCTGAGTCCCGAACACTATTTGGAAGGCTGTTCCATTACTTTAGGGCTTTGTAAGAAAAAGCTCTGCCCCCAGCAGTAGTTTTCATAATACGTGGTACTGACAAGTAGCCTGCATCCTTTGATCGAAGTGGTCATGGCGGACACTAGCAGTTCACTCAGATACTGCAGTGTGAGACCATTTAATGCTTTATACTGTACGTCAAAAGTAGTATTTTAACATCAGTGCAAAATTTCACAGGGAGCCAATGAAGTGTAGATAAGATAGGGGTGATGTGCACATATCTTCTGATTCTAGTAAAGACTATCGCTGCTGCATTCTGTACTAACTGAAGCTTGTTTATGCACCTAGTTGAACAACCAGACAGTAAGGCGTTACAATAGTCCAACCTATGATATAATTTTTCTGCATCATTTAGTGACAATATATTATGTTGGCACTATGTCTGAGATGAAAGAATGGTTTCCTGGTGATATTATCTACACAAGCTTCAAATAAAAGGCTGGCATCTATAATCACAGTCTTTTACTGTTGCACTAGATAGAACAGAAAGGCCATCTAAAGTTACAGTGTGATCTAAAATCTTGCTTCTAGCTGCATGCTAGAACTTCTGTCATATCAGGATTAAGCAGAAGGAAGTTAATTAGCATCCAGTCTCTTATATCCTTTACACAAATGCTCAACTTTATTAAGCTGGTTTTTCTCATCTGGTCGTCAGCATAACAATGAAAACTAATACCACGCTTACGGATTATGTTGCCCAGAGGGAAACATAATCCGTAAACATATAAAGGGAAAAAAGCATGGGGCCTAAAACCGAACCTTGTGGAACACGAAATTCCACTAGAAAACATGCATAGTATTCACCATTTAAATCTACATACTGATAATGATCAGTCAAATAAGATATAAGCAAGGAGAGGGCTGTTCCCTTAATTCCTACTACATTTTCTCTGTGAAGAAAAATACAAACCAGTTTTACTTTTAAAAGAACAATGTCATACTCGTTTATACTCTTGTCTAGGTTTAAAAACTGGCTGCATGTTACGGTAACTTCCGAGACAAGATTGCTGATATTTAGTATAGCACTTATTATACAACAGTTTGTTCTGCCTGAACCTTGAGATGCAAATTTAAATCGATCTGGAGACAAGTTCTTAAGGTGGAAAATCATATTGTGATACGAATTTTCCAGTGGGAAATAATGTAGATGCAGATGCAGGGGGGGGGGACTAGCACAATGGTTAAGGCATTTGATTCCCACCACCTTTGGGCCCTTCAGCAAGGCTCTTAACTCTCAGCTGCTCAGATGTATAATGAAATATAAATGTAAGTTGCTGTGGATAAGGGTGTCTGCCCAATGACATAAATGTAAGAAGTATTAAAATCAAAGTGGTTTTTCATACGGCCACACAGCTGTTTAGTCCCAATCCTGTGAGTTCTCGTCAAATTGCGTGCTTATGGGAATTCTCTTGCTTTTTCTCTTTACTTTTTATTCTGCAACGTCAGAATAAAATGTATACACCATAAAACATTTGACTGTTAGATTTTGTCTATTTGTGTGTTATCCTACAGATCGCCCTCCTCTCTGCTCCCCGGTGATGAGGGGATGGCGCAGCCTCCTGAACACAAGATGAGCTCTGAGGGGGCAGAAGGCCGACCAGGTGTGATCATGACCTGGTTTAAATGTACATTAGCTTACACATAAGAATTTTATTTCATTTTCAAGAATTCTAATTAGGCCAGGTTGAAAAAGAAACACAATCCTCAACACAGTTATTTATTTACAGAAATTTTCATAGATGTTGATATTTAATGAAATCAATTTCCCCTTTGATCTTGTAGCCCCTCCCACTACACTGCCACTGAAGGGTGATGGTAGTGGCTCCCAAAGGAAAAAGCTCTCAGCACCCCGGATCAGCCTCTCGCTGGATCAAAGTGAAGACGATCTGTTCGACACACCGGATGACCTGGATATTAATGTCGATGATTTAGACACACCTGATGAGGCTGACATCCTTGACTACACTGATCATGAGTTAGATTGGGAAGGTAGGACATGAAGTACATATGTACTAACTAATTCAAAAGCATAAAACAAGTTATTGGCATCTTAACTCTTAGAGAATTCTCAAATTATTGGCCATAATTTTGGCTCCTCAATCATTTTTATATAGCTTTTTTTCCTTTGATCTACTGTGAGGTTGTGTTGTTGATCTATTTATGTTGATCTATTTACACCATCAGCCATACCATTATAACCCCTGACAGGTGAAGTAATTAACATTGATCACCAACTACGTATACACCAGCAAACTGGAGACAAGATCATGACCACCCAAAGCTTACACATGCTCTCTGGGACAAGAGGCTAGCCTGCCGGTTCTAATCCCACAGAAAAGCTATTGCTGAAAGTGTTAATGCTGGCTATGATAGAAAGGCATCAGAACACCCAGTGCACCCAGAGCTTAGCAGACAAAGAGGTCAAAGTTGTTGATCTGGCCTCCAAATTCCCCAGATCTTAATTGGATCAAGCACCCATGGAATGTGCCGCACAAACAAGTCTGATCCACGGAGGCCCCACTTCTCAAACGACTTTTGTGATTTTAAACCTACTAATAATTTGAAATCTTGAATGAAGTCTAAGAAGAACCTTAGAATATATTTGAAAATATAATAAATGTTCCTTATTGGTACAAAAATTGAGTGGTGCAAGAATGTTGTACAAGTTTCTCCAAACCCATGTGTGTTTTTAAATGCAGTATGCACTGTATGTAATTACATATTTACAAATACAATTACACATATCTCCACTGTATACAGTATGACTACATGGAGAGTATTGGTAAGTGATCTCTAACCAACATTAGGCATGAGTAAGACTGTAGGATTTGAGTCCAGTCATGCATTCCTTCACAGAACCTTTTATTAACCTTTTACCTTATTGAATTGAGCTTTCTGTATAAGCTTGAGCTTATATTTGTTGATGTTTGTACTTGGACATTACTTGGCCTCCAGGCACATGGTACATTGAATCCAATCAGCTGAAGCAAAACCTGTTTTGATGAGTTTCAGTCTCAAGCTTGACTTCACCTTGACCTCCTTAAATACAATTTAGTCATGACTTTAGTCTCAACTACTCCTTGGAGTTTTACAGGCTTTTCCCATGTTCCTAAATTTGATCCCAAATTGGTGCCATCTTAAGATTGTAGACAATAATACAAAGATTGTCAGGAAGTTCTTGAGAATTCATTACAGTGAGTTGTGGTTTGCTTGTGGGGGTTTTAGTTACTCAGAAGTGTTCTAAGTATAAGTAGATATCACCACAAGCTTGCGGCTCGGAAAGAATCCCAGCCAGCCAGGAAAATATATGACCTAGTCAACGACTAAAAAGCATTGTAGCTGTTCTTAAATTATTAAAAAGTAGATAAAGACATTTTGTAGGTGGTTCTTGCATTTCCACGATGAATTATGTAGTTCATAAACATGCTGAATTCATTGTTTAGTGTTTACATGGACCGATTTGAGATTTTACTACTGAATCAGTCATGAAACCCTCTTATAAGTCCAGCCTTGCGAAGTAAACTACTAAACAGTATACTCGAACAGTTGGTAGGTAAATTGTGCCAGTTGTTGACAGTTCAGTAGGAGTTTGACATGGTTAGTTTCGGTGCAGTCCTTGGATGGTCATACTGTAAGTACATCTTAACTTTTAATAGCTAATGCATAGCCAATTCATAGGTGATTGAAGTAACTTGATAAGTTGAGTGACCAAGAAGAGTCAAGCAATTTAATTTGGGAAGTTCTGCAAACAGTTCGGGAAAGGCTCCTTCGTCTCGATCTTGTCTTGGTGATATATTGTACAGCCGCAGTCATTAGTCAGTAGTACATAATACTTCTTGCCCTTCATATTGTTTAAACATCTAAATCTACACTATTCAGAGCCTCAGGAACCGCAGAGAGCTCCAGTGAAGGAAGAGAGCGAACCCATCCCGGCATACACCTCCGAGGAGGAGCGACAGGACTCCAAACTCTGGAGGACGGTCATCATCGGGGAACAAGAACACCGCATCAATATGAAGTGCATCGAACCCTACCAAAAAGTCATCTCCCATGGAGGTATACAAGCTGGTAGCCAACCCCCAAAAAACCAATTGTGTGCCATAAGAGACCCAAGTTAACATACTTTAGAAACCAAAAATATATGAGTAATTATAATTATATCTTGTATTTACGCTCTTAATCAATCTAAAGATTTGATTTCTACTTAAGTATTATTAAAATTTAATATTTGTACTTTTAATCAAGTAAAACTATTATTTACAACTTGTGCTTTTATGTTAACATTTAAAATACTCTTTACTATCTAATGACCATTAAAATTTTCATTACCATTGATTAAAATTAACTATATCATTAAGGTATTTAAAGTAGGCAAATAAATTAGCTAGTAAGTTATTTCTATTTCTCTAGAATAATACCATTATACTAGATAGAGAGTTATATTGAAGCAAAAAAGTTCAGCAAATTAGCAAATTTGCTTCTTCACTTAAAAAAAAAAAAAAATCTTTACTTTTGAATACTTGCATATGTTTAAATTAAGGGCTAAGCCTCCCTTATTCCTTTTTTTTAACTGTGGAAGATTCTGGTACAGTACCGATACTTTCACTTTGTCTGTTAAGAACCATTAACCATTAAGCTGGAGACTGAAAATGTAATTAATTTCTATATACCTGTACAGTATGATACCGTATTTTGTAACACCGATCTCTCTTCTTTAAAAGGCTACTATGGAGATGGTGCAAATGCCATTATTGTGTTTGCTGCTTGTTTCCTACCGGACAGCGATAGTGAGGACTACCATGAAATAATGGAGAACCTCTTTTTGTGAGTTCTTATTTGTGTATCAATAAACCGTATTAACTTCCTTTAATTGAACTGTCAGTAGCACTTTGCTGTGAAATTGTTATCAGGTATGTTATCAGCACGTTGGAGCTGATGGTAGCAGAGGATTACATGATCGTCTACCTGAATGGGGCCACTCCTCACAGGAGGACGCCTGGCCTCGGCTGGCTGAAGAGGTGCTATCAGATGATCGACAGGAGGTAGATGCTAACTCATAATGAAGAAATATGCATGGTTGTTTTTTTTAAATAAATAAGCTGTCTGACTTTAATATTTTCTTATAGGCTCCGAAAAAACCTGAAATCCTTTATTATTGTTCATCCTTCCTGGTTCATAAGGACTATCCTAGCCATCACCAGACCCTTTATCAGGTAAAAGAGGTTTACAGGAACCAGAGATTAAAATAGATTATTTATTTATTTACTTACTTTTTTTATTTTTATGCTTCATGTTAATTTGTGTGTGCTCCCTACAGCTCAAAGTTCAGCAGTAAGATTAAGTATGTGAACAGTTTAGGAGAGCTGGAAGAGCTCATCCCTATGGAATACGTCCATATTCCTGAATGCATCATCAAGTAAGTGAAAGTTTATTTTTAAAATTATTATTTAAAATTTACTATTGTAATATTTAACCTCAAAAGTTATTACTTATTATTTGCTTAGTAAAAAATAAGACATGACAAGGCCATGCTGTTATAGGAAGTCATCTATCCTAGGGTGGTGTCATAATCAAGTGTTTTCCTAAAACAGCATTTACTGTTATTTTAAGTGCTTTTTTTCTGCTTATACCACAGCGGTTTGCCAACAATAACAATATATATTATTAACGAATGTCACATTACATATTTTAACTTTTTATAGTAACATATAAAGTTCTGGATCATCCATAAAACTATTTAGTTCATGCTGTCATGTTATAGCTCATCATGTTAGCATCTTTCAAGCACTAGCCTTTCTGTTTTCTATATTGTTCTTGGTGAATCTTAAATATCTGCTTTTAAAAATTGGCATAAATTAAATGGTAAACAGAATTAGCTAATTAAATTTGTCAATTGCTTTTGCTAGTCAAGTTTTGTAAATAATTTGAATAAATTAGCTAGATAGTTAAAATTAAATTAGCTAGCTACATCATTTTTAAGTTAGCTTGGTAAACTTTGGGCAGATTAAATATCTGTGATTAAAATTGACCATGAGAAATTATGATAATTTACTAATTGAATGGGATTGGACTTTGAAGGACATAATTAGATTTTACGTTTATCACGTATCATGTTATAGCTTTTTGTACTAACTAGCCTTTCTGTTTGATACTTTTACTTAAATTTCAGTCAGCTAGCTACATAAGTTTGTAAATAGCTTGTCCTCATATAATAAGTAAAGCTTTGTAAATTATCTGTATAAAGTAGCTAGCTAGGTAAATTTTGTTCAATTAGTCAGTAACTTGAGTTTGGTAAGTTATTTGAATAAATTATCTAGCTAATTAAGTTTTGTTAAGTTAGCCAGTTACTTATGTTCTGTAAATTATCTGAATAAATTAGCTAGCTAGGTAAATTTTGTCCAATTAGCCGGCTACTTATGTTTTGTAAATTATCTGAATAAATTAGCTGGCTAGTTAAATTTTGTTAAATTAGCCAGTAACCTAAGTTTTGTAAATTATTTGAATAAATTAACGAGCTTGTTAAATTTTGTTCAATTAACTAGTTAGTTAGTTAAGTTTTGTAAATTAGAATGGTAAATAACAATAACATGCTTTCTACCTTGGTTTAGCATTGACTTCAAAACAATTGAAGATGTTAACATTGTAAAAGAACACGATTTATCAGGTTACCAAGAAACCAGGAAGCATAAACTCACCTGTGCTGGAAAAATGACTGACTGTTACAATACACTAACACTGGAGACTATAAATGTATAAATGTATGACTTCTATAAATGTAACATAAACAGAGTTAGACAGCTGTTTATCCATATTAATGATTATATATTTAATAATTATATGTTATTATTATAATATTATTATAAAATTATATATGTATATATTTTTTATTATTAGTCATAAAATATATGAAATGTTTTTTTTGTATAAGACCCTGTGGATGAGCTGTTTCAATAGAAATGCTAACATACAGTATCAGAACAAGCTCAATAATATACAGTAGTAGTTACTGCACACACTATAGTGAAAGGTGCTGCTAAAAAACGCTGTGGTATAACTGGTCTAAAATCATATTGTTTACCAAACACTATAAATTGTTCGGTATGATGAAATAATTCAATAAATAATTATTAAAGCAAGGAGTTTCTAATTCTCAATCTGCAAGTTTAAGTGGTTAATATAAGGATGTAGTCATTCTATTCTATATTTTATTTTAGACTGTTGTTTTTTTTTGCACTTGTTTATGCACAGCTGAGTTCAAAGGTTCTCATCCTTCATGGTTATTGAACAGAAACATGGACAAGGTGGTGGTGGGTGTACAATAAGCAATAAAATTCAATATAAAAGGTGAACTCGACATTTAAAAATCTACACCTTCTCTGTCTTCAGAACATGTGAAGATGGTAGGGTGGGCTGTAGGGAAGAGGATGGAAAAGCTGCACAGAGGATACAAAAAAAGAGAGTGGCGTTTGAAGGGTGGGCATATAAATGATCTCAAAATACACTGTTGCACCATCCTTGCACATGACGATGAAGTAAGATCTATAAATATCATACTGTATGTCTTTGTCTTCTTCCTTTTGTCTTCAAGATGTGCCACTTTTTGACAGCATGGCAGAATGGCCATGTGAATTGTTGTCTTGACAGGATGTAGTCTGTATGCTTGAAATGCTGTACATAAGCGGTAACAGGGTAATGTGGTGGAGGTGTTGGTTGAAGTGTTCCCGAGAATCACCGAGAGCCCTGACAATGTGGTTTCCATGGTAACAGATACTAATGTGCCGAAAAAAGTGCTAATGAAGGCTTTTTTAAAAAAACATCCCAGCCACACTCTTGTCTCTGATCTTGTCTTGCAAATACAAGGATTTTGTGAAGGAAGGTGTTTTGCAGGGTCCAGCTAAATAGATTTTCAAGAATAATAAATGTTAAGTTGGATGCCTTCGATGATTTGTGCCATTTGTGTATTATTTTGTGACATGGTCAGGTTCATAAACTGGCCTATGTACACC
Source organism: Clarias magur (assembly GCA_013621035.1). Lineage (NCBI taxonomy): Eukaryota > Metazoa > Chordata > Actinopteri > Siluriformes > Clariidae > Clarias > Clarias magur. Next base: position 2,027,972 of record QNUK01000004.1, on the reverse strand, counting down.
ACCACATTGAATTTGAAATGAAAGAGTTAAGATGTGAGCAAAAAAGTCGAGACATTCAGTTTTCATTCAAGGGATTTGACCAAAGTGTGGCATTAACATTTCAGGAATTACAGCCATTTTGGGAGCTCATAAATAATGGGACAAACTAACATAATCACAAACATAAGGCTTGCCTTTAATACTTGTTTGAGAATCCTTTGCAGTCAATGACTGTCGGAACAAACTGACCAAATGCTGAGTTTCCTCCCTCAAGATGCTTTGCCAGCTTTACTAGCTGCTTGTTTGTGGGACTTTCTACCTTCCGTCTTGTCTTCAGTAAGTGAAAAGCATGCTCTATCAGGTTGAGGTCAGGTAAGTGACTTGGCCAGGTAAGTGACTTGGTGAAGAATATCCCATTCCTTTGCCTTGGGCAGCTTTCACTGTATGTTTTGGGTCATTATCCATCTGCAATAAGAAGTGGCATCCTACCAGTTTTGCAGCATTTTGCTGAAGTTGAGTAGTATATCCATATACACTTCAGAATTTATCCTGCTACTTCTATCAGCAGTCAGGTTATCAATGAACGCTGTGAGCGAATGACTTGGGTCCATACATGCTTATGCCACCGTGCATCCACCGTGTCTGACAGATGATATGGTATGCTTTGGATAATGAGCTGTTCCTTTTCTTCTACATACTTTTCTGTTCCTATCTGCTTTGTTAGTCATGGAGTAATGAGGGAGCAACCCACACCTGGCCATGCAATTGCTTTTCAGCCGTTTGTTCCAATATTTATGAGCCTCTTAAAATGACAGTGTGGATGAAAATAGCTGTCATTCCTCAACGGTTTGTCATTCCTCAACTTTTGTCAAACTCCCTAAAATAAATCTGAAAGTCTTGACTTTGTTCACATCTTGAGTGTTTCATTTCAAATTCAATGCCAAAAGACTTTTCTTTGTTGTGAAAATGTATGGTTATGACTGTAATACACATATTTATCAAAAGAGTATAAAGTACATTAAAATGCATTTACCTTATAAAATTACCTTTTATTTAAACACTAAACAACAAAAAACATCAGGAGTCACAGATACAATTGGTATAGTTTTAAAAACTGCTATTTTGTTACTGAGTAATTATTTTTTTACTGCCACTTTGCTACTGTTCTTCATTAGACTCGCTCGCCTGCCTTCACATGCATGTGAATTTGAGTAACATCCAATTTTTAATCCATAGGGTTTAATATGATCTTGGCCCCGTCCGCTTTGCAGCTATAACGCCTTCGACTCTCCTAGGAAGGCTTTCCACAAGGTTTGGGAGTGTGTTTATGGGCCTTTTTGACCATTCCTCCAAAAGCGCATTTGTAAGGTTGGACACTGATGTAGGACAAGAAGGCCTGGCTCACAGGTGCTCTATTGGGTTGAGGTCAGGACTGGATCCAGGTTCAGGATAGTCAAGTTCTTCCACACCAAACTTGCTCATTCATGTCTTTATGGACCTTGCTTTGTGCACTGGTGCGCAGTCATGTTTTAACAGGAAGTGGCCATCCTCAAACTGTTCCTCCAAAGTTGGGAGCATGAAATTGTCCAGAATGTCTTGGTATGATATACTGTAGCATTAGGAGTTCCTTTCACTGGAAGTAAAGGGGCCAAGCCCAACTCCTGAAAAACACACCAGTTTCAACATGACTGGACATGGACTAAGATCTGGATCATATTCAAGTCCATATGCATGTGACGGCATGTTAACGATTACCTTTGGCAATATAGTGTAAGTAGCCTGTGGTTTAAAAGCTCAATTATATATTCAAATGGGTTTTGGTTGTTGTTGTTCTTGATAAAGTTCGCTATAAAGCTAGCGCGCAGGGTTGAAATGAATGAGTACGTTAGAAATTCATGCTAACGGGTTAATGTATCTCCAAAAGCAAGATGGGTTAAGATCCTCTGACGTAAACCCCATTCCTTTTATTTCCTTTTTCCTCTACCACAGACTCGATGAGGAGTTACAGGAAGCGGGAGAGAACTCAAAGTGAGTTATCCGTGTCAAGGATCCACTGCACTTCATCTTAGAACTAATCAAGCACTTGCTGTGTTTAATTTTAATCGGCATTACATTGCAGCACCTGATTTAAAACATGGCTTAACAAATTGACAATTAACACACTATGCTGCTTCTTGCTCATAATCTATACTTTTATTTTTCCACACATTTACAAAACTATTCAATCCCTCTGGTAAATTTACTACATTTAAATAAAAAAATATTGCTAATTGAAATGTTGATCAGGAGTTTAATTGAAGGCACAGAAGGATTAAAGTAGAGCCAAAAGGATTAAAATGTATGAAATGCAATCCAGATTATTTTAACATTTGTTGGAGTACTGTATGTTTAATTTATTTAAAGAAATTAATTAAGTAAATTAAACTTTATTTCAGGTTAAAACTCAAAGCAGTCCACTAAACATTGAATATAGCAAGTAAATTCTTGAATTACTGTATCAATGACTCTCAGTCTAAGTATAAAACAGACGTCTAAGATCACGACAGTTTAATTTCCCAGACTCATATATTATACATATATATTATCATTCAACTAGGACACATTTACTATAGTACATACAAATTTTTTTATTAAACTGAGTTATGAAAACAACAAAATTATAAGGGAAATGTTTAGTTTTGTGAACATCGTCTTTTCCATCCTTAGTGTGGTTGTTGTAAGAAAGTCCAACATTTGCATTCCTGATCTCCATGCCTGAACTCCTGCCTTGTTCATCAATCAAATATACCATGTATTTGGGTTTCAGATATTTGGATTGAGTTTTGGAATCAGTGCTTCATTCGCCATCCAATTGTCAATAAAACAAACTTTATTTCTAACCTTAGGGTAATGTTAAGACAAAACATACTTATTAGCTAGAAGAACAGACATAAGTTTCTTTGATCTTCCAAGTTCCATGTTTGACTGCTCAAAATCCAATTGGCTAGGTTTAGCTAAGGTAATGTTTGAAAACCTATTGCAAGCTAGTTAGATAATATTCTTATCTATAATGAGAACAGAAACATACTTACTGTATGTACAGTACGTGAATGCATATGCTTAGAGCTACGATACTGTATAGTCAGCTAATGGTAGAAGCTTGTTTCTACTCATAAACTGCAGTAGATATTTCTGACAAAATGTTTTGGCCCTCCAAGCTCAGAGCATTTTAGTCATTATTTCTTTTGCAGTTTAAAAAAAAATAAACGTACAGTATATAGTGTTCAGGATTATGCAGTATAGAGTGACATATCCTTTTTTTTCAGCACAACTTAAGCAATATGGTCAATACGAACAGAATTTTAGTTCCTTGTAACCAACTACAGAAACATGACTAAACATAAAATTTAAAAAAGGGTGACAGACAAAGAAATAGCACAGATGAACGCATGTTTTTATTGTTGTTTTCAAAAATAATAATGATGTGCTCATTTTGAGAGTACTACATTTGCGATGTCATTCTATGATGATATTCTGTTAGTGGTAGAATTTACACTTTGTAAATGTATGTTTGTTCTACAAGACATATCTGAAAATCCAAATGCACAGTTTGAAGTCTGAAGCCTCCTCGTCGGCAAGGCTTCCATACTGTATACGCACATAAATAAATATATAATCAATTGTCATTGACCTATGCTGTGTTACCACTACGTATCTGTGCTGCTTGAGTTTTAATATTTTTATTTACCTATATATTGTACAATTATATATATGTTGATTTATACTCGTCAAACTAACAGGTTAAAAAAAAAAAAAAAACTTTGATATATGGACTTTTGAATTTTTTACTTAGTAGAACTTAGTAGACAACTTGTGATTTGACCAGTACATAAATGTACATAAAGTACATAAATTCTATACTTCAGTAAAAGTAGAGCTTCCCTACTCTAGGTCAAATAGTATTCAAGTAAAAGTAAAAGTCCTCCATTCACAGAAATTTTGTTAAGTAAAAGCACAGATATTTCTTGTACCTTTGAGCAGTATAAAAGTAAAACTTATCCTCTAATAAAACTTCTCAAGTAAAGTACATATCCCTGAAATACCTGTATGTACTTAATTACAACAATGAAGTAAATGTCCTCAGTCACCGCCCACCGCTGAATTCGACTCAAATGTATTACAACGCACACAATTCCAAACAATTGCTATTTCACACCTGGAGCACATCGTGAAGCATCTGACTCCTCTTTCAAATTCTCCCTATATAGAATCAACAGCTTTCTCCAGGGACCTGATGTGCCAGTACCTACGTACGTATTTCTTTCAAGACCATTATTACAGTATGTATCTGCTACTGTATGTGCGCACACGTCGCTATTTATATTTCCCTTTTATTTGTTGCAGAGCTCAACCCAGTGCAAGCAGCTCCTAAGCCAAGGATGTAAAGGCGGAAAGCATGGCCAGTGTGCGTGTGTGTGTATAATAAGAGATAATGTGAATATATGAAAGACTCAATATCCACTGCCCAAACACACTTCCTCAGACACTTCAGCTCATTAGAAAGTCCTGCGGTTTTCTTGAATTGGTAACCAGTTACAGCCGAGCTTCATCTTTCAGACACATTATACATTTCACGAATCATTTTTGTCTTTATACTGTTCATCTTTTCGCAATACGTCATCTTTTCCTTTTCTTTTAGATAAACATGAGAAGCAATAATATCACAGTGGACATCTCACTCCGTATCAGTCACATCATCAATCATGTAGCATTCACAGAATAAGGACTACACCTTACATTTCTTCAACTCTAATCTAAAATAAAGTTTTACTGTATATCTGAAATATTTTTAGTATAAATGCTTAAGTAGTCCTTTAACTCTTTGTAGAAATCGATGTAATTTAAATGCAAAAAAAGAAGAAAAGGTTCATCAGCCAAATACAAACCAGCAAACTTTTATTTCTAACCTCAAGGGTGGACAAATCAGACCATGTACAGTACCAAGTAAATTCGAGTGAGCTGTTTATCCAGGAATCGGACTGGTTAGGGTAATAATAATAATAATAATAATAATAAACATTCCTAAAACATATTGTAAGTTAGTTGACTAAGGGTAGTAAGACAGAATAAAAGCAGAAACATACAGTATCAAGTGATGTACAGTACATGAACACATGTACCCATTTGCAATGCAAACCTATGCTCTATTCTGAGCATTGCTGGAAGGGGTGATGCTAGTGGTTACAGTAGTTTCTACTACTGTTAAGACATACCAGCATTTTGAGTCTCGTGAAAAGCTGGTAAGTCCATGTTAAATGGAAAAAATAAATAAAAATTATTGGACAGTCGAGTTCTGATAAAGATACTATCGAGATAAAATGGAAACAACTTTTGGACATTTCATAAAAGATTTCCATAGCTAAAATCTTGTGAATTCCTATGGTATCTGGGCATACGTTCTTCATTCAGTTAATGTTACAGTATGTCCATATGTGTACTACTAAGCCAAGAAACCATCAAAAGGAATTTGAAACAACTTTGGGATTTCTTGTAAATAAAAGAATGTCCATAGCGGAAATCTTGCAAGTAGCTACAGTATGGTACCCAGCCGTACTTTCTTGATCCAGTAAATGTTACTAAGAATATTTTAAATACTCTTATCACCTTCTTGAATAGTAAGCTTTATAACCACCATCTGAACATAACAACGCACAATGAGTATAGAGTAGAAAGATTTGGATCGGTGTTATTTGTGTTTGCATACAGTACATATGTAGTGTATTCTCACTCACACACCATCAATACCACTTTATCCTGTATACAGGGGGCCTGGAGTCTGTCCCAGGAGGCTTAGGGCACTAGGCGGGGTGCACCCTGGAAGGGTGCCAATCTATCGCAGGGCACACATACTGTACAAAAACACCCTTACACTCCAGGCAATTTGGGAATGCCTATCAGCCCAATCTGTATGTCTTTGGACTGAGGGAGGAAACCGGTGTATCCTGAGGAAACCCACTAAGCATGGGGAGAGCATGCACACAGACCAGCGGCATGAATCAAACCCTCGACACTGGAGGTCCGAGGCGACACTAAGCCACCATGCTGCCTGATTATTATTCTCTTCCAACAAATATTGTGTCATTGCCATTGACAAAAATTCAGCAAGTTGTTTGACAAGGGTTCAGCTATAAAATGACAGCTATAAAAATATTATCTAAATATGGCTAATAAAAAAAAACGTTTGCGACTACTGTACACTACAGTAGTCACAGCTTTAAAACACAAGTGAAAACTTTTTTTCAGTTAAAATTTAAAAGTTTAGGAAGAACTATTTAGCTTTTCTTTTGCTGATCTTGTCTGATGAAGAACATCAGACAATTAATAACCTGTTCATTACTGATTTGTCCACCCCTTGTTCAGCCCTTGTTTTGCCTGTAGTGTTAAACCTAAAAAAAAGGAAAAAAAAGTGAGCTTTGAAAACCTCAGTGTCTGTGTGTGTTTGGTTGCAGTGTTTGCCACGTGGAATATATACAGTACAGCAATCAAATTAGCAGAGACTGCATGCAGATTCAGATCCTTAACACGTCTATTGATGTAGCTCCTGCGTGTACATACTGTATGAACACCTCGTTGTACGCGAGTGTGAATGTGTGAGTTCTTTGTAGGTGTGATTGTGTTTCGGTTGTGCGTTTGGGTGTCCTTAGGTCTCTCAGGTTGCTGTAAGCAGGAAATGACCTCACGGGTGGACAAGAGGAAATACAACTGCAAAGCACAATATCCACATCCTTCTGGTGTGTCTATGTGTGTGTGTGCCATTGTCGGCATGTCACTGCATGTCTCGTAGTTGTTAATATATTACAATTGTGAATCATATGAAAAAAAGATTTTAAAAAATTTAAAAATATTGGATTGACCCAGAGGCCTTGTACAATAATGCAGAGTATATCAATAAATTTACCTCTACTCTAATTGTAAGGTTTTATTTATTTATTTATTTGCTTTCTAATATTTTTGCTATAATTCAGTAATTAAACGGAAAAAGGAGGAAATTTATCTACAACAAAAATGCTTTTAAAAATTCAGTATATAATTATATGTAGAGTTAACCTGCAGCACCTCTGTAATTAATAGATAGATAGATAGATAGATAGATAGATAGATAGATAGATAGATAGATAGATAGATAGATAGATAGATTAAATTAAAATAAATAAAGGAATAAAATCAAATAAATACTACTTCTAAACTTAGTAACACTACTACTACTATTAATGAAAGAAATACATTTATTTATTGAATAATAAAAAACCAGACATTTAAACAAACAAATCCATAGGTGTATTTAATTTTTTTTTTTTATTTATTTGATTTTTTTTAAAGGTCTTATATTTTACTGTATGTTAACACATCTCTCAGAGGTCCCCCAAACTATGTGTTAATTCTCTAGCCCAAATAACGCATTGTTAAACTCCCTTCCCTATTTCACGCCTCCTCAGATTGTGCCATTTCAGTGTCTATGTAAATGACATGCTGCTGAGCCACTCCAGAGAACAGCGAGGCGGAGCAACAAGGCGAGGGAGGGGCTCCTCTTATATAAGGTCACAATAGTCACAATTCTTTAAATTACGGCCAAAATAAAAACGGGAAAAGGACACAAAGCAGGGATTTGTGCATTTACCCTCATATTTGTAGTTTATTTATTTATTTCTACCTTGAAGTTTTAATAACTCTTATAACTGTTCTCTTTTGTTCTGCACAATCAATAGTCCCGGTTTGACTATGAACACCTCATAGGTTTTGACAAGATCCTGGTTTTGACATCTGGTAGGTATGTCAGGGTAAACAAATTAGGGTGTGGTCTATCCAAATAATGCATGAGCGAGAACAGAAAAGCTTTTTTATAAAACATGAAAGAGATCATTATAAAGCCAAAGGCAAATAATACCCAGGAGAAAACAATACAGCAGTTTAACATAGAGGGATGCAACATTTTAAACCAATATTTTACTCTTTTTTTGTGACGTATGTTATTTGATGAGATATACAGTAAGTTAACTTTAACATGTTGTGAAGTTGCCATTAAATATACATATATATATATTTTTAATCTTTGGGTGGACTGTAGAATACAGAATATGTCTTATTTGTTCATTTCTGATCTGTTTGAATGTTTTATTTCAACAAGTCATTAAATTTTTTAAATGAAACTGATATAACATTTTACAGCAGCAAAAACGTCCACAACAAAACCGATTACAGCAAACTTATGCAAAGGACCTAAAAAGGAAATGGCAACTTAATCACCACGTACATCCACAAAATAAGACACTGAAACATTTAAAAGGTTTATGGTTCTGTTCACATGGTTGACAGAAAACAAACAAGATGTAAAAGCTGGATATTTTTCAGTCAAATGTAAACTAAACACAATACAATACAGATTTATGAGAGTTAAGTAATTGGTACCTTTTGCCAAATTGAAAGTAAACTATACAAACTCGTTGTTACCTGAATGTGTTTAAACACATAATTAAATATATAATTTAATAACATTGTTACATTATTGTAATCCACACAACCAACCACTACTCAAATAATCCATAGTAACTTGTTTTATTGTCTCTGTTGAACAGCTCCATCTCCAAATCTCTTGTTCCACTTACAGTATTATTTGAAATGATAGCTCTCGTCGTCATACTCCAGCTGATCATCCGGGTCGTCGCCCAGCTGCCCGAAGCGGAACTTGCGGTACACCGTACCATCCTGCCCCATGTACACGATATCCTCATCCTCATCATCCTCATCATCATCATCGTTCAGAGCCGTTCTCTTGTCACGCACGTCCACCAGCTGGTCCTCGTGTAAATACCCGTAACCAGACCCAGACCCTCCTGCGTGCCTGGAAGATGTTGATGAAGATGATGTTGTACCTCCACGGAAAATGTCTCGTCCACCGCTGTTGCCCAGTTTTTCGTAACCGCGGCCAACAGTGGATTCAGGTGTCGGGCGTTTGGAGAAGGACCGCGCGATGAACACAATTACAGCTCCAAGACCCAGCATGAGCAGGATTGAGGTGGTGATGAAGATGAACATGTTGCCCGAGTGCTCCAGTTCCTCACGGTTGCGGAAGGCAAAGTTTGTGCTGAGGACACACTCATCTTGAAGAAGAGAAAACAGTCTAGCTGTAGGTAAAGTGGCTCAGTGACTAAATAGGTTTCTACACATACTGTAGGGTGCGTTTCTCATACTTGCAACTTTTACACATTCTGACCAAGCAGATACCAGGGTGGGAGAGGAAAACTCACCATCTTGTTAGTAATTAAAAATAAGCAGAATTTACTATAGCACATTACACATATTTACTCAGTTTTCTATACCAATTATGGAGCACAGGCATTAGGCAGGTTACACCCTGGATGCGTTGCCAGTCCATTGCATGGTACACACAAGGAAACACCCATTAGTCTAATCTGCATGTCTTTGAACTGAGTGAGAACCAGATTACCTGAGGAACATGGAAACTCTGGAGACCCTGGAGGTGCAAGGTTACAGTGCTAACCACTACACCACTGTGTAAATGTGGTGTATGTATTTGTAAGAATTTACAAAAAGTTAATTCTTTAGTATAACTCAGGAAACTGAAATGCTGTAAAATTCCATATACATTAACAGAACTTACAACAAAGTGACACCTTTTTATTTAAAACAGTTACCTAGACAATATAAGATCTTACATGGTACATGCTTTAATCTAAATGTAATATATAGATTTAGCAGTGATTGATATACCCCTGGTCTGTGTACAGTTACAGCACTCTTCTTGCTCTTCCATGGGGTCTTTCTCTCCTGTATCCTGTTTCCTACAGCAAGGAAAACAGCGCCCCTCGGTGGCTAGAATGAACTGTGTAGGACAGGCTGTGCAGTTTTGTGGGCCAGGTCCTTGACACTCCACACATGACTGGTCACACGGTTTACAGTTATAAATCTCTGCCTGGAAAAAAAGAATTAAAAAAGAATACAAAAAGGTTCCAATGTTACAAAATGCAAATGAACTGAAAAAGTAGTACTGTGTATACAATACACATTGATGACAAACTATGGTGTTTTTATTGTTGCATTGCTCATTGATTTTTGCTTACATCGGTGGATTCCACGTGAAGAGAAGCATCACTATAATGCAGTACAGCTATCCTGACTTGTCACTTTTATCTCATGATGAAACCTTTCTATCCTCGTGGATTAAGATTCAATTACTTGTCTCCTGTACTTTACAGTACTTTGAAAGGATTTTTGTCACATGTCCCAGTAGGAAAGCTTGGGTGAGCCAACATACAGCATGCCTGGAGTAAATACTCAACAGTGCTCAACAGTAGAAGACTGGCAGTGCTGGGCTTTGAACCCCTGACCTTCTGATCAATAATACAGGGCCTTAATCATTTGAGCCACCACTGCCCCAAAGGGTTTTGAAAAACAATTTGAGCTGCCCATTGCGTATTGAGGTGGCGGTCACAAATTTCTATTCGGTCGTGATAATCCCGCCCCCAGCACCTGATGTAAGTTTTGTTCTAGTGCAGAAAAGATTTAGTGATGCCATGGAACTGTTTATTTTTCTATATACAGCAATCAGTGTTTTTGCTGTCTGAAAACAAAGAACTGGTTCAAAATTGGGCACCAGTTTCAAATTAGCTCTGAACTGCCTTGATGGAAAAGATGTATTGAAGAATCTGTGACAAGGTGAACTGAACTGTTAAGAAACTTGTTAAGAAACTTGTTGGCTTTTCCTTTCATTTGCCAATCATCAGCAGTACTGTATAGCAGGTACAGTATGTGGAGTTACTGTAAACTTTCAATCTTTAAATAGGTACCTCAGATGCGTAGTACTCCCCCATGGCGCAAAGTGAATCACAGGCACCCTCTGAGAGTGAGTCTCCTGGATGACATGAGATGCAGTCCTTAACCCCTTTACCTGTCAAGTAATAAATATAAGATGCAATTCTTTACAAGTAAAAATGATGAATGAAACAAATACAGAAACAAAAACTTGCTGGTTGCTATTGCTCATTCTGATTCTGAAAAAAAAAAAAATGGGTGTATACCAAGGAACTGTACTTGCCCCAGTTTTGCTGATGATGGGGTAACAGTTGACAAACATCTCGCGTTCACATTGGCAATGTCCTAATCTTAAAGGCTTGCTTTGTGTAATGTCAGCAAATGAAGACTAGGCTCCAAAGTAACACAATTGAAACGCCTGAAAAAATTTATACTGTAGTTCAAAAACCAGTGATTGAGTTGTAGTCAAGACCACCTAAAACAAGACTGAGTCATGAATTAGGCCAAAGTGTATCGAGACTGGGGTCGAGACCAAGTCACGATTAATACCAAGGCAGGGCAAGAACAAGGAAAGCCCATGACCAGACAAGTGTAAGTCTACAGTCGTGGCCAAAAGTTTTGAGAATTACATAAATATTGGAAATTGGAAAAGTTGCTGCTTAAGTTTTTATAATAGCAATTTGCATATACTCCAGAATGTGATGAAGAGTGATCAGATGAATTGCATAGTCTCTTCTTTGCCATGAAAATGAACTTAATCCCGAAAAAAAAACTTTCCACTGCATTTCATTGCTGTGATTAAAGGATCTGCTGAGATCATTTCAGTAATCGTTTTGTTAACTCTGGTGAGAATGTTGAAGAGCACAAGGCTGGAGATCATTATGTCAGGCTGATTGGGTTAGAATGGCAGACTTGACATGTTAAACGGAGGGTGATGCTTTCATTGTTCTTTCATTGTTAACCATGGTGACCTGCAAAGAAACGCGTGCAGCCATCATTGCGTTGCATGGCTTCACAGGCAAGGATATTGTGGCTACTAAGATTGCACCTAAATCAACAATTTATAGGATCATCAAGAACTTCAAGGAAAGAGGTTCAATTCTTGTTAAGAAGGCTTCAGGGCATCCAAGAAAGTCCAGCAAGCGCCAGGATTGTCTCCTAAAGAGGATTCAGCTGCGGGATCGGAGTGCCACCAGTGCAGAGCTTGCTCAGGAATGGCAGCAGGCAGGTGTGAGCGCATCTGCACGCACAGTGAGGCCAAGACTTTTGGAAGATGGCCTGGTGTCAAGAAGGGCAGCAAAGAAGCCACTTCTCTCCAAAAAAACCATCAGGGACAGATTGATCTTCTGCAAAAAGTATAGCGGTTGGACTGCTGAGGACTGGGGCAAAGTCATATTCTCGGATGAAGCCAAAAGGTTGAAATTTTGGGGTCCATGGAAACTCCCCAGATTTGAATCCCATTGAGAACTTGTGGTCAATCCTCAAGATGCGGGTGGACAAACAAAAACCATGCCCAGTTGAATTGCAGAGGTCCTGAAAAAGAAGGGTTAACACTGCAATTACTGACTCTTTGCATAAATTACTTGTCTAATTTCTTGTCTAATTACTTGTCTAATAAAAGCCTTTGAAACGTATGAAGTGCTTGTAATTATATTTCAGTACATCACAGAAACAACTGAAACAAAGATCTAAAAGCAGTTTAGCAGCAAACTTTGTGAAAACTAATATTTTCACAAATATTTTTTCAAAAAAAAGTTTTGTGTCATTCTCAAAACTTTTGGCCACGACTGTACAACACTCTGGTGGGGGAAGGGGTGCTAACCATTAACAGTAACAACAATTTCAAATGAGAAATTAGACAAGTAATTTGTGTAAAAGCCTTTGAAACGTATGAAGTGCTTGTAATTATATTTCAGTACATCACAGAAACAACTGAAACAAAGATCTAAAAGCAGTTTAGCAGCAAACTTTGTGAAAACTAATATTTTCACAAATATATATTAAAAAAAAAAAGTTTTGTGTCATTCTCAAAATTTTCGCCACGACTGTACAACACTCTGGTGGGGGAAGGGGTGCCAGCCATTAACAGTAACAACAATTTCAAATGAGAAATTAGACAAGTAATTTGTTTCATTTGAAGCAGCAATTGATCTTAAAAATAAATTAGACAATGCATAGGCAATTTAGTGATATTCACACAGTTGTGGTCTCGGCTGGTCTTGAAATAAAATTCCCTCTTTACCCAAGACCAAGCTAAGGCAAAGTAAAAATGCAGTCAACTTTGAAACAAGACCGTCAAAACAAGACTTTCAAAAAGTTATGGTACAGTAAACCAAGACTTGAAAGTGGTTACAAGACCCAGACCGATCTTAAACACTAATCAGTGATGCCAATGTCATCTGGAGTCAGAAGTGAGCAAAACTGTCACTCTCTTCTGTCAATCAGACTGATACTCACGAATTATGAGCACGTGACAGCTAATGGACAGGATGCAAAAGAGGCATCCATGTGTGTTGCGATGCTTTATGATGCAACCTGAGCAGCAGCTGGGGGCCGGCCAAGTGTCAGAGGAAGCATGTACTAGTCTTCACCTTCCCTGATTTGTAGTTGTCATGTACTTGAGAGAACTAGCAAGTCGATGGAATCTGGCAAATGACCAGCTTTTTGGAGAAAATGGAGAACAAATAAACAAAAGGACAGTTTGGCTAAACAACATAACAGGGCCAAAGACAGATCCGTGAGGCATACCAGATATCATTCACTCCCTTTTCACTGTTTTTTCTTCCATCCCTATTGACTGATCCTCATCCTCCAAGTGGCATGTACCTGTGCATGTCCTGCAGGTGGCGTGGCAGGGCTCACAGGTGCTGTGGATTGTGTCATGGTAATGATGAGATGGGCAGGAGGATACACATCTGCCCTTCTTCTTTATTAACAGCAGCCCTTCTGTGCAGCTCACACACCCCTCGGTTTGTGTACACACTGCACACGTTGCCTCGCAATGCTCACACACCCTCAGCTCTTCATCTGCATAATGACTTAAACAGACAGGTATATGAGTGTGTGTGGGTGTGCGTACAACAAATATTTAATCATTAATGAAGAAATGTTCATCTTTAAAATATTAAATTAGTAATATACATAGGCATATATGCCAAAAAAAGATACAAATTATATGTTGTGTGCATGTGTATCTGAGTAGGTTTACCCAGGTTTACAGGTGTCCACACATTCCTTGCCTTCTCGATACAGATGGGTTCTGCAGCTCAGGCAATCATGGCTGTGGCGCCCTGTGCAGCTCAGACAGTTAGGATGGCACGGCTCACACCTCTGGGTCTCTCCATGGAAGAAACCTGTGGGACACTCGTTTACGCAGGAACCGTCTGTAGGTACACAACACAACACAAGCTCAGTGTGTCCATGTTAAAGGAACATCACATGGTGAATAAGTATTTGATTAAAAAACATGAGAACATTAGGTTTACTAACCATTTCAAATATCACATTTCTAATATAAATATAAATAAAGCTATGTGTGTTTTTACACACTAACTCACTCAGCAGGTAGTGGTTCAGGGAGCAGCTGAGGCACTGGCTGTGGGCCGGGCCGGCACACTGATTGCAGTGTTTGTGACACAGGTGGCACGCACCATCACGGTCACTGTAGTGGTGTGAGGGGCAGCTGGTGGGCGTGGCACAGCGCCCATGCGTGTCTGTTCTCAGGCCTTCTGGGCAGCTGGTGCAATCCGTGTCCAGTGGACCAGAGCAGGTATTGCAAGTGCTGTGACATACTGGACAGCACCAGTGACAATTAAAGTAATGTTTAGCAATAATTTAGGAAATATTGTCAATAATAAACCAGGATGTTGCATGCATTTTCAAAACCTTTAGACCTTCTTTAGTGCCATGTGTCAGTAGATGTAGACAAAGGGCATTAAATGAATTTATTGATAATTTAGAGCTCTTGAATCCTTGATTCTGATTGGTTAGAATCAAGGATTCAAGAGCTCTCAATTATGAATAAATTGGTTAGAAGGATATCAACCTCAGTTGTTAGGTTTATAAAAACACACTCTTTCTACATAGTGTAATTGTTGATCTGGTGTAGTTTTTGGTGACACTTGTCATGCCACAGTCATTAATACAAAGAGATACAATTTTGTAAAGTTGAATATCTTAAGCCTTGTTCAGTAATCAGAGAGTGAATCACAGATGAGAAATAAAAAAAGTAGATTAGATGAAAATTAAGTTAATATTAATTTATACTGTTATACCAGCATGTTCAAATTCACTTATACCACTTCAGCTCTGTTACTTCGGAGGTGAACATATTAACTAATCCCAGTAAAAATATTGAGTTTAGCTTTTCTTTTTTTAAAATTAATTAATTTATTTTTTTTTGGATTTTCCCCCAATTTCCCCCCTAATTTAGTCATGTCCAATTCCTCCCAGTCACTAGGGGGCTCCCACATTTAGGCTACTATTACCACTCAGCCGGGAGGGCCGAAGACTATCACGTGTTTCCTCCGAACCACGTGACGCCAGCAGGCCGCATCTTTTCGAACTGCTCGTAACACACTCGGAGGACAGCGCTATCCGTCCCCTCCGTTACGCGAGCTCACAGACGCCCCTGACTGGCTGTAGAGCCGTGATTAATGTGGGAGCACTACGTACCTCTCATCCCTCCCCTCTGAGAGAGCGCGGCCAACCAGCTCTCTCTAGACCTCCGGCTGCGAGATTTGAACCCGGGATTTGAACAGGCGATCTTCGGATGATAGGGTGAGCGCTTTTACCACTGCGCCACTTGGAGGCGAGTTTAGCTTTTCTAATTAGTATCTATTGGTGCAGGTTCATTTACATTGAGCAAGTAGCTTATTATTATCTTATTTTAACTGAAAATAACATAGCTTTTACTCAACATTTTGGTGCAGGTTGAACAGGATATCTAAGTACTGTAATAGTTTCAATTAACTTTGTCCAGGCAGTTTTGCATGAAAAAAATATGTTGTAATTGTAAGGGAATTGTTTAGGTTTATCTGCTTAAAGAGCATTTGTGTCTGCTTAAAGAGCCTGTGTTTGCTCTGAGCCCTAGGTTATAGTTTGAGTTTGTTGTTCTCGAAAATGAGCCATTGGTGCCTCCGCCACCAATCCGGTCTCGCCTGCCCTTCCACCATATTCGGGGAGCCAGCCCGCCGGTGTTGTAAGTCAGATGAACCGACTCAAGCCACTTTGGGAGAGTAACTGGGACCTACACTAGCGCTCTGGAGCTACTCCGGAGGATTTCTAAGGGGGGGGGGGGGTGTACTGTAAGGGACCACCAGTAGAGGGTACTGTTTAGATTTGTCTGTACAGAGGGAGCTCATTAAACATTCTATAAATAGCAATTTGATATATATAAAATATATATAAAATATAAATAGAAACTTTTCTGAGACTGGTTTCTGGTCCTCCAATGTATGAAACGTGCAATGAAAAGATCATCAAAAGAGCAAGTTCTGACCAATGTGCAGAGAAAACCGTGACTTTTATTTCTATAGATCAGGACATTATACTTCATGCTTCTTCGTGTTTATACTCACCCATACACTCCTCAGACCTGCTGTCTCTGTAAGTTTGTGATGGACAAGCTGACACACACGTCCCGCTGCTCAGCGTGCTCTCAGGATCGACGCAGGAGTCACAGTCATTAGAGCCCAGTCCATGACACAAATCACAGTCTGAGTGACAACGGGCACACACCCCTTCCTCTGTCTTCTCATAAAAACCTCGGGGACATTCAGACACACATGCCGCCTCATGCAGATAACTCTTTTCACACTCTGGAGATGATGAGAAAAACGTCAAACCTCTTATCAGGTGTGTATGGATGAGTATGTATTCAAATATGCTCAACTTAATCAAAGTCTTGCAGTTGAATAACAGAAATGTAGTATCCCTTTGTGCATCTTGTCCCTTACTTATGCACTGGGCATCCTCAGAGCACTGGAGACACCCCTCTGGACAGCGCGTACACTCACCGCCCTGGAGCGTATGCGCACGGGGACACTCTTTCACGCACTGCTGTTCGTGAAGTGCTAACGGCTGCTGACAGCTGAGGCAGTTTGTGGCACTTTGCTCACATGATGAGCAACCTGGAGCGCAGCTCTTACACACTACTCCAGCAGTGTAGTAGCCTCTGTAAAACAAAACACACATATATTTTGCATAATCCGATACATCCTGGAGTGTACAACCATTTTAGGAAAATGTAGCTTTATTACCTGGAGCACTGGCGCACACACTGGCCATTCAGCAGGTAGAGGGAGCTCTTGCGAGTAGACAAGCAGCGCATGCAGCGCTGATTATCCTGGCACTGGGCGCAACCCTGAGGACACGCCTCACACTTCCAGGTCTCCTTATTGCCGAAGCTTCCAGTTGGACACCGTGTCATACACTGCTGGTCAGAACTCAGATACCGACCTGCATACACATAAACTCGAAATCTCAAAATAATAAAATAATAGGGGAAAAAACTGTTTCATCTGAGTCCTGGTATATTCCTTAAATAGTGTTTCAGTGCTTGTATCTTTGAATCTTGGCCAAGGGCATTATTTTCTGGCTTCTACTGACACTACAAACCCAAACAAGATTGAGAACGTTAAAGGAACACCCCTGATATCTGATGTCCCCAATATGAGGATGGGTTCCTCTAACAGTTCCTTCATTTTGTCATCTCAGGGAGTTTTTCCTTGCCATTGTCACCCATGGCTTGCTCATAAGGGACAATCTGATAATTATCACTCATATTGAAATTTCAATATACCGTACAGGAGACACCCTGGGTGGGGTCCCAATCCATCACAGGCCACAATCACACGCAAATTCACACACTACAGACAATTTGGGAACAGCAGTTAGTCTAATCTGCATGTCTTTCGACTGTGGAAGGAAATGCACCAAGCACGGGGAGAACATGCAACCGTCATGCTCACCCACCTCAGGAGGGAATCGAAGCAGGAACTACATCTGGACTTTCTATACTGTGATGCTGTTTTGACCATTGTTAAAAGTGCTATATAAATAAAACCTAATTGAATTGATTGGCGTTTCTACCAACATGATTAATGGATACACAGGCTTCATTAAAAAAGTTTGCACCATTCCGATGTTTTGCTGCAGATAAAAGTCTCATCACTGTACTGTGCTTGACATGTTTTAGGCAAGACAGTTCATAGTCCTGGTTTGACTTGAACGCTCCTTGTATTTTGTAAGTTAAACACATGTTAAAGTCATCTGAAGATAAACATCATACCTGTGACACAGGTGGTGCACTGATACTTTTGCCCACCCCAGCACACCTGGCATGAGGGATGGCATGCCTCACACTCTCCTTTATCTGAAAGGAGAAATGAAAGAAAGAAAGAAAAGGAACTCATATATACAGTATGGCGTTTTGCTATGATCTAGAAGATAACTAATCCAGATCTTTAAGTTATTCTAGACAGTAGCTTCAGTTGTTAATTATATGAGGCTCATTTTGTTACTGTCTCTGGCTTTTTAAAGACTGTGTGGCATTTCTCACCAGTGAGGAAGGTTTTATCAGGACATCTCTCTTGTTCTGCTTCACACTCTCCGTTCACCATGACAAGACCCTCGTGGCATTGAAGACATTCGTCTTCCTCTGGTCCTGTGCAGGTCTTGCAGCCTGTGTAACACTCCTCACACTCCTGAGTGTCCTCGTCAGCATAAAATCCGTCCGGGCACTCACCCATACACTTTCCGTCTGTAGCGATAACATCAGAGTACAGAGCTGATAAAATATCCTTTTCCCCTTTGATAATATCATATAATTGCAATGGAATATTGTCATTCAAACTTTATTAAAATTTCTTTATTGTTATAATCATGGCAAGCCAGGTTAATGGTACAGTATTTTACATATCTGATTGATGGCTAAATATTTAGCTGAGTGAGTATGCTTATTATCAAGAATGTATATTCTAAAGGATTGACTTTTACGTCACCTAGTAAGAAGAAGTCCGCCTCGCACCAGTGGCACTCGTCTCCCTCGCAGCTCACACAGTCACGCTCACAGGCCACACATGTCATCGTGTCCCCCACTGCATAGGTCTTAGCAGGACAGAGCTTGTAGCAGCCCTCTTCATATCTACAGCACACACAGACACAGGTTACGCTGCAGGTCAACACAAACGCTACTGTACGTGATGTCAGAAATGAGGCTTCATGCTTCTAAAATTTTATCGTTTACCAATAAAAACTTAAATTGATAACAATGATATTGATGATTGATTACTATTGATAAACATTATTCGAATTGATTGAAGTCATGCTTTTTATCCTTTTATTGTTACATTTAATGTTGTGACGTGAAACTTCTGTCATCACTTGTTACGACGGGGTATCAAAAAGTCTTGAGATTAGCTCTGTTTACAAGCTTCGTTTTTTCGCTGTATGTCATGCCTCAGTCGCCTCTGGCCCCTGGGGACGAATTACCAAAGCACAACACAGTGAATGTCAAAAAGACCATGAGCCTGCACTTAGTCGGCTTTTTCGGTCGTATGATGGGCTCTTCCACTGTGAAGACTGTCTCAGGGTCGTACCCATACACATAAGTTTCGTCACCGGTAATGATCCTCTACATGAAGGACGGGTCATCCACACCATGCTGATGGAGTTCTTGGCAGACTTTGATACGATGTCCCTTCTGCTCCTGGGTCAGCAGCCTGGAGACAAACTTGTCAGCAGCATGGCGGATCACACACGAGGATCGTCTGGAGTGTTCCATATGACACAACGACAACGGCAGCAATGTTGTGGATTGTTCTCCGATGATCATCATATCATCATGTTGCTAAATGGTTTGGACATTTTCAAGGGTTGAGCTCTTCCTGATCTCTCGTCGTCTTCCAGTGATGTTCTTCAAAGTGCGCATGCCACTCAAAACTCATTGCAGCATCGCTGTAAACTGATGAATGCAGAACTTCATGTTCGCTTTTAGTCCTAAATTCCTCTCCATGATGAAATAGCAGACATGGTCAGATTAGCACCAGTCACACAGCTCCTGATGTACACAGGACGATGTCTTTTGGCACACTGACTTATGAAGGTCGGTGCTCCCTGTGTCTCTATGTGCAGCCTTGTGCTGCCATCTGTTGGTGTATTACAAAGTAATCTCAAAGCTTTTCGATTCCACCTCATATACCAGTTACGAACAATTGTTGAAGTTAGTTAGTTAATTGTGCTGACACTGGAGACTCCTTCCAAGGATGGTAAATAAAAATATCTCCATAAAGAAGATTTAAATCATTTCTAACATTTAAAAAGTTGCTAATAAAGAAGATTTATTCCAGTAATTTGCTCTTACTTGTAATAGCCATCAGAGCAGGAGAGACAGTGTTTAGGATTATCTGTAATGCAAGAAGTTGGGTTGCAGGAATAAGATCAGCACATAATAATAATAATAATAATAATATAATAACGTACCAGAGTTCAGAACTTACAAAGTACACACTTCTTGCATCCTTCTTCACAGGCCATGCAGTCATCATACTCTGGGTCCTCGACCTCTCCTACACACACACACACACACACACACACACACACACACACACACACACACACACACACACACACACACACACACACACACATCACATTATAGGATGAAAATAAACATAACAGTTCTAAATATTGAAAGTAAGCAGGCTGACCCTCTCCACACTCAAGAGCCGTGCACATTCCTTGGCTGAGGAAGTACGAACTGTTGCACTTTAGGCAGTGTATGGCAGAGGAGCAGAGACTGCAGTGCTCAGGACATGGTTCACATGTCTTCACTGAAGTGTGGAAATGAGCCACAGGGCATGTGGTCACACACTCCCCGGCATACAGGTAACGGTCCTGGCCAAACCTGTCTGTAGGGTTAAATAACAAGAGTTCAAAGGTCATACATATTCAGCAATAGTACAAAGTGAAGACTGCAAATTGATAGAGACACGGAGAGTATACTGTAGGACTAATGCATGTAGATATAAAGTCAATTAGTTAGACTATATAGTTATTGCAAGCAAACAGACCAAAAAGGTCATACAGTATGAACCCATTACCTTTCTCACAGCTGGTGCAGTCAGAGGGGCCAGCACCCACACACTGAGCACAGGAGTGGTCACACACATGGCACTGTCCACTGGACGGGTATTTACCTTCTGAGCAGTGTGTCAAACACCGGCCCTTGTCCAACAAGCTGAGACAAAACAGACATAAACCACCAGGGTTTAACTTAAGTAATGCATATGAAAATTATATATCAATTTGGGCACCCCTTGATAAATAACAGATTTGGTGATTTTTTAATTGAAAAGATGTTAACACAGTCTCATTTGGAAATAGAAAAAATGCCCAATATTTTCAGAAAACATTGGTGCATAGTTATTCCATTAATTGAATAAAAATAAAAATAAAAACATTATTATAGCATTGGCAAAAGTTTGGGCACCCTAAGAGTTCCAGAATCTCGGATTCTTTTTACAAGGTTTCAGACCTTAATCAGCTTGTTAGATCAGGGGAACTGTGGTGGTCAAGATGAGATTTTAATAAGATAAGAGAAATCAAAACCTCCAAAAAACCTGCAGGAAGAATTAGCAGATTCAGGAGTGGTGGTGCATCGTTCCCCAAGACCTTCATGGAAGACTCAGCAGAAGAAAACCATATCTGCGTCCTCATCATAAAATTCATCGTCAGAAGTATGCAACAGAACATCTACAGAAGCCTGATGTGTTTTGGAAACAAGTGCTGTGGACTGATGAAGTTAAAATAGAACTCTTTGGCCATAATCAGCAAAGGCATGTTTGGAGAAAAAAAGGAGCAGCATTTCATGAACAGAACACCTTGACAACTATTAAGCATGGGGGTGGAGCTATCGTGCATAGCACGGGTGGAGGGAAGAATGGATTCCACTAAATACCAGCAAATTCTGGAAATATCAGAATCATCAGCAAACATCACACCATCTGTAAAAATGCTAAGTACAAGAATTGAAAGACTTTTAGCTGGCTATAAAAAGTGTTTGCATGGTGTGATATCTGCCACACGATGTGTTACTAAGTACTGATTATGTACTGTAGGGTGCCCAAACTTTTGCACAGTGCCACAATAATGTTTTTATTTTTTCGTTCAATTTATGACATAAACGATAACTATGCACCAATGTTTGCTGAAAATATTGTGCATTTGTTACATTTCCAAGAGAGACTGTGTTAACATCTTTTATATATTTGCTCATGTAATAGATTTAGCGGGGTGGCACTTACAGTTTCAGATAGGGCCATAATTTACAATTATATATGAGGATAATAGAAAACTAATGGACAGAATAAAAGATGCGTCAAATGTTTTAAAATGTATTACAGGTAATAAGGTAAATGGTTTAAGTGGTACAGTATAACAGCGTAGTGGGAAAGAATACACAGCAGATGCATATCTGTAAAAAAAATAAAAAAAAAAAATCATCACAGATTGTAATGTACTGTACAGTATGGTTTAAACATGGAGCCAATTTCCCAGAAAGGAAGAACGACTTTCGGATAAACACCCTAAGCAAAACCTCACCGGTTGGACGCACACCCAACACAGTCATCAGTCTTTGGTCCTTTGCACTTGAGACAAGTGCTGTCACAAGCGTGGCAGTTCCCACGCTCATCCTGGTACTCTCCTGGATGCAAACACATACACATGTACCTATTGATGATCAGTGACTCGGTAAATTAACCACACTTTCAACAACAGTTTAAAATGAAATTCACCATCAGCACAGTTATGAGTCAGCACACACGCTCCATCCTGCAGCATGAGCCCTTCCACACACTCACTGCAGTTCCTTTTGCCTGGACCCGTACAGGCTAGACAGCTCATATCACACCTGTGTACAACAATACACATACACAAACACACAGAGACATTACCTCCTATTGCCACATATACCAGATCACAGATTAGAAATGTAGATTAGAGATAGATTAATAACAGAATAATATATTTTAGGCAGCAGGAAGAGCCATGAAGTAACACAATATAAGCAGACTGATTATTAATTATAACCTGGTAATAACTTTACAGTAAGGATACAGATCTTATCTGTAATATGTACACACACACACACACACACACACACACACACACACACACACACACACACACACACACACACACACACACACACACACACACATACCTCCTGCAATAGGCCTGAGTTTGTCCTGTGAGGTCAGAAGGAGTTTGTACAGCATAAAATCCTCGACTGCAGGAGGACACACACTTCCATTCCTCCATCACATAACCATCAGCACAGCGAGTGCATGACTCTGAACCTGCAGCTAAACATAATCATACACACACACACACACACACATCTGTGCGTGAGTCTGGCTCATTTATTACTACTACTATCATCATTAATACTACTACAACTATTCACATTCAGTCTCTATAGCGCTTATCCGATTCAGGGTTGCAGGAATCAAACAGAGGGGACATGGGGCACTAGGTGGAATAGACAGGGTGACAGTCCATCACTGGTCATACACTAGGGCAAGTTGGAAAGCCAAGTACTGTATGCAATCTGCCTCAGTCCTGTCCTCGGTGGATGCAGACAGCTGTTTCTCCGAGGACTCGTGACTGCAGTCACTCGATAGTGCAGGACTGGAGTTTCCTACAGTCTACCTGAGCCTCCAATAACGACCTGCACTCGTTATTAACTTAAAGACATCAACTGTTATATTGAACTTCCAGCCTCCTAACACACAGTATGGATGCAGTTCAATCCCTGCTACCCGTTATCACCCAGATGAGGATGGTTCCCTGTTGAGTCTGGTTCTACCTACTGACATCTCAGGAAGTTTTTCCTTGCCACTGTCGCCCTCGTCCTCGGCTCGCTCATCAGGGACAATCTGATCATCTTGATTCGTACACATTCACATTTCATATAAAAATTCACATGCGACAATGTCAATTGTTAAAAGCGCTATACAAATAAAATTGAATTAAATATTAGTTAACCCTCAGAAGAGCAGTCATTCTACATGGGAAGATTGTAGATATCTGGAGCTTTTTTTAAAAGGACATGCAATATTAAAGGCGTATCTGTTAGTCCGTACCTGAGCAGGTGGCACAGGACGAGTGACACGGTTCACAGGAATCTTTCTGCTTGTGGTAGAAGGTTCCAGGCTCGCAGGTCTTCTGGCATTTGTTTCCCATCAAGCTAAGAGAAAGAATAAGAGAAAAGATATTTGAACACTGAATCTACTGTAGCATTCGTTTGAAAGATTGACAATTTTTTAAATTATTATTATTTATTATTATTAAAATGATAATTTTTTTTATCACAAGTTAAACCATCATTAATTTATGAAAAGCACGACTTTACCTTGTGCCTTCTGGACATTCAGTACAGATACTGAACGATGTACATTTGGCACAGTTTTCGCTACATTTCCAACATGCATTCTTCTCTGTATTGACAATACACACAAAACACATCGATTATTATTATTAATCTTCATACGTACATATGTATGTTTTAATTTACCCTTTTAGTATTGAGAATTTGCATCGCTGCAAAAGCACCAGTAGCGCAACTTCTTTTCCTTTATCTGTTTTTCTCTAAATACTAGCATGCAAGCAATCAACATGGATGGACATGTGGTTGATATGCTAACAAACTTGCAATCCAAATGCAATGTTCTGGGCCTATTATAAATTGCAATTGTGTTTGCCAAATTAAACCTACAAAAATATACAGTAAATGCAGCATTGTCCACAGTGGAACATAGCTCACTCTCTCAGCTCAATCATTGTCTGTAGTGCTTTATCCTGTAACCAGGGTCATGGGGGGCCTGGGGCCTATCCCAGGAGACTTGGGGCACGAGGCGAGGTACACCCTGGACAGGGTGCCAATCCATTCACACACTACAGGCAATTTGGGAACTCCAGTTAGCCTAATCTGCATGGCCTTGGACTGAGTACCCGAAGGAAACCCACCAAGCAAAGGAACATCCAAACTTCCTCAAAGACGGACCCTGGAGGTGCAAGGCGACAGTGCTAACCACTAAGCCACTGTGCTGCCTGGAACATAGCTATGATTCCTAAACCTCAACTTCAACCGCTGCCTACTTGCCATATTCCAGGTAATATCCATCTCCACAGCTGGTCACGCATCTCTTTGTCTCCTGATCCAAATAATAGCCAGGCATACATGAGGAACACTGATCACCACGACTTCCTGTACACGTCATGCAGGTGGAGTAGCACTTCCTGCATCGCTTCTTGTCCCCCCAGAAGCCTTGTGGACACTGGGACAGGCATGTCCTGCACAGGGAGTCATCATCAGTTTCACCATCAGTCTTAGGTTCTAAAGAGTAATTTTGTGATCTGTGATATGAAAGAAAAAAGTGTTGCACCTGGTGCCATTCTTAAACTTTAAGTAAAAGTGCAAGCAAGAAACGCATTGATGTGGACCCGGTCCTTCACAGCCGTCCTCACTGCATTCTGGATCACAAGAGCCTTTTGCGAACAGATAGGAGAAGGCAGGAATAAAGTAAATGGGTAATTATTCACAGCTTTACGCTATTAAAGTGAATGATTACATTGAACAAACGCACTATTATATTCATCGGCGTCATCTTCGCTGGACATCTCGGCTGACCGGGGCTGTTCGTGTCGTTTGTATGGGTGCTCAGAGGTGCCATAAAGCACAAGACTGCATTCTTCAAGTTTCCCTAGACACCACAAAAAAAAAAATCTCTTGTGAGAATTTTTCTTTACATGATTGTTGCTAACACATCTAATAGCTCAAGTTGGTGTAATACTGCAAGCTGACTTTGGGTACCTTGCAGTCCGGGGTTCCTCCTCAGAGATGGAGTGTCACTGATTTCTAGGATCCAGTCTCCTGATGCGCTCTCACCCCAGCAGTGTGTGGTCATGAACTCCCACTTTGTAAAGGCACCAGGCGAGCCATCATTGGGTCTGGAAAAAAACAACACGAACACACATTATTTATTTAAAGCATTCATGTTCCAGGGTCAAAGGAGCCTGGAGCCTATCCCAGGAGACTTAGGGCATGTGGTGGGTTACGTCCTGGACAGGGTAACAGTCCAATTTGAGAATGCCAATTAGCCTAATTTGCATGTCTTTAGAGTACCCGGAGGAAACCCACCAAGCACGGGAAAACATGCAAACTCCATGCACACAGTCCCGAAGTGGGACTGGAACACAGACCCTGGAGGTACATGGTAACAGTGCTAACCACTAAGCCACCGTGCAGGTATTGTTAAAATCCTTATTCCCGTAATTAACCAATGATTATAAAAAGCTCTTACCGGATGGCAAGGAGCTGGGATTTGGTCCCTAACGGTGAGGTTAAGGTTATAGACAGGTCTCCGCGATGTGGATGTGTGATGGTGAGGCGTACAATTACATGTTCCAGATACGTCACGTGCCTGCCTGGCTCTCCAGAGCAACCTAAAGACTTGTGCACCAAGCGCAACACCCGATCTGGACTAATCACCCTGCAAGGTAAAAGATGAAGTAAATAACTGAGCCAAGCAGTTTACGTATTATTTTCCAGTCGACCTGAGGGGTAACATTACCCTGGTTTGTGAATAATGCTCTCATCACACATATGTTGTGTGGGAACCTGCCGCCACGTCTCGGCTTCTTTCACCATCGCCTCTGCGTCCATCAACCCGAATCCGTACAGGTGGCTCACTGTTATAGATAGACAACTCATTTATTACTTTACTTTATTACATGTGTATTTTTGTCATTAGAGAGAAATCAGTACCATGAGCAAAACTGAACACTGTTCACAAGCCAAGGGAACGCCCTGGACAGGGTGCCAATCCACCGCAGGACAATTTGGGAATGCCAATTAGCCTAATCTGCATGTCTTTGGACTGTTGGAGGAACGCAGAGTACGTGGAGGAAACCCACCAAGCACATGGAGAACATGCAAACTCCATGCACACAGACCCCAGGTGGGAATCGAACCCTCAACTCTGGAGGTGCAGGGGAGACTTTAAATTTTAATACAATATTTAATGAAGCAATTGATAGTGGGTGTTTTGCCTAGGCAATATAATCACTGGTCCAGGCCCTGTCCTGAACAGGATTTTACACTGTACCATCTACCCTAATGAATCCTGGTAATATCCATAGATTCTGGCTTGGATTTAAAGAGAACCTATTGTGCAAAATTATTGTTGGTCATTTGTATGCATTCGGATGGGTCTCCAGTGTGCATCTACTGTACAGAAATGTGTTTTTGTCCTGTTTACATTTTGAATTGGCCAGAGTTTATACTACAACTATTATACTACTAACCACACAATAAGACCCCCCGATGTGACCTCATATAAGAAGCCTGTTGCTCAGCTCTACCCACTGTGCTCTGCTGTTTTTTGGAGGGGTGCGGCCCGGCAGTATCTCAGTTACATAGACACCGAAATGGTGCATTTGTATAAGGAGTGAAAAAGTATGTCAAATATGGGACCTTTAAGAAACCCTGCTAATGATACCATCATTTCCTGCTCCATTAGTGCGCCAGTCAGGGTCAGTCAGATGGGCTCGGCGTGACGTCTTCACGATGATGTGCTGCACATCCCTCCAAGTCAGCAAAGGACTAATAAAATAAAAACAATCCATTTAGGCACCACATTCATAGTTAAACATTCAATGTGTGCAGTTAGCAAGAAATAAAACAACATGAGGTTTGTACAGTAGTTATACAATAATAATGTTGAACTCGCACATGAAGAATGAACTATATAATACACTTTATGATCTTTACGTGTAGAAGTTGTGTATTACTTTGCCTCTAAAGTCAGAGCGATGATTCCAGCGACCATGGGAGCTGAAGCTGAGGTGCCGGAGTGCTCACCAGTACATCGCTGTCTTAGATCTGTCGTCACCTGAAAATAATCACCCCCACATGGAAACTTTTAGAAAACCTTCTAGGAAGAACAAACCACTACGACTTAGCATCCAGGAACTCTTTAAAGGCTGTAATGATGGCTCTTTTGCTTCTTAAAGTCTGCAGTTGATTTTTTAATGTTAAGTTTTAATGTTCGTAGAGTTACTGTTCAGTATGGGCAGTTTTTGGAACTGTGCTTTGACACCTGCTCTGTAAAGACCTCTGCACAGGTCTGGTCTCTTGATCAACTTTGAAAGCTGTAAATCCTATCCATAAATGAAATTTAAAAAGCACCTAAAACAGATTGACCACTTACTATCCCAAGGCTCTCGCCGCTGCTGTAGGTGGAGGCCAGAGTGGAGGAACACTCCTCTAGATACCAGGGCTTGTGCCCACTCCGGGTGGTGCTTCCCACAGAGATGGTGTAGATGCTGTTTGTGTACCCGTCACATGAGCAGTGATCCAGATTTCTTCCCCCATTTCCTGATGCCCAGACAAATATGGAACCACGCCCTCTTCTGCCCTGCAAGCCAATGTCTTAGTAATGATTACAGGGGAAAAACAAAAACATTACGAGTTTTCAAAAACAACGACCAGCACTTTACTTTACGTATGCCGTTTTCTAAAGCGAGGCGAGCAAGGCGTCCAGGACCATCCACAGTTTTGCCGTCGTCTTCTGGCCCCCAGCTCGAGCTGTAAATGTCAATGTACTGCTGTCTCAGGCTCAGGGATTTGGCCTCCGTCATGTCCGTCATGTCACCATCCAACATCCGGATACCTAAACATAAAAACTGATTCGCTTACGGCTGAAAATATTGACTGGTTGGAAAAGTTGTATTTTAATTTGAAGACATACCACCGATCCTGGCATTGTAGGCAATTCCAACGGTACACAGTGAGTTATTCGCAGTAGCAGCCACCACTCCAGCACATCTCGTTCCGTGTCTAAGCGGAAATGATTCAATAATTCAATTCTGGACAGTTTTTTGTTGACTATCTTTAATGTGTTGAATTCTTTTGATCTTTTCAGACCTGTTTTCATCCGTTGCATCGTATCGTGGTGATGGGTCGGCATCATTCCCGTTAATATCATGGCTAGCTTGTGCATCCTTATAGTGACACAATAAAATAAGTAATCATGTGAATACTGTATGATAGGTATGTTATGATTGCAGTAGAACATGGAGTACAGTACGTACATAGTTTTGCTTCAGGTCTGGATGTTGCGTCTCCACACCATCGTCCAAAATAGTGACCACGACCCCTTTCCCGGTGTAGCCTCGGCTCCATGCGGCCTTAATGTTCATGTCAGTCGTGCAGTTCTGATCACAGTGCTACACGGAAATATAGAACGGATTATTACTGGTTAAAAAAATAAGCCAGCGTTTTTCATTCAAACTAAGGAACACAAATGTCTAGTTATGCGGTTGTGCAGTTTGATTTTCGACAATCCTCACATGGATTACATAACTATTGTGGTCACTGCAAAATCCCCAGATCTCTGTCCAATCAAGCACTCATGGGATGTGCCAGACAGATGGGTCCCATCCACTGAGGCCTCAACCGACAACCCACAGCACCAAAAGTTATGCAGTATTTTTACTTAATTCTCTGAATGTGTCACAGGTCTGTAATGTGTAACCTGCTAAATACTGTACACACCAATGCACACGCCAGAAGAATGTAATATGAACGTACAGTAATGCGTCTTCTACACTGTGGAATAGACCTACCAGTGTCATAGCACAATTTGAAAAGGTCGTTGTGACAATTCCAATAATGGAGTCACAATGCAATGATGTTCCAATGACAACTCGGACAGAACGTAGAAGTCAATGAAGTCCCTAACAGATATAAGTTATGCAGTTTACTGGTCGATGTCATTGCGATTACGTTCCTTTTAAGTTCTTGTTGTTTCGACCAGGCTTTTGCCTTTAATATTTCCAAAAAATGTGCAGCAGTTCCACATCAAGGAGATGTCCTTACCGGTTTCTACTGCATTCCTGTTGCAATCACTCAATTCTTTTGCAGACGCAATGGAATTGTGGCTCAGTTTGCCAAAGGGAGGGGTAAGTAATGACTTACAGTGACTACAACAGCAGTGACTACTTGTCTTCAACATTCTCCAAAATCCACTGAAGGCATTTCATTCAATCCATATGATTCCTTTGTCACAATGTTTCAACGTTTGCTTAAAAATGTGGCCTCTACAAGGTCTACAAGCTTCTAAAACGAGATTATATACTGGTTTCCAAATGACATGTTTTGTTACAGACCACCTTGTGTGTCAGACGAAAGCAAATATTGCATTTATCTAGTTTTGCTGTCAAATTGTTCGCTTGTTTCTCATGCATCGACTGAGGGTGAAAGCAGTGCAGATTGACATACAGTAGGCTCAGAACTTTGGAATGAAATAATCATAAAATTCAGTTATAAACAATACTAACAATGTACCACATGCTGCCCCATTTTGGATCATTAAAGCTGACGAACTGCGTCTCAGTGCCTCTGCTGATTCGTTTCACCCTCCTGTGAAGCACCTGCTGCTGGATCCACTTCACCTTTAACACGAAAAACAGAAAGAAATTATATCTGAGGTGCGTGAGAACATCACATGGTGACACAGCAACACAAATTAGAGAAAAGAAATGTGTGTGTGTGTGTGTGTGTGTGTGTGTGTGTGTGTGTGTGTGTGTGTGTGTGTGTGTGTATGTGTGTGTGTGTGTGTGTTAGCAATCATATGTCTGTGGAGGTGTAGTCTGACCATAAACTATTCATTGCCATCTCAGTAACAGTGAGCACATGATCTGTGTACCTTGCTCTCCGTAGCAATGAGGCTATGTTTCCCTCTGCTTGCTACTGTGGAACGTTTGATGGTTCTTGGATGCAGGAAGTGGTAGTGGTCCTTCAGACCCCCGATCTGCAGTAAGACAAGGAAAAAGGAATCAGGCTGTGCATCCAAGACTAGCTCGGGCATGTCTGCATCTCCATCATGACTGGCACAGGTATAAATTATGCACTCATCCTTGATGTATTCCATTGAGTCAATCAGCAGCTCGTGTTACACTACTGATTAACTTACCAACAAGGTGCAACCTGACCTAGAGGAAAATAGTCAGAGCTTAAGCTATTGGTTGATGCTTAATCTCTGATACGATGGGCTCAAAGCGCTATTATGGTGACTTGAGCTAAAGAATAACATAACCTAGATTAAAACACAACTGGAGCACTGTGCTGTGTAACAGGTTTACTAAGCCGGTTACAAAGAAATCTATCCATAAATCATCCTTAGAAGCATTTACAAGGAATGAAAATCAAATAAGTTCAAGAAAATCGTATCTTACAAGATATTTTGAGGTTTGTGATGTGCAAACATTTCTGGATACCTGACATCACCCCCATGCAGTACAGTATTTTGAACATCCCATTCAAGATATATTCCACTTTCACTCCACATTTCTGCAAAAGCCTTCCACCAGACTGTGAAGCATGGCTTTTGGAATTTGTGTTCATTCAGCAACAAGTGTGAGCTCAGGCGCTGATGGTGTGTGAGCATGCTGAGGCGTGCAGTCCGCATCCCAGGTCATCCCAAACCTGCTCACTGGAGGAACCTCAAGCTCTTCCAATCCCAACTTGGCAACCTTCATGGAGATCGTTTCGTGCACTGAAGCATTGTCATAGCGGAACCACTTTGGTTCTTTTAGTTTCAGTGAAGGAAAATTAATTATTACAATTTGAGCCGTCATATCAAGTCAGTCTTTAAGTCACACAGGTGAGTTTTGTGCTGTGGCCGATATTGTGCAGTTTTGCATCTTCAACTTTTGAAGAAGAAGACTGTTTTAAAGCACTTTAATAGACACTGTCCAAGATGATTACACAAGTTGTCCATGCATCTTTCGCTATATACAGGGAGCAGGGAAATCCTGGCGTCAAAATTAGACCAAGGGTTTCCTCTTTCCTACTACGTCACAGAATCCTCATTTAAATATTAAACATAGGATTTTGAGGTTACAAACTCACATCGGCCTTACAGTATCTCAGCAACAGGACATGATACAGAAATAAACTCTGTCTCAAAATGGAACTTGTTGAACAAGGAATCTGAAAATACTGTATGAATAACTCAAATCATCCAAAATGTGACTTAATATCTGGTTTGATGGTCACAACTTTTGATGGGAATATGACGTGTGGGTCTGATGGTCAGGTGTCCACAAACATTTGGCTATATGGTGCATATACAAATTGATGATGATCATAGTTATTATACAGTAGTATGTGAGTAATTTGTATAAAAAAAAGATTTTATAGTAAAGAAGACAAAAAGTATGGCACCCTGGGACACTATAATGGAAGGAAGAATTGTTGGATGAGTTAACGAGTCTTTTGCACTTAAATGAACTTTGCCCTTTAAATTTTTTTTATGTGCATCACTAAATGGAAATCAGCTATGCCATGATATTCAGCGTTGCTGATACTTTTGTAAATCTGGTGGGGATTTTTTTTTTTTTTTTCGGTTTGGCCTATGAAAACAGTCACACCCAACATTACTCAATGACCGATAAATAAGGCATAGTTCTTGAGACAGGATACAAAAAAAAAATGGACCCAAACTAGAACCCAAATTGCGGTGCTTTGCTTGCTTAGGCAGGTACAGTAAGGTGGGTTAAGGTTTCATCTTGCATCTGTGCACACATACATTATAGAAGAGTTAGTGACCTACTAAGGCGGTTTTAAGTCAAAAGATGGTCAAATTGTAACATCATGACAATTCTGATCAATAAAAGTTTGGTTTTTGAACCATCAGGCAGATTAACTTCAGATCAACTTTATTATAATTATTTTCTAAAACATGACTCATCTACATTTGTAAGCTTGGGACATTCTGCCTGGTTAAAATTTAAATCGGTATATAGCCAAAATTAAACGTCGTTGGTTTTGAACTATAGAAATGCAACAAGTTTCCATCCACTAATCTATAATAATGTAATTATTACCAACACCATCATCACCAGTTTTTTTTTTCTCTGATAGAGTCTAGAAAGCATTTTGGTAAGTCACTCTGGGTAAGGGCGTCTGCCAAATGTAAATACACATGCAAATTGAAAAAAAGCTGGTGGTCACCGTTTAAAGCCATAGCAGACAAAATCATGGTTTCTTTCTTTTTTTCTTTCTTTCTTTTTTTTTTTTGGAAAACATACATACACATCATTAACGTTACATACCTGTCCCATATTCAGAAATCCGTACTTTTCAGCAATCCGGTCTGCATGTTCTTGACCTCCACTAATTCTCACCGCCCAGTGGTTAGTAAACAATTGTGCCTCACATACCAGAAATATGAGTACAAAAGCAATCATCAGCTGAAAAAGTGCTGCAGGTGGTCTCATACCTAATGGCATCTTCCAGTCATTTCCCATCAAACCTCACCACTTTCATATGTAGCTATAACTTTGACAACATTATAAACTAAGGCGATCAGCAAACACGCAGTCACTTCCTACGGACGCAGTTTAAAGTGTCCTCAGTGTGGAGTGTGTGTGTGTGTGTGTGTGTGTGTGCGTGTGTGCGTGTGTGTGTCTGTGTGGAGATGTCAGCGTGGACCTGTGCTCAGTGTGTGTCTCAGATTACACCACCGGTACTTTGTATATGGGACAGACACTAATTTGAGATGGATAGAATACACTGAAGTCAAAACATGTCCATTTTAGACTATTTTAGTGAAATAGCTTTATTACTCTAGAATGTAATGTTTTTTATTTTTTATTATTCAGATATAAAGCATTGCACATACATTAAAATATCTTGAAGTTACGAGTTCAGGCTCCTGTTTGGTCTCCGCAGAGCACCAGGAGAAGTTTCACATAATCTCCCTTGGTTTCTGCCTGTAAAGAGAGAATTTGTGGGTTTAGTGAAAAAAACAACTTAAGTTAGTAAAAAAACACTGGTTCGACAAATTTCCTGTATGACTCACGAGAAGGTCTTGCTGAAGTGTGTTTCCATACATCCTTTTGTACTCCTGCAATATTTTCTGCATGTCCACTTCAGAGCGACTCAGAATGACCCGGATCAGCGTGCCATGGTCGGTCCTCGAGCCCTGAGGATGGAGCACGATTATCAGAAATCCAGGCAAATACAATGAGTACAGCCAAATCTAAATTTATTGGCACCCCTAATGAAAAACAGACTTAATTAATTGCATAAAACTTTGATTTTCATCACCAAAAAGCATTTTCAACTAATAGTACTTTCTCTAAAAAAGAGTGTATTTAGAAAGTAGTGTTGGTCAATATTAAAAAAAAAAAAAACTTCTATATTGTGAAATTAATGTATTGGTTAATTACGTTCTCAGTAGCTGAAGAAAGCTAATGCGCACACCAATCTTTATTGATCAAGTGTGCTGATGCACCCAAAGAGCAACCTCCAGTTCTGAAAAAGTCCAAAGCTCAAGTGCTAAAACATGCAGTTCCTTAAATGACCACTAGGCTCCAAAAGTGAGTCATTCCAAGATGTCCAACTTTACAACAGAAATAAACATATTTACATCCAGGTACAGAGAACAGTTTTGGTCCCCATAGCTAGATTGTCCATTTGTACAATCTTTACGTAGAGTGAATTTTTATGTAACTTTAGCTAACAAGCTAACTGGAGTTATTGTAGTTTAACTTACCACAAAAAATGTGCAAGAAATGTAGAAGTTGATGTAAGACGATGTGTAGAGTGTGGATGACAAAGTTCAATCAAATCAAAGCGATGTTAGTATATAAATCAACATTAGCCACCTTAGGATTTTAGCTAAATTTAAGCTAAGCTAGACAAGTTGTGGTAACTGAGGTAAGCAGGTATGTTTGTTCCGCCCATTTACCAAGTTATGGGTTAACCCAGGGTTTACGTAGAGTCAGCTCCTGCGAACATGGTGGGTTAAAGTATCTTGAAGTTACAAGCTCGATCAGAGCTCCCATAATTCCATTTTGTTGACCTTCAAAACTGCTCTTCAGAAAACCTATCGGAGAAACCTGTCAGAGTGTTTGTCAAGTTCTTATACAGTCTATGGTTGAACTTGATTCATATGTGTGCTTGAGTCACTAATGCATCTGTACTTCCTCCAGATGATGCAGGCCGCATCTGATTTGACAAATTCTACTTTGACAAATCTCAAATTCTATTTGACAAATTCTACTTCAGAGATGCTGACACAGTTCTGAGAACAATTTTAGGATCCTAGAACTGGTTCAGTCCAATAGGCTCTGATTCTAGAAATCAAATTAAAATTTTATTTGTCACATACACAGTCATACACAGTACGATATGCAGTGAAATGCTTAGTCGACTGACCGTGACCTTAGAATAAAAACTATTTAAGACTATTTACAGTACACGAAAAGAATATAACAAAGAACGTAGAAATAGATTTAATAGATTTTAAGAATAAAATAATAAAATATATGTATAGTAAAAATATACAATACGAAAAATATAAGAAAATAAAAATATAAAAAATATAAGAGAATAAGAAAATAAGAAAACCTGGGTGCAAATGTAGAAAAATATATCTGATATAAGAAATATAATAAAGCCTAGGTGAACCTAGGTGTACAGTATGGAAAAATATGGAATATAAATAGATATGTCCAGGGGGTGTGCAAGTATGCTATAAAGTGTTTTGTATGTAAAGTGACTTGTGCTATAGAATAAATAGTGATGTAGTGTGAAGGGTGTGCAATTATTGTCCCAAGAGTCCAGAGAGTGTGGGTGTGGGTGTGTAAAGTGAGTCAGTCAGTACTGCTTGGTGAGCTGGTTGAGAGACCGTATCGCCTGCGGGTAGAAGCTCCTCCTCAGTCTTTCTGTATTGGTCTTCGGGGAGCAGAATCGCTTTCCTGACCTCAACAGAGAGAACAGTCCATTACTGGGGTGGCTGAGGTCCTTGACGATCTTCCTGGCCTTGGTCCAGCACCGCTTGTTGTAGATCGAGTGCAGGTCAGGGAGCTCGGTGTGGATGATGCGCTCAGCTGATCGCACAACCCTCTGTAGAGCTCGTCTGTCCTGCATCGTGCTGTTTCCGAACCAGGTCGTGATGTTTCCCGTCAGGATGCTCTCTATGGTGCAGGAGTAAAAGTTCCTGAGTACCTGAGTCTAAAGTCTCTCAAGCGCCTGAGGTGGTAGAGACGCTGTCGAGCCTTCTTCACCACGGTGTTGATGTGACAGGACCATGACAGGTCCTGCTTGATGTGGACACAGAGGTATCAGAAACTGTCTACTCTCTCCACTGGGCTGTTGTTGATGACAGGGGTCTGGTAGTTCCTCTCCTGCTTTGTGCTAAAGTCTACTACCAACTCCTTCGTCTTGCTGACGTTTAGAAGGAGATTGTTCCTCTGGCACCAGTGCTCCAGATTCCTAATCTCCTCCAGGTAGGCCGTCTCATCATTGTCAGTGATCAGGCCCACCACGACGGTGTCATCAGCAAACTTGATGATAGTGGTGGAGTTAGTAGAGGCTATGCAGTCATGTGTGTACAGAGAGTACAGTAGAGGGCTCAGAACACAACCCTGTGGTGCTCCAGTGCTGAGAGTGATGGAGGCAGAGACATGACCTTACAGCCTGTGGTCTGTCAGTTAGGAAGTTGGAGATCCACTGACACAAAGATGAGCTGAGTCCCAGGTGCTCCAGCTTGGTGGTCTCAGAACTGTTCTCAGAACTGTTTGTGCATCTCAGCATCAAATTGAGAACATTTGAGGAATTTAGATTAATCTGTGTTAAATCATTTTAACGTGTTAAGGATTTTGAATTAATCGGGAATGTGAACTTATAAATGCTTAGAGACCTACAAAATCATTGGCTACCAAAGGAATATTGGAGATATTGTATGCAAGTTAATGATCTTGCCTGATATTATTTTGCATTGCAAACAGAGGAAAGGGGTGCCAATATTTTTACTCTGATGAATAGCAAACAAACAACAAGCAATTAAATGAATAAATAGAATCATGTGACTAAATTAAAATGCACTGCATAGAAGAAGAAAAAAAGCTGAAATGGTGTTAAAACAAATCAAATCAAACGTCTCTTCTGTTCACACATAACCTTTTGTCTACTCGAGAATTGTCTACTCGTTGTTTTAGAGGGTGCCAATAGTTATGGACAAATTAATTGTACAGGAAAAATAATTGCATAACATTTCTAAATAATAATAATAATAATAATAGTAATAATAATATAGCGCCCCCTTCTGTTCTAACCTAACATATAATAATAATAATAATAATAAATACAATTCAATAATAATTTTAATAATAATAATAATAATAATAATAATAATAATAATAATAATAATAATAATAATAATAATAATAATAATAATATAGCATCCTCTTCTGTTCAAACTTAACATTTCATTTATTGTGTGTGTGGTTGTATGCATGTGTGTGAATTTTCTGCTCATTATTATTATTATTGTTATTATTATTATTAAAAAACATTTATTTTAATTTTTAGGAATACAGGGTACTGTGAAATGAGGAAATGAGTGTAACACTTAAACTTTACAGTTACAGATTGTGTTTCATTACATTTTGTTGTGGAGATAAGATGTCACAGATGAACACACCTTAAGCTTAAAGTCTTACCTTCATGGCCAGATGCAGCCTTTCTGCAAAGTAGGCGGATTTGTTCCAGGCTGCTTTCACTGAATAAACAACAATCACATTCTACAGTCACACTCACTGCCTCAGAACAATACGGATTTGTACAAGTAAGTGTGTAGGTGTGTCATGTGACCATGCTTTACTGGAAACCTACCAGCTTAACATGCTAAACTGGAACAGTGCCTTTAATTTTTATAGTTACTTTTACATATAGAGACACTCTTATTCATGGCGACCTGAAAAAGTGCTTTGTATTCTAGATCAAAAACCAGATACTAATAGTACCATCAGCATAAAAAAACATTGTTAGGGAAGATACTACAGTATAAAAAAAAAAGTGATGTGTACTTAAAATAAATAGTTATAGTTATAGTATGTACAGTATGTAGACATTTACACTTACCCAAGGTCATTAGGCAATCCTCAGTGTCTCCATGTAGTTCATGAACCACTGCATTAGCAAACCCCTCTGTGCTTAACTTTTCATACTGCTTGAAAACTAATGACACACACACACACACACACACACACACACACACACACACACACACACACACACACACACACACATTCACACACTGTAGGCAATTTGATCATGTCATACAATTCATATCTAATGAAACATTTTCACATTAACACAGTGGGCGGTGAGAGATAACAGGGAGCCTCATTACTAACATTTATGTTTTATTTTACTGCGTTTATTTGTTATGGCAATACAAGAGCTGAAAACGTTTGTAGTATTCTGAAAAAAGTTAATAACATTAACTGAATTTGCTGGAAAAAAGGACACGTTATGTGAAAAATTCATTTGTTACTAATATTGAGAATGTTTACTTAGTGCTAATTTTGTGTAGATGCAATTTGACAGCAACAGCCTCACAAACCAGTAGAAAGCATGTAGGCAGGAAACCAAAATTCTTCATTCTGTAAAGAAACATTGTGAGCCTGACTGTGTGAGTGTGACAGATAGAATGTTGTTGTTATATTAGAATGTGGCAGTTATTCATTTATTCATTTTGATGCATGTTAATTTTGCTTTAATTAGAGATTGCAGTGTCCTGTTTTCATTGTGTGTAATTTTTTATTATTTACAAATGTGTACAGTGACTGGTCATTGTTTTAAATGTGTCACTGAGATAAAAAAAAAAAAAGTATAATACAAATAGGTAATGCACATTATGCTCTGGGCGGATTGATCATGCATTGATCCACTGGTAATGTATTTTACTTTGGAGCTCCAGTAGGGGGAGCCCGCGCTACTTTTCCTCATTAAATCTAAACAAGTGACGGTGAGAGCAGGGTGTTGGTCATTTCCCCACCTTTTCCCCCTGACTATCTGTCATTGAGAACTGATTGTGCATCAGAATATATAATGAAGATCCATTAAATGTTAGACTTGTGTTAAGTTTTCATCATTAATTGCCACAAACTGGGCTTCCACTACTGTATGTGTAATATTATCCTGCCCTGCTACTGGTGATTTTCTTAAAAGGGTTGTAGCAGTGTTGACACTCAGATTATAATTTTATAATTTCTGAAATTGCTAGAACTTTGTCATTGGAGGCCACAATATTTGAGGTCTGACTTTAAATTCAGAAATATGGGTACGTTTAAAGTAAGGATTCGAGACTAAATCAGATTCTGAGAAAGAAAAAAGTAAGAATTCTCAGACTAAATCAGAATTTGAGGAGAAAAAAGTAAGAATTCTGAGACTAAATCAGAATTCTGAGAAAAAAGTAAGAATTTTGGGACTAAATCAGAATTCTGAGAAAAAAGGAAGAATTTTGGGACTAACTCATAATTTTGAAAGACAAAAAGTAAGAATTCTGAGAATTAATCAGAATTTTGAGGGGAAAATGTAATAATTCTGAGACTAAAGTCAGAATTGTGAGAGAAAAAGGTCAAGATTCTGAAAAAAGTTGGAACTCTTTGCTTTCATGGTGGTCCTAATACTCATCCGTAGCATTAATAATATGTACTTAGACCAAAAATCTCCACTTCTTTTTTTTTTTTTAATGAAAAAAGTATTTTTGTTATTGCTTAATTAACTAAATCCATATGTGTTATTTAGTAGTTTTAAAATCTCTCTTATTTTCCTAGAATGTCAAAAATAACTAAACAAAAAACAGTGAATTAGAAGGCGTGTACAAACCTTGGACTGGTACTGTATATTATTAGTGTAATCTTTAGTCCTGGGTGGTGGAATTTGATCAGAGTTGACTGATTTGCCTGCATTAAGACACCTTTTAACTCAGGAGTTACAGGTAATTATCAGATTGTAGATGTCTTGTCTTATTGTGTTTTCTTGGTGTTAACCGTCTGTTGGCACTGACAGTGTTGTATTAATGCAACCTTCTGGTCTCGATCTCCCTTATCATCCTTCTTTCAGTTTAAATCCCTAAAAGTTTTGTTACTGCTGTGTGTGTGTGTGTGTGTGTGTGTGTGTGTGTGTGTGTGTGTGTGTGTGTGTGTGTGTGTGTGTGTGAGTGAGATCTTCAAGCAGAAAAATCAGTGTGTGGGGCGTCAGTGCTCCAGAACTGGAATTGTTCTCCGTTGATATAAATAGTTCGGTCATGTTGGTTTATTTATTCGATTAATTGTTGATGATGTAATTTACTTACTTTTGCACAACTGGGCATCACCTCTGGATGTAAGAACAGAGATGAAAACAGAGGTCACTGCTCCAAGCTTTTTTTCTCCAGCTTCAAACAGAGACTGCGAACACAATTTTAATTCAAAATCACAACACTGGATGGAAGTACTGCTTCCATTAGGTGTAAAGTAGTTACGGTAGATGTATTAATTAAAATAATTGCTCTTATGACACTGACTCTTGTGAAAAAAAAGGTGCACATGGACTAGAGTATTGTACATAAAAGATGTTTATTTATATAAATGAGCTCACCTTGGCCTCACTTTTTGCGAGCCCATCATCAATGTCACGATCCTCATTTCTGCTACCCTGCGTTAATAAAATAAACATACTGATCATAAATTTTTTAAAGCTGTATTCCAAAAGGTTTAATTTGACACAAAAGTGAATTACATTCATTTTACCCATACATCACGTGTCAGATGACACGGGTCAAAAGTCAAAATAAGTTTTGTTGACAGACAGCAGTTTTAACACCTTCTAGGTCAAATAACCAACAGTGCAATGCACATTTTACAACTGCCTGACCAAAATGAGTCACTATTTTAGAAGAGTTAAATAATTGGGCAACATCAAGCAAAGAAAACAACTAAGGAACCACTAAGTAAGAAGTGAATGACATGAAGCGATGGACCCATCATGCACAGTGTACAATCCTCTGCAGGCAGTGTTATGATCTGGGGTTGCTTCAGCTGCTTCGGCATCATTATGTGGCGATAAAATGAAGTCAACTGAGGACCAGAATGTACTGAATGACCAGGGTGTCACATCTATGGAGTTTTTCTTCCTTGATTGCATAGGCATATTCCAGACTCAAAAAGTGAAAAAGTGGTTCTGGGAGCACGAGGAATCAATTTCATACTTGAACTGACCACCACATGGTGAACTACAATTAAAGCTAAAGGGAACTGAATGACATCTTAGTGTGTGAAACTTCTTTTTTCTAATTGGATTTTTGTAATCACATAAATATGAAAAAATAAAATAAAATTCAAAATGAGCAGCTCTGAAATCCTCTTAGAACATGATATAAACATAAAAAAAGTGACATAGTGTATTCCAAATAGTGACAATTAAAACAGAAAGACACTGTATCAGCATGGTTGTGTATATTTCCATTGTTCCACGTTAAAATTGACATTGTAACCTTTGTCTATAATTTTCTTAATAAATTACAGATCTGCACCTTGCACAAGGCGAGTAGAGCCGTCTCGTAATGTCCACTAGTGTCACCTCGGATATCATGCTCCAGTTCCTTTCCATAAGCTGTGAACCGTAAGCACATTATAGTAAATTAAATTAGAACGTACTGTACACACGCAAATATCTGTCCTGAGAAATATACAGTACATGTGTTTACCATCTTTATAGGCAGTTTTAAACAAGTGAATTTCCTGGTTTGATCTCGTCCCCAGAATTTCATTCAGCGCCTTTTCATTGGTTCCAAAGCCCTAACAAAATAATTAAGATTTTTGAAGACGATGTGAAAAAAACACATGGTAAAAAGTATGATGTCTGAGTTACTGTGCATTACCTTCATGGCATGTCTGAGCTCATGAGCATCGTACTGGGCTGGAGTCATCAGCATGGCCAGGGCCGCGTCTTTGTACTGGGACTTCAGGACTGAAGACAAGGTCTTCTCCAAGTCCTAAGAAAACACATATTAGCCTGATAAATCGGTAGGATGTTTTATAGATACAG
The DNA here is from genome assembly GCA_013621035.1 of Clarias magur. NCBI lineage: Eukaryota > Metazoa > Chordata > Actinopteri > Siluriformes > Clariidae > Clarias > Clarias magur. The sequence continues at coordinate 1,986,226 of QNUK01000004.1, read as the reverse complement.
TAGTTTTACAGTAGTTGATTGTCTCACCTTTCCAGTCTCTTGCTGAAAAGCTGCTTTGATTTCCTGTCTCTGTGCATTAGTCCGTCTAGCCAGTATCTCTGTAATGGCATTTTCATCCACACCTGCACACACACACACACACACACACACACACACACACACACACACACACACACACACACACACACACACACACACACACAGAGTTTAAACACTTTGATAGGCTAAACGATCACAAACACCACATACTGTATACACTGATTCATGATATACTACTACTGTAAATATTATACAGAATACAACTGTGAACAAACAGTGCAATGTGCAATTGTGCTGTAGAATGCAATGTGAAATGTACAATATGTTGTAAAAACATTAACAGTATCCTCGTATGTGTTCCATAGTACCATACTACAGTACATAGTAGAACTGTGTACTAGACTATAGCATACAGTATGTACCATTATACAAAATGATGTACGGTTCCATGTTAGAGTCATGTACCATAGTGTGGTCCATGTACTACAGTATATCAGCAAATTTGGTACTGTTAAAAATATTGTGCTACTGTATATAGTACCGTGGTACTATACTGGTCTATCATAGAACCTACAATATAACATGATACAATATTTTGTGTTTAATGATAGAGACTGAAAGGAGAATATTGCAGCTAAATGCTACATCTGTCCATCTAGGAACCTCTGTTGTCCATCTACGGACCATGGAGGTCAATGGACATTATTGTATTTATTCCCATTGTAATGACCTCCGGTCCTCATTCACACACTATGCGCAATTTGGGAACGACAATTAGCCTGATCGACATGTCTTTGGACTGTTTGAGGAAACCAGAGTACCTGGTCGAAACCCACCAAACACAAGAAGAAAATGAAAACTCCATGAACACAGACCCCAGAACCCGGAACCTGGGTGTGCGAGGCGACATTGCTAACCACTAAGCCACTGTGCTGGTTAAATGCTATTTACCATTGAATTTACTGTAAACAATAACAATGCTAGATATTTTTGCTAAATGCCATAAATAGAGTAATTAAACCAGCTTTTAAAAAAAAAACACACAAACAGCTCTTTATGATTTTCATACAATTTTGCTAGGATAGGGTTTTATGTACAGTACATTACAGTGGACAATAAAAATACTAGTGGCACCAGCGGATTCTCACAGACTAGCCACAATTCTATCTCACAATGACAGTTCACTGCAAAATCTACGTTTGGAACTTGCTAGCTCTTTGGTTTCCGCGGCTCTACCTTTCGTGTCAATGGCTTTCTGTAAAGCAGCAGCATCTCTGCTGGCGTTGAAGTTCGGATCCGGCCGGACGGTGCCGTAATAAGGTGTGCCGCTTCCTTTGGAAGAATCTTTGCCCTGTAATTCAGAAGAAAAAAGAAAAAGGTTTTAACATGCTGAAAACATCTACGTCTTTGGTTATGTCTTTAAAACCAAGCACAGTCAAAATATCATAAGCATAAGAAAAAGAAAATACTAGGCTTTGAACAAACCGAGTCGTCTTTTGGCTTGTTGTCAGTTATTACGTTAAAAATTTTCTTGAAAAAGGCCATCTTGCAGACTCTAGAAGACACAAGTTTAATTAGTCTAATATATAATAATATATGTCTAATTATTAATCACACATTCCATAAATTCATAAATGTAAAATGCAACAGGAAGTAATTGATGTCTCACAAAAAGATGAAGATTTGTTACTAAGTTATGTTTTAAAGAATGTCAGGGGTATTTTTAAAATATACTTTCATGTGTCGCAAATCACAGCTCTTATAGCATCTTATACAAATAAAACTGCGTCTCACCTGTGTTGTGCAGGTTGCAGGTATTAGACTTAACTGACTGGTATAGTAGGCGAACAGAACTCACACCATCGCCCTGCATTCGTACAAACTGGGTGGAGATTGTGGAATCAGGTCCTACTGGTTAAACCTGACCGCATGCAAGTCACAGTTAACTGATTCAACAAGAATCTGAGTATGCTGGTTCTCTGACCTCAGTCGATGGCTACAGAGGTGAACAAATCAAACTACAATGTGGGGTCGTAAAAGGTTTTCGGGTTAGCTAAATGGGGTCTGAGTTTTAAATGGGGTCTAATTAAAGCTAAGAGAGAAAACCTCTTTTGTTGGGTTCTAATTCAAATTAAGCAATTCTCCCTAATTCAGCCAATTCCTACCCGTCTCTCTCTGTTAGGACACTGTCTCATCAAAACAACGACTTCCAACCAGGGAGGGCAAAGTCTATCACATACTTCCTCTGAGACTGCTGCACATGCACCTATTGTATGGCTATAGCATGACCACGGAATCAAAATCGCGATCACCAGATGGTAGTGCGAACACATTTGCGATAAACCACTCGGGAGCCCCTTTACATAGAAGCATTAAAGGAGAAATATGAAAAACTTGATCGAGTGACTGCTCGATTTTAAAACTTTGTTTTCTAACATTGATTCATTCATTCAACCAGTTTTCATACCGCCTATCCTGTAATAAGTTGCAAAGGGCTTGGAATCTATTGCAGGGAATCAAGGGACAAGATGTGGGACTCCATGGATGGGGCGCAAACACACACACACCATCTTACAATTCTGGCAATTTGGAAATTCCAGTCAACCTACAATGCATGTCTATGGATGGTGGGAAGAAACCAGGTTACTGGGAGGAAATCCACCAAACACAGAGAGAAGCAAGCAAACTACATGCACACAGACCAGAGGTGAGATTCAAACCCCTACCCCTGAAGGTGTGACGTGACAGTACTAGCCACTGTATAATGTGCAACCAAGTGTGATTACAGTTACTTTTAAACAATAACTTTCTGGTCCTGGGGTTGTTTTGTCTAGAGGCAAATCTAAAGATGTTGGACTACTGATCAGAAGGTCATGAGTTCAAATCCCATCACGGTCAAGCTGCCACCATTGGACCGTTGATCAAGGTTCTTAATCCTCAAGTGAGAAGTTAGACTTAAATAGACATAAATTGCTCTCGATAACTGCCAAATGCCAAATGTGTAGTAATGTCAACACACACACATGTTTTAGGATTTGCATTTCAGAATTGTTTTTAATGAAGTGTTTGAAAAGCACTGATAATTAACACATACCAATATTTCATTACATTTATTATAAAAGGCAAATTAAAACAAATACCTTTGTTTTCCATTGATAAATAAGTAACACACCAGGCAAGCTGATTACTTGCAAACAAATGCCACTTAAAGCAAGATTTTGCTTTAAGAGAAAGATGTAATTGCAAGCTGTTCATTTATAAGCTACATAAGATTCCAGCATACATTCAATCACACCAAAAAAAGCCTTTAACTTTAACATTAACAAAAAAAACAAGCAATAACCATTTAAAACTCTTAGAAACAATAACAACAACACAACCAACAAAAGTCAATAAAATCGGCCCAATTCCACAAAGTTTAAGTCTCTCAGACGATGCATTAAAGTACAAAAATCATGACTATATTTATAAATTCGTAACTAGGCTACAATTTTAAAAAAGGAGTATAGTTAAATTTACTGAATAGTGCTTTTTATCAAGGTCGAAAAATAGACTCACCATATTACATATTTTACAAATGTCTAGTAAATAATGAAGGCAAATAACTGGTGCATTCTACTACTCATGATTTCACATGCAGTCACCATAATACTTAATTAGGATAACATTCACTCTTTATAGATTATTACTGTGTTCACATAAAATCTCATATACAGTATGTACCTGGGAGAAACACTGCTAAAAAGTTAAACAAATGCATTTCCTTATAACTTGCGAGCCTGGTATGGCAACCTCTAGCCTTAACACTGTCGTTTATATCAGACGTTTCTTTTGTGCCAAAAGCTGTGAAAGATCATATATGACATAATCATCCATACTGAACATACTGTATGTAATATATTGACATACTGTATACTGTGAATATAAAACATTTGTGCTATACGTCCTTGGTCCTTTTTATATATGAGATACATATGTAGTATATGTATATACAAACAAATACATATATACGTGGGGTGTTCAAGTCAAACTGGGACTGTTGATGAAACTTCAGGTGAATGAAGGCGTGAGAACCAATAGACATTTACAAACAATTTATTATCATCATTAATTACATGAAATACACCAGAACTACTTATCGCCAAAAGTTCTTCTTTTGTGATGAGACTCTTAGCTGTGGGAAAACATTTAAATGGTGCAAATGTTTTAAAGAAAACTGTAATTCCATAAACATTCAGAGGGTGAAACAGCTGATTGGTAAAAATCAATGGATAACTATGTCTAATGTCTGTCTGTATGTATTGTACCCACAATCTTTCACCAGCACCACGTGCACGTTATAGGAACTCAGCTGGGAGTTATTGCCATTAATGCCATTATTAATCCCCTGTACAGTCCAGAACTCACTCCAAACCATTTCCACATGTTTGGGCTGTTGAAGGAGTTCCTGGGAGGCCAGCGTTTCAGAAATGAAGCAACATATCATTTTAATATTTAGGCGTCATCACTATATATCCAAATTGGTATCCAAATAGATGTGAAAACCTTTCTCTGATATGGACATACATACTTACTGTATTACATCACATTTCTGTATGCGCGTAACCTGACTGCTCTATCTCCTCTGTCTCAAAAATGCTAGTTATTTAATAATACAATAAGATGCATGTTGCTGCTCTGAATTTTAATTCCATTGCACTGAATAATCTACTTGTGTAAGACATTTTTAAAAACAAAAACCTATTTCAAAATACTACACAATCAGTCATAAACTGTATACTTCATATAGCTGTTATTTAGTAAGCTGTTAGTGAGAAGTTAAAATAATGAAACAGTTTTAGGAAGAAAGCGATAGTAGATAGTTCACTTCAGCATTTTACGAGGTAGTCTGATAGTGTCTAGTGCTAGTGTCTACTGCTATTGTCCCTTGCGATGTCCTGCCCCTGGAGCTGGCCCGGGGTGTCCAGGCAGAGGCCCAGCTGTCCTGGGTCCTGGTGCTCGGTTCACAGGACCTCGAGCATGAGGATTTGCTGATGCCAGTGATATGTCTTTCTGCAGGTTCACACCATTCGCAGCTGATCCTGGCTTCACTTTTGATGGTTTTCCTCCACCATGTTTGTCTATAGTATGGAAAAAATATATAAATGAATTTAGAACACTTTGTGTCTCGAAGACCAGGTTTTACTTTATCATTGTCAATAGAGATCATTACACTTTTCTGACCTGCTTGTTCGTCTGAATTCTGCATATTCGCGCTTTTGGGTAGTAAATCCTCTAAATCCTTCATGACTTGATTGGTGCTGTCTTTGTTATTTCTTCTGTTCTTTTCTTCATCTCTTGCCTAAGAACAATGTTAACGATAAAATTGGTGTTTTTTTCTTTCTTATTTTTCATTTGAGTCAAAATCTCAAAATGCTTTATATACATGATGTGTATCAGGTGACACTAAGGAAAAAAAAGTGGTGAATCAGATCACGGAGCGAAAAAACGAATGATATAAAACCTCAGGGTGAAATAAGGATAAAGTAGGTCATGTGATAACTGTGTTCTAATGTGTACTGTTATCTAACAAAGCGAGTGTGTAGGTGACGCTTTTAGCTGCTGTGTATGATACTGTATACAGTAGATACTTTTCACTTAAAAAACGGGAATTTGGTGGAAATTTATTTTGAAACTGCTAATGTAGGAAAGTTTTTTTAAATTAGGATCAATTTTGATTTTATTTAAAAGAAATATCAACCTAATATTTAATCAACCTAATTTTATTTTATTTAATATGAAGAAATAAGGGGTGACAGATGGACAAACTGTATCAAAAGACAGAAATATTATGTAAAAAAATTATGGATTTGTCTTTTCCAAATAAATTCCACAGTGTGTGTGTGTGTGTGTGTGTGTGTGTGTGTGTGTGTGTGTGTGTGTGTGTGTGTGTGTGTAAAATATAATGTATACTGTGTGTATATACTGTATACAGTCTTATGCAAAAGTTTAGGCACCCCTTGATAAATAATAGACTTTAGATTTTTTTTATTGAAAAGATGTTAACACATTCTCTCTTGGAAATAGAAAAAAATGCATAATATTTTCGGCAAACACTGGCGCATAGTTACTTTTTATTCCATAAATTAAAAAAATCACCAAAATCTTTCGTTTATGAAGGGATGCCTAAACTTTTGCATAAGACTGTATACTGTATAGGGGTACAGATATTTGTTTGATGCTGAGGCTCGGTTTCTCGTTATTGGTATTTGACCAAAAAAAAAAGAATATAAATAATAATAAATAATCAGCACTATTTATTATTTCTCCAAACTTACCATTTGCATTTTCTTCTTAAGCTCATTGTTGGCGTTTTTATAGGCCTCAGACACCGAGTTGAGATAATAAATTGCCAGACTAAAAATAAATGAACAAACAAACAAATAAATAAATAAATAAATAAATAAATGACATTCTTTTGTTACTGAGAGCCAAAACATGTGACAAATTGGTTGATGTAGAGAGTTGTATTAATGCAACAGAGCCGGAAGATAATGCCGGAGTCACTCACACCATGAGCAATACAGCTGGGATGATGAGGCCGGGGTTGGCCACGTAACCGAACAGCTTCCCCATAAACGAGGGCAGATCCAGTTCTATCGTCTCAATGATCACGTCAAACATGCGGTCTTTGCCACTGTGGGAAGAGCAAAGATGAGCGTGCGCTCACAAATCCAGGATATAAAACTACGGTTTAACTGAAAAGGTAAAGAGGTGGACATACAAACATAATCATAATCAGAAATTATATTAAGATAAAAAGGAAAGAAAAATGAAACAAATGAGTGAAGAAAAATATTGATAATATTGAAAATAATGATTTAGTTGATGAGTATGGGTAACTTTTCAAAAAAATGTAAACAAAGTTGAGCAGTACAATCAATGTTTCAGCACAGGTAGTGATATTAATATAAAGCGTTTATGATTTCGGGGTTTGTAATGTCAATGTACTGTATCATAGACCAATGATATAGTCTACTGTGTGTGTTTACGACCTAAAGGGCCCACAGTCGAAGGACGGAGGCAGGGACATGATGGTGTAGACGACGGGCAGCAGGCTGAGGAAGAGGATGAGAAGAAGGAGGCCCATGTAGAAGTTGTTGGATTTTGAAGCCTTGAAGACTCGCTCATGAGGCACATTGGAAGCCATGACAGCCCAGCACTGGTAGTACATCGAGGTCAGAAGACGGAGGACGTTGATGCCGACTAGACCCGGAGCATAGAATGCTCCCATCCTAACACACACACAGACATACAGACTATCACAGGGAGCTTAGGGCACAAGGTGGTGTACACACAGGCAATTTTTCGCCAATGAACCTAGACCAAAGTCTAGTGTCTTTAGACTGTGGAAGGAAACTGTAGCACCAGGAGGAAACCCACCAAGCACCAGGACAACACATACATAGACAGGACTTAAGGCGAGATCTGAACCCCCACTAACCACTAAGACACCATGCCACAAAATTGAAATACCATGACCTAAATTCAAACAATCTTTTTTCAATAATTTTTCAAGAAATTTATCAAGTTCACGAGAACAATGGCACACTTCAACCAACATGTTACATGTTTTTTTTTTTTGCACAAAAACCTTACCGTATTGTGTTTCATGCATTTGCGTCTTACCATATCATCCCTTGATTGAAGACCAATCCCAGGACATTGCCGCTGATGTCAAACTCGGCATATGAGGGCTGGAGACAAAAAAATTTAAGGCAGAAGTTACAGTAGTTACCAAAATAGTGCAGTATTAAAGGTTTAAACCCATATCACGTACCCAGCCTGCCTCCAGGTCCCAGCACCAGCAATAGTTAAGGAAGCGCACAATCAGAGCTCTTGCAAAGTCCCCAATGAGGATGGTCAGATACGTCACTTGGATATCTGAGATGGTCAGTTTTACAAATTCCTACAGAGAACAGTATGTTAACTCTACTGCGTGTTGACACACATAGTAAAATACTGTAAGAGCAACCGCATAGGATGTCTGGGAAAAACCTTCACATGGTCAAATGTGGACATTTCCTTTCATACCAGGGGCGTTCAAGTCAAGCCCGGACATTGTACAGAATAACAGAACACAGTTATGAGAGTTCTTTATTTCCTCCCTTTATTTCTCTATATAATCCACTCCTACACTAATACCAGTGTTTCACTAGTGCTTGGATACCATCAAGGTAAAAGGTTTTCTCTGTATACTGGAACAATGACTGCTGGACATTTTCAGGAATATACAAACTACAGACCTATTGGAGATGTCTTCAAGATCCCTAAAAAATGTCCTCAGATGTCTTCAGGAAAATAAGAGGTCTTTAGGTCTTTACCTTCAAAGAGTAAATACTACTCTCTTATTTTCAAGAAAACAACCCAAAAACCTTTTAAGGAGTCTTGGTTTTAAAGATCTTCTTAAGTTAACACAACTTAAGGTGGACTGTCTGCATTTAGCTCCCAGCTTGTTACAAAGCAGATTGCTTAAATACCATTTCCAACATAGACTTATAGACAGGTAACAAACTAACTGACTAGACTAGAATTTGCAATGTCCAATATACAGTATATTAATTGGAGAAAAACTCAACTTTTATCCAAATTGCTGTTTTGTCAAAATATGAAATCTCCATGGGCACACACACACACACACACACACACACACACACACACACACACACACACACACATACACATTCACACACTGTAGGCAATTTGATCATGTCATACAATTCATATCTAATGAAACATTTTCACATTAACACAGTGGGCGGTGAGAGATAACAGGGAGCCTCATTACTATCCCCACTGTTGTCTCCCAGCACGGGCCACGGACCACATCAGCAGGATCGAGAGGGGGCGGCGTGCCCGTCATGTTCGGGTTACTTGCAGTGTAGTTGGCATAATATTCCTTCATGAACCATATGCTGGCATTCTTTATGGACTGTTCCTCCACAAGCTTAGAGAAAAACAAGCATATCCAATACATCACATTAGCCTTCTGATATGTGCTGTGACGATGATCGTACACATCAGTGAATTCATATCAACAACAAAGTCATTGTCATCATTTTACCTTTTCATTGACCTCATCGAACAGAGCCAGCAAGAAGGTGTACAGGTTACCCAGGAAAAGGGCAAAGATGCGTCCGAGTTGCCACTTGAGGGCGATACGGGGGTGGTAGTCCTCCAGCTCGGCGATAGTCTCAAACAGCATTGGGCCCACCAGTCCGAGCAGCGACATTATAATCTCCATCTGCATAAGGTCAGACAACATCTTACTTCCATTGTATTTTTTTGTGTCTGTACAGTATATATGAAGCTTTCCTTATCACAGCTTTAACATTCTTGTTGACAGCAAAAACCCACTTTTGGAAAGCAATATTGTTAGATATACAATATTGTTTAGTTGTACAAAATTACTCAAGTCAAACTGGGACTTGTGCAGAATAACAAAAACACAATTACGATAGTAAAAACCCTGTATTTCCCTATATAATCCCCTGCTACACTAATGCACTTATTCCACTGTTTCCAGTTGTATATTATTAGCCAAAAAGCGCCACACAAGCAAATTTTTAATTCCAACCGTCAACAAGCCAGTCAAAATAACTCCTTTCAAAAATACCCCTAGTCAAAATATCAACTCTCCAGTGTTACCAGGGCTTTTAATTCCTCTTATTCCAATTAGAAAGCATTTGTTATGTCACTAATAAGATAGCTTTATGAAAATACCCTCAAAGATGTAGAAATGTTTCACATTTTTCACAACTGGGGAACGCCAATTACCCTAATTTGTATGTCTTTGGATTGTGGGATGAAACCGGAGTACCCGGAGGAAACCCACCAAGCATGGGGAGAACATGGAGAACTCATTGCACACAGACCTTGAGGCAGAAATCTACGAAGACTACGAAGACAGAAGACTACGCCACCATGCCAGGGTTAAAAACGTAAATAAAAAAAAATCTCTATCCATATGGATGGAGTAACAAAGGTATATAGGAATGTACAGTATAGAATGTAAAATGTGAGGACAGTTGCACTGTATTACCTCATTTTTCTCATACCAGCTCAGGTCATCCCTCCCAGCAAACTCTTGTGAGCGTTTGACCACAAAGTAGATGAGGTATCCGCTGCCTCCCAGTATACAGGTAATGAGGAAGTTAGCCAATACACGCAGGAATCGCCGGAGGTGGATGTTCTCATCTTTCTGGTTCTCCTGTTCATCCACGATGGATTCCTACAGCATAAAGGATACAGCCATTCAATACAAGCACTCACACACTCAATGTACAGTACCAGTTAAAAGTTTGAACACAAATTCTAAATGAATGAAAGCTTCATTAAGCTTTCTAAATAAACATTTTTATTTAATAATTTATTTTCCATAATCTCAAACAATAAAGGAGATGTTGATACATGTTGCATTATGTAATTAAGCAACATCAAGAACAACAGACATTATTATAGTCATTTTAAAACACAAATGTCAGCCTTTCTGGAATAGTTCTTGCAAGAACAGTATTGTCAAGTGAATTTGCAAAACTCATCAAGCACCATGATGAAACTGGCTCTCATGAAGATGTTCCCAAGAACAAAACGTACCTCTGCTGCATAGTTCATTTAGTGTTACCAGCCTAGAATATCACCAATTAACAAACAGCACCTCAGATTAGAGCCGTTATGAAGGATTTACAGAGCATGAGTAGCAGATACATCTCAATATCAACTGCTCAAAGGAGATTATTGTATATTTTGGATGCCTAAAGAACTTAAAAATAGGAAAGACCATGTGTATCCAAAAAAGGAGTTGAGTCGTTGAGGAGCTGTTGTTCTTAGTACACACTCACTCATCATCTATATGGTTTAATCCTGTATTCAGGGTCACGGGGGCCTGGAGCCTATCCCAGGAGACTTAGGGCACATGGCAGGGTACACCCTGGACAGGGTGCCAAACCATCGCAGGGCACAGACACACACACACTACGGGCAATTTGAGAAGGCCAATCAGCCTAACCTACATGTCTTTGGACTGTGGGAGGAAACCCACCAAGTACGGCGAGAACATGCAAACTCCATGCACACAGAGACTGGAATCGAGCCTGGCCGGGGATCAAACCTGGACCCTGGCGTCAGTGCTAAGGCGACAGTGCTAACCACTATAACACAGTGCCGCCTCTTAGTACACATATCATGCCAAATTAATTTATGTGCAACCAAAGACAGTCAATGGTATGGAAGAGTATTAGGGCCACCATGAAACAAAAATAAAGAAGAAATAATAATAGTTATTTGCATTCCATCTTTTTTTTTTCAGAATTCTTAATTTTTTTCCCTCAGAATTCTGATTTAGTCTTAGAATTCTTATTTTTATCTCTCAGAAATCTGATTCAGTGTCAGAATTCTTACTTTTACTCTCAGAATTCTGATCGCTTTTCATCCCCAGAAAAAACGAGCCCACATACACATGCTTACTGAAACATCCTCAGATTCACACACACACCTTAAAGCTTGTGGTTATGGAGGCAAACTTGTTGTCAGCCGTCTCTGCGTTGCCGATGAGGTAGTCCCAGCTTGTGAACATCTTCCAGGCGAAGGTGAACTCGCTGTCCTCGCCGTCCCCACCCCCCACATCTGCGTTTTTAGCCATCCTAACGGCGAGAGTGGACTGCGTTCATAAAAGTGGGAATCCACTCTAGCTGGCAGGATAACAGAAGCGCATTCTTCTGTTTTGACACATGGCGCAAGCAACCGGATTCGAGCCGCGGCAAGTGATTCTTAAAATCGAATTCTAATGTTTTTAAGGCTCTATTTTCATGCAGACACAAGCAGGATTTGTTGGTATAATGCTGACGTTTTGTTACCAATTGGATGTGAGTCATTGCTTCCCAACCCATGAGAAGTCACTATTTTTGTGGTTTAAAATTAAAGCCATCCGAACTGATTTTGAGAGAGTATGACAATCAAAATAATCTAACAAACTTTAAAGTTAAAATTGTGCTACTATTAGACAGACAGAAGACCAAGTGGACTTCTAGTTCCAGTTTTCTGGACATACAGTACAGTATATAAATATAATATATCAGTATATCAATTTAGTTTATATATCAATTTACAGTATATTAATATAATATATCAGAGTATATCAATTTAACGTGATTTACAGAAAGAAATAGATTTTGCTGAATTTTTTTGCTATAGTTAGAATGCAGTCACAGCACAAACTGAGACGTTTTTCTAGCCATATGCTTTTCAGACAGTTATTTTAAAAATTTACCTTAAACAAACAAAAAAAAAGATTCAATAAAATCTCAAGCCAAACTTATTAAATATCAGTCTGCAAATCTATATTTCTTCGCCCCTTAAAGAGGCTCTCAGAGGCGAAAAATACAAGTAACGTACACTTGTACACAAGCCATACACTTGTAATGTATTTTCCCGCCTGCGCCACGATCACGTAAATAGAAGCCTTTAACATATAAAGACATAACCTATCATTTTATTCGTACATTTTGATGTACAGTACTGTGCAAAAGTTTTTTTTTTTTTTTTAATGAGTCAGCACAAAAAACATTCCTGATTTCCAAACCTTAGTATTCCAGCAAAAAAAAAAAAAATCTTCAGGAAAATATCTGTAGGTCAGATAAGGAAAAAAAAAACTAATTTAAAAAGTTTTTCTGCATGAAAAAGAAGCAGGTGCAACCGTCATCAGAAGGACTTTGGCTGGTTCTGCAGAATGTTCAGTAAAAATATGCAGCTTATTTCCTTTATAAAACTGCAAAAAAAAAGGACCTGAGACTATATTTATGCAAAATATTTTTCATACCAATTACGTATTGACTATGTTTCATTAATGATTGTTTACTGTATAGTATTTTTTTTATGTGGAACATTTTACAGCAGGTATTTGCATGTGCATAAGACTTTTGCACAGTACTGTACTTCACCTCTACTGTACATCTACTGTACATCTTTTAAACTTTACAACTACTATATATACACACTGCCTGGACAAGAAAAAGGTAAATTAGCACATAATGTACCTAAGAGCATTTGATTTCAGTGATAAATATGTTTCAGGTGAAACCAATTCATTGAGTAACTTCTCATTTCTTAAACAGAAAACATGGTCATGGAAAAACATGGTCCTGTGTTTCAGAAGAGCCAAACAATTCGCCTGCACCAAGCAAAGAAACAACTGGGAAGATTGCTGCAAAGACTGGAAATGGGTTATGAAGTGTTCAATGCATTATTGAAACCTTGATAGATAGTGCTGAACCGTCAACGTCATGGATGAAATATGGACTGAAGAGAATTCATGAATGAGTGTGAGCAGAAATCACTTAAACACCTGGTGAAGTTGCATCATAAACAAATCAACAATAAAAATCAGGGACGTGTTTAATAGTGAGTAAGAGCATTTCCACTCACACTATGTGATGAGAACTCACAGGATGGGCACTAAACAGCTGTGTGGCCACTGAATAAAAACCACTATTTAGGGAAAAATACTCCAGTTTGGTAGAGAGCATAAAGATTGGACTTTGGAGCAATGGAAAACTGTAGAGATGAGATGCATGCCTTAGGGTAAGAAGGAGTCTCACATCTATGGAAGTTTTCTTCCCTGATGGCACAGGCATATTCCAGGACACAAAATGTAAACTGTGGTTCCGGGAGAATGAGGAATCATTTGGAATTATCATCATTTGGAGTCTTTGGAATATGCTGGAGAAGACTTTATGGAGTGGTTTGACTCTTCCATCATCAATTCAAGATATCCAAAAATAAATGCATCTATTTGGATAGAAATAAATGTTGTGTTTTGCATAAGGATGTTCTATCAGGACAAAAGTTAGTTCAGTGAAATGCTGAAATGTTTTTTTTTTTTTTTGCCCAGGCAGTGTACTTATGAGAGCTTAAACATCGTAAACTGATATGCATTACAGACAGACTAGCAACCTGCACTAATATTTCATGCCATTCCTAGCAACTCTAGTAATGGATGAAATGAGACTCACGTTCGGATGACAACCATCAGACTATACCCGAAGTTCCCAATGCCCACCAAGAGGTAGGACAGAGGGAGGCGGAACTTCAGGAAGCCAATGGTTCTCTGGTCATTATAGTACCCATAGAATAACACAGAGTATTTGCAGTAACCCTGTTAGAAGTAAAAACAAGATTTAATATAATGTTGAAAAAAAAAAGGCAATGCATTCATGAGAACATAAATATATAATAATCAAAATATGGACTGGTGGTGTATAGTTAAATAGGTCTTACACTAAAGTCTGTGAGAACTGAATAGTCCATTGCAGTGTCCTGCTCCTCTCGTGGCACTGTTTTTCGAGGAATAGAACCGTAAGGGAGGCCCATGAGAACCTATAAGAAATATATTCCATTTCAGTTCAATGGAATATACTGTAGTATATAGCACATGATTATTAAATACATATACAAGCTACATGCTAAGATCAGATTTAAGCTCATTATTGCTAGCCTTATGCTCAATTCCATGGAGAGCAAATTTACCACATTATACGCACAATAAAGCATTAACACGCCTTGCATTTGATTGATTTATGCATTCATTTTTGAGATATCCTTATGAACCATGGTTGCTGCAAATAAATAAATCATGACCCGTTCTGACCTCAGGGATCACAATCAGGCCAAAGGTCAAACTGAAGAGAACAAGGTTCATGCCATACATCCAGCGGAGGAAGATGAAGTACGAGGCAACTGACGAACCGAAGTGACCTAAAAAAAAAAATGTAGTACAGGATTATCATATTATAAACTTTATAGCATAAGTTTGAAAAACAATATAAATGCATTTCCTATTGTTTTGACCAGGTGAAGTGGTGCTTCAGTATAATCCTTATAAGAGACATCAAATATTCATTCACATGTGAATTTTTTTGTGCATGTGGCACGATATCACCCAAATACCTTTGTTTGTCCACATAAATTATGTATTATACACACAATCGATTGACAAAACTGATAATCACATGTAAAATGTTTGTGATTTGTCGAATACCCACTGGAGAAAAATAATGCTCTCATTCCACAATTAGTATTATTATTATTAGCTCTGTCCTTATTTGATGACTTGCCTAAATGGTGTCTAAAACATTAAAAACGGTTACCCTCAACTGAAAGGAAATTGGTCTGGATGGCCAGGAATAACCCAGAAACCACCAAGGCTCTGGTCTGCTATGAACTGGAAGCTGCCGGAACACCAGGGTGACCAATAACAGCCAATTCAGATTTAGATTGAAAGGCTGCAATCAAAGAAAGGAGCCCCGGCTCCAAAAACAACACCTTCAAGCTTCAAAACTTTGACCAGACTTTTTTCTTTCTTTTTTTTGATCAGAGGTGTGTTCGGAGGAATGGGAGTTGTGGCTCAGGCGGCTAATGCTCTGGGTTGTTGATTTTAGAATTTGAGGATTTGGTCTCAGCCCTGCCGTTGGTGGGTTGCCGTACACCATTCTCTGGATGCAGTGCCGGTCCCAAGCCTGGCTAGAAAAATGGGAGGGTTGTGTCAGGAAGGGCATCCAGCATAAAACCTGTGCCAAGTTGCGTGCAGAATGGATGGGTTGACCCCATGACAGGAGCAGCCGAAAGACAGTTTAGGTGTGTTTGGGGAAATAAAGCTAAAGTGTTCAATCCCAAGAACACTGTACCAACTGTTAAGCATGGTTATGTTACTGTAGTGCCAGATTTTGCTGCCAATGGAACTGGTGCATTGGTCAAAGTGGATGGAATAATAAAGAAGAATGAGGAAAAACTTCTTCACCAAAATCTGCTAGACAGTTAAAATATGGAGAAAATTTTTGTTATCCTATATACATGTTGGTGAACGAAAAAAAAAAGGAGGGGCCAATTTCTTGGGATTTTCTTCTATTATGTGGTTGTACAGTATTACAGTATTGTACAGTGGTTGTCTATTATGTGTGTTGTACAGTACAATTGTTTACCCACAGAAAGTAAGAGAATCAGTGTTAAATCCAAAAGTATTAATGTTGAACAACTGGCCTGCTACAGACTGGAAATTCATTTGAATTTTAAAGAATTGCTCACAACATCCTTAATCACAATCATAAATTCAACCAGACCCTTTTAAATTTTTTGTTTTTTGTAACTTCACCTGTAAAATTAAAGATCGGTAGCAACACTTTTTTTTCTTTTTTCTGTCGATCCTGTAATTTACAGCTCACACTGAAATGTGACACTCACTTTCAACCTCTTTAATTTTGCGTTCCCAGGGTATGCAGGCTGTCTTGAAATTATCAAAATCTCTCTGAAACTTGATCCATTTCTGACAGAGAAGCAACAACAACAATAAACTAATCAGTATTTCAAATAAAGCAGACCGTCAGCAAAGTGTAAGATATTTTCTTGTATTCTTACCTTCGTCATCATGACTTTGAAAGCGTAGAGTTTCTTGCCCTTCCCTTTGCCCAGGGCACCTTCAAACTTATCGACAAACACCTGAGCTTCCCTAACAGCAGAAGATCAGCAGGTGAGTAACGATATAGTTTTGTAGACAGCACTGGCTGGATTCGACAGTTTAAACTTTCCATCTTAGTATGAATTAGTAAGCACTAGGGGTTTGCACAGACTAGTCAAGCACTTAACTAATACAATAACTAGCTGAGCAGACAGTAAAAAGATGCAGGCTAAATGTGCTTTATTAAGTCGGAAAATATATTAGCCAATTACGCAGTCAACTGCACAAGACTATCCTGGGAAAGGTGTTTAAAAAAAAAAAACACTTGGATTTTGCATGAAGTAATAAGAACACGCAAGACCGTTTTGAATTCTAAGCTAATCTACCTCCGGCTGCGGGAGGCTACAACATCACCCAGGAATCGAACTACAGTAGTTTTTGCTTTAGGTTTGGAAAAGGCATGAATCAATCTGGCTAGATTACTTTTTATTATACAGATTGTCTAGTTAAAAAAAAAAACTAGAATATCTGTGCAACCCATAGTAAGTACTGTACAGTGAAAGCAATATGAAAGATTTGTAAAATGGGAAAATAAGCCTTAAACTTACTAACTGAGAGGTTAAGGAGATAAAAGTTAATAAGGTAGTAAGGGGGAAAAAAATTGTAAGCTACGGATTTTTTGGCAAAAATTATTTCATTTTAAGTTTATTTAAAACCAGTAAAAAAAAAAATTTCACTCATAGTTTTTGTGCACTATAGATAAGTGGTGTTCAAGTCAAACCAGGACTTGTGATAAACTTTCTCGTGAATGAATTTGTAAAACCGATATTTTTTTTACATAAGTTGAAAATCTACGGATAACTTGTCACAAACTTGCTGAAGAGATGCATCTGTCTGTGGGAACTGATCATTCACCAACACCACTTGCACATTACAGGAACTTGAGAGTTATTGGCACATCCTCAGTACAGTCCTGATCTCACTCCAAGCCATTTCCACATGTTTGGGGCCTTAAAGGAGTTCCTGGGAGGCCAGAGTTTCAGCTGTGATGCTGGCAGCCTGATCATGGCTCTGGCGTATTGAGAAAACTTTCTTTCTCCAAGCTTGGGTAAGTGCATCAGTGTAGCTGGGGATTATATAGAGAAATAAAGGGAATTTTTACACTCATAAATGTCTTTAGTTATTCTGCACAAGCAAAGGTCCCAGTTTGATTGAACATCTATATATGATTGAAGCTATCTAATCCTGACCTTTCCTACACCCTGCTTTTATATAATTTTATAAAAGCAATAAATAATATTTTTTTCCTTTTATATAATTGTTATGAGGTTACAAATTTGACCACAGATTTTCGGAAGCCATTGATAGACTTGTTATTGTTACGTTCTGCTCTACTCCATGTATGACATCTAGAGAGTCGCTCACGAGAACACACTTTCACACTCGTTCACAGTACTTGAGGTGTTTGAGTCTCCTCTTCATCCGCCATGGCTTGCTCCTAATGTTAGCGATCAGCTTCTTCTTTTCCTCCACCTCTTCCATTAGCCGGGCCCTCTCCCCCTCTGACATGGACTCCTCCTCCTCCTCTTCCCCCCCCTCTGACTTAGAGTCCTCACTGACATAGTGGGGACGCGCAGGGGTGGGAGGGAAGAAGAAAGAAGGAGCAATGAGCAATGCTACACCTGGGTATTAACAGATTTATGCTGATCTGGGGCCAGTTTTGCTGCTTCAGCCATGATAGGTTCCTAGACCAGCATAAAAAGGGGAAAGCAGAGCCTGATGATCAAAGGGTTTCATCTCTTAAAGCAGGTGTGGAATAATGCAATAAATAATGCAGTTCTGCTAAAGATGACTAATATTTGGCAGAAGTACACACAATGTTAAGCCACAATGTAAAAAAAAAATCACATGAATTTCACATGAGTGAGAATTATTAAATTATTAACATGTGGAATTAGATTTGTATTTTACATATTTTTTAAGTGATTGTATTTCCACATGATGCATTTATGTTTTGCATGTGTTTTTATCAAGATGTGGTTAAATTAGTTCTTCACAGAAGAAAAAGTTATTTTCACATGTGATAATTTACAAAGCACCTAAAGGGACACAGAAGCAGGTATGCTAAGCACAACAGGAACTGTATCAGTAACATCAGATTTTATGTCCCATTAGAGGCTCAATTACACACGATGTAGTAATGATCACATTCAAAATAAATGTGATTGTACATACAATTATTTGTTTATTTTTCCCCACATTGATTTGCATTTTACTTATAATTTGTCCATTTAATTCCATATGATTTTTTTTACACGTGGCTTATTTTATGTCATTTATTTATTTATTTTTAAATGTACTTTTTTTTAATGCATTACTTTTATGATTTTCCCACATGTATTTCCCCAACATGATAAAAAAAAAATTTATTTTATATTATTTTTACACAATTTCATGAGATTTTTTAATAAGGATTGTATTTTCACATTATTTAAAAAAAAAACATTAATTTATTTTTAAATTCCATATTTTACACAAAATTGCATGTATATTATCTTTGTGTGTTTTTCTCCACATACAGTAATTATTTTTATGTGATTTATCCTTATACAATTATTACATAAGATTCATTTATTCTCATGTGAATTTGATCATGATTTTCTTAGCAATTCATTTATTTTCACATGTGAATATACCTATTTTTCAAATTAACTTGATCTGTTACCTTGACAATTTCAGGTCCGATCATGCACCTTCATGTTTTTCACATGCGATCCCATATTAATTGCCAAAACGCATGTGAAAAATGGATGGCAGCATGAAATGCTTGTAATTGTTATCGACACAATTTGCAGTTTGTGATTGTGACACAGATGTATTCCCTCATGTAAATTTGACACAAGATTAGCTTACTTTATTTTATGTGCTTTTTATATGATTTGTTTGCTTTCATAAGTGAGTTTTCTATATGACTCCTTTCTTCATATGTGATTGCTTTTCATGTGATTTGTACATGATTTTCATGTGAGTTTACATATTCACTTTTTCATATGTGATTTTTTAAATAAATTATTATGCTATCAATTGATGATGTAATGCTTGCACTATTATTTAAATTATACCTTTGCTTTTTCCCCTTGTAAGATTCATTTATTTTTTACATGTGATTCATTTATTTACATGTAAATTCTTTCTTTCTCATATAAATAATAGGTTTTCATCTGTGATTAAAAAACATGTAGATGATGTCACATATTTTTCACGCGAGGTCATTAAACGCTGAGATGCTGCTTCATGTGTTTGTCCACATAATTTATGTATTACACACACAATCGCATGTGATTGACAAAACTGATAATCACATGTAAATGTTTGTGATTTGGGGTTAGACAATTACATTGCTTGACAGATAATTGTAAAGCATGAGTTTTGATAGGAATTGAAGTTCAGTGGAAGCTGTTCAAATAAATAAAAAAAATAATAAACTTGAACAACAAAAAAAATACTTTAAGGAATGAAAACTATTCCTTAAAAATCAAATCACCCACCATACCCACTCACCACTTAGAGTCCTCACTGGGATAGTGGGGACATGCAGAGGTGGGAGGGAGGAAGAGAAATGGCATGAGCAAAGAGCAGCTGCAGTAACTATGTATATGATATAATCCCATGTTTCACATACAGTATGAAATGACAACTATGTGTTTAAAATGTTTTTCAAGTGTTACATTGGCTTTTGTTTTTATGTGATTTTTCAATTTAATACAAAAATATCCCACAAAGTTTTCACAAAGTTATTTTTTTTCTACAAATTATTTTTTTTATTTCAACATGTGACTATTACAAAGAATTAATTAATTTTCATATGTAATATTTACATGGGATTATTTCAATTTAGAATGTGATTTTTTTTAAAGCGTGATAATTTTTTACATGTGATGTTTACATTCTTTAAAAAATTATATTTATTTATCTGCTTTTACGCATAAATAAATATTTTTGATGTGCTTTTGTTACAATTTATTTATTTATTACTTTTTTCTCATTTACCTTTGCATACGATTTTCCCCAAAGATATGTGATTTTTACATTTTACATGATTAATTTATGATCAAATGTTATATATTTTATATGATTTGTGTTTTCGCATTTGATCTTTTTACAACTTATTTATTTTCACGTTATTTTTATACTACTCATTTGTTTTCATATTAACCTTTTTTATCACCCTGAGTTCTATTTTCCTTGTTTAGCTTTTATTTTTCAGATGTGATTTCATCACATGGATCATTGTTTTTCACATGTGATCACATTGTTCAGGTGATGTCATGTCTACTTGAATTCACATGCAATTTCTGTCTGCTATAATAACCTGTTGAAATGACCTTTTTTTTATATGTGATCACATGTTATTTGCTAAATCCCATGAAAAACAATAATCACATAGAAATCTACTATGTCTGGTTTTCAAACAATGGTTGTACAATAAAAAATATTTGCATGTAACTTAGATTTTAAAACATGATTGTTGCTAGATATGAACTTTTCAGGGTATAGTTAATATTCTGCGAAATCTAAACCAATAATCCAAAATGTTTCGATTCATTCCTTAAAACTCTAATCACCCACCACACCCACTCACCACTTTGAGTCCTCACTGGGAATAGTGGGGAAATGCAGGGATGGGGGAGGAAGAAAAAAGGAGCAATGATCAATGCTACTATATGATATCAACAGATTTATGCTGATCTGGAAACAATTATGCAGCTTTGCAGTTGCATCAGGTTCCTAGACCAGCACAAAGAGGGGAAGGCAGAGCCTGATGGTCAAAAAGTTTCATCTTTTAATGTAATCATGGAATAATGCATCAGGGAGTTATGTAGTATAGTCCAAGTCAATTAACAACCAATCTTAGACACAAATGCATATTTACATGCATGACTATTAATGCATGTAAATCCACAACGCTAAAAAGTATGCATGTTAAAGTGGAGCCCCTTACAGAAAAATCACATCAACCTATGAACGGTTTCATGAATCGAATAATTATATGAATCACATGTGAATAATTTTGCTATGTAGTTTATGAGGTTTAATTTTCACTTGTGATTTTTACACCAGATTAATATATTTACACAAGTGATGTTTACATGTAATTTTTACGTGATTATTTTGCCACAGCCTTTTTTCACATGTTAAATTTTTAACACCTTATTTCTAGGATTTTTAACGTTTGATTTGTTTATTTTCACAAGTGGTTTTACTCACATTTCTACATTTAATTAACGTTTACATATGATTTTTATAAGTTGTTTGTTTTTATCTGTGATATCAAGTTATGAATAATTAATTTACATATATGATTTTAACATATGATTTATTTATCACATGTGTGTTTCAAAATTTTTATTTTCAAAAAAATAAATAATTATTTTCACAAAAACGTTTGACTCGGTTATCCTCATGTGATTCCCCTTTGATTTCTTAATCACCTTTGTTTTTTTCTTAGTATTTCTTAGTATTTTTGTACTTAACTACACTTGAGACTTTATTCATTTCAATCTTATATTATTTTTTCCGCATTAATAATTGATTTTCACATGTGATCACATGGTATGAGTAAAGTAATCACATGTGAGATGTGATTTTTTGTGTGTAAGGGAGACAATGATGAAGAATCATTTCCTTGTCACTTAAGTACAGTATTCTTAAAACATGAGTTTCACTAAAAATTTGCTAGAAAGTTTATATGTAATAGTGATGCAGAACTAAAAAAAAAAAGATGTTCCGATTCACTCCTGAAAAATATCAAATCATCCACCACGCCCACTCACCACTTAGAGTCCTCACTGGGATAGTGGGGACATGCAGGGGTGGGAGGGAAAAAAGGAGCAATGAGCAATGCTACTACATAGTATTAACAGGTTTATGCTGATCTAGGACCAGTTTTGCAGCTTCAGTTTTATCAGGCTCCTAGATTAGCATAAAACAAGGGAAGAGTAGAGGCTGATGGTCAAAGGGTTTCATGTCTTTAAAGCAATCACTGAAAAATGCAATAAGTCTATCTTGGTAAAAAAAATAAATACAATGGTCACCAATAAATATTTACATGCATAACTAATAATGCATGTAAATATTTAGGTTAAGGCCCCTTACAGAAAAGTCACAGAAACATCACATGTGAATAAATCGCACGTGATGATTCTCAGATAATAATGATTAAATTGTGAAATTATGCATACAGTAAATCTTTTCAAATGCAGTGTATGGGCTTTTAATTTAATTTAATTATTTTTATATGATGTTTTAGAGTTATTTATTGTCACGTGGTTCAGTTATTTTCAACATATTACATTGTTTATATATATATATATATATATATATATATATATATATATATATATATATATATATATATATATTTTATACATGATTTTTGCATGATTTTTGCATATGGTCTCTACATACACATTTATATATCAGATATTCACTTGTGATTTTTACACCAGATTATTTGGTTTTACATGTGAATTTTGCTTTATTCATTAATTTAGTTTAGTGATTTATTTTAAAATGCTTTTATATATAATTAATTTATTTTTTTTTAATTAATTATATTTTTTTTATAAATTTTTATTAATTGATTTTTACAAATGATTATTTCTGCATTATGTTTTATAAATGATGATTTTTCAATTATTTACTGTAAAAAAATTTACAGACTTTTATTTTTCACATGGGATTTTTCATATTTAGGTGCGATTTCCTGTGAATCACATTATTCACATAATTCCATGTCGAAAAACAGATGATAACATGAAATCTTAGTGAATTTTCCATAAGGGGGACAAAAGTGATTTCACGCTTAAGATATGAACATTGCTAGAAATTTAAGATGATTAAGGACAGTTAAAATTAAAAATGAAGTTATTATTATTTTCAATAGTTTCAAAAGTTTCAAAATCACTCCTTAAAAATCAAACCACCCACCACACCCACTCACCACTTTGAGTCCTCACTGGGAATAGTGGGGACACGCAGGGGTGGAAGGGAAGAAGCCATCATGTAATAATGCAATAAGTATAGTTCAGTTAAAGCATATTTTGGCTATAAATGCATATTTACATGCATAATCTTTGATGCATGTAAAGCCAAACCATAAGAAATATACTGTGTATTTCGGTTGGCTGGACAATGATGAAGAAATATCTGCTAGAAAACAGAGAAATTGTTCCTAAATCATAAATGTTTTGCATCAACTGCTCTGATTAAACTTTTTTATTTCAATTTAGTAAGATATATTTTTTAATAACCTCATTAAACAGAAGCAGTTTTGGTTGTTTCTAAACCACCATACCTACTGCTCTTCTTCTTGGAACTTTTGCCTCTCTTGTTTTTTCCTCCCGCTGGCTTGCCTCTCTTCCGATTTCCTGCACATCTCTTCGGAGGAATGTCATAATCACTGTCATCCTCCGACGCCTCCCTCGGAACTGCTTTCTTTCTGTTTGCTGCCTTGCGGCCTCTACGAGGCTCGGCCTCTTCGTCCTCGTCCCCGCCGTCCTCACTGGCGGCTGCTTTGCCCTGTTTGCCTGCAGCTGCTTTACCGTTTTTGCCTTTACTTTTGCCTTTCTTGTCGTCTGAATGCAGACAGGCAGGTTTATATGGATGCAGGTAAAACAACACAATACATTTTTCACATCATAGCTTTGGGAAATGTCATGTGATGACTGGCAGAAATGTGTCCTGATTGTGCACTAAACTAGACCCCAGCCAGACCAGCAAAGCTTAAAGAAATGTATTCGTGAAATAAATTTAAAAAAAAAACTTTTTAAAAAGTGACCTAGCCATAGTTACTCAATAAACAACAGCAAAGACCTATTAACCAATGTTCACTTGATGCTAATGAATAAGGTTTAGGGTTATTACAGTTTATAGATTACAAATTAGGGATTACAGTCTATAGATTATAATTTATGTATTAGGGTTTAGGGATTAGGGTTTATATATTAAAGTTTAAGGATGAGGCCTTAAATAAGGTTTATTAATTAATGCCAGTTAATTAATGCTTGTTAGCTAGCTAATAATATACTGTTAATGCAGAAGAATTTGTGAGGATATTTAACTTTTTACATTATTCTGACTTAACACCTTTTCTTTTTTTAATACTAAATAATAGTTTTTTTTATTGCATTAGCACTGAAATGTAGCTGTGTTCATGTTCAATGTCTGAACGAATCTCTTCATGATTTTTCATGCCACAGATGTGTTGAACCGTTGAGTAAGAGCATTCAGCCCAAAGTGGCGTAATCGCAGTTATCCCCGTGTGCCAACAGATGCAATTTTAAAGTTGGCTATCTACCAGCTGTTAGCTAAGCTGTCTAGCTTTAACCTTGCTCTATCACTGGTTAGCCGGCCATCACTGATTAAAAGACCAGCTTGTATTTTGCAGTTAGTTCATACTGCATCAAAATTGTAATCCAGTTATAGTTTAACATTTTTTATAACTAAAATTGTAGTCCAATTATGGATGTTTTTAATTCAATAAACATTTTTACTAAGAAGTTGATCAACTCAAAAACACCTACATACAGAATTCCAGTTATTACATTGATTTCATCTTCTTTGTTTGTTTGTTTTTTTGCATTCTTCAGCTTTCAGGTTATATTAAACTTGAATGCATTTCTGTCCAATACGAGGATTATTTTCCAGCCAAATGATCAATTTATTTTGCGGCTGCAGCATATTGTAATAACAAAGCAAATAATCCATAAATTCATCTACACATATAGAAATGGTGTTTTGTACTGTACTTACCCTCAGTGCCGTCTACTGCGTCAATCTCTATACCCACTAAGTGAGGAAAAAAGAAAGAAAAGACAGAAAGAAAGAAAGAAATACCCCAGAGAGTTCCCCCAAAGCACGACAATTTAAAAAAATAATCATCGAATAATTTATATATGAAAGTACGTATTACATTTTGAACGCCCCACCTTCTGATAATTTTGCTGTATCACTTTTCTTGGGCATTTTGAAAGTCCTCGAGCTGCTCCGTTTCGGTCAGGTCGGTCTAAACGTGTGTGCGGACAGTCTGGTGCATTCCCCCAGTATGAGGTGTGCAACTACTACCCCGTAACTGACTCCCCATATCCATGGCAACGTCACATGATCTCAAGGTCCCATCAAATATGTCAAATTTCAGCAGACACGTAGTGAGCGTGTCCAAGCATATCGCACGGAACCAAATCATCTTTCATTTAAGACGAGAGGTGTGAGAATCCAAGATGGGTAATGCAGATGAGTAATTATTTAGTAATGAGTTATAGGATCAAGGGAAAAGAAAGAAAAGAAAGGAATGATCTTGAACCCGTTATTAAACACTGTTTGACACATCGAGCGAGCGATACGATCACAATGCTTTCTTTTGACCAACAAAACAACATATTACGCCTGACTAAACCGTCAGATACACTCTCACTCATAGAGACACATGACACCGTGACACTTAGCACTTGTCGAGAGGCGAGCACCATTAAACATTTAATGAAGGTTTAGGTTTCCATTCAAGAGGCAATTAACCACATTTTCACAGAGTATTAAGCTTTACATGTTCATATCGTTAGATGCAATCAAGTGCATTTCTGCATGCAGTCACGTGTGCTTTTAAAAAGACGCCAGTAAATACGTTCGCCTTTCGCCAGACTTTGTACTACCCAGTACTAGTTAGCAAGTGTGACATATGAGCTGCAGTAAACCAGATTAAAAAAAATAGTTGAGTAATCTATACACACACACACACACACACACACACACACACACACACACACACACACACACACACACACACACACACACACCTGTGAGCCCGTGTGACATAACCACCAAGACACCTGGTCGATGATACAGAGGGTCTCAATTTTCACACATGACCCACAACATAGTAATCAGTCTGAGTCCATTAGGCAAACTGACACAAGCACACACACACACACACACACACACACACACACACACACACATATATATATATATATATATATATATATATATATATATATATATACAACAACAAACACATCATAATGTTACACACTGATCAGACTCATAGTTCACTCAAAGGAAATGAAAACGTTCTTCTCCTCGACTCAAAAACAGGTGAGTTTAATAATTCATGGTTTAGCTCATGTAAAGTGTATGAGCAGCACTTAAATGTTAATGTATCTTGTCTGGCAGAGACGGAGAGCACAACATGGAGAACATGGCTTATTTTATAGTCTGGACTGTAGCTAGTGACCAGCACTGGAAGGGGCGGGGGGTGGAGGGCGGTGGCTATCTGTAATAGTTCTCATTTTCAGTGACCGCTGAACCAAACAGTGTCTTATGTGCATTGGGAAATTTGTTTTCCTAAGGGATTTTCTTGGTCATTGTATCCCAGTGGTGTTGTATCGTGCTCTGGAGTTTTGTACCAAGAGCACTTAATGATAAATTAACATTCACAACCAATATATTTACAACAAATATAGTCAGAAATGATTTAGCAACCAGTACTAAATGACTCACAGCCCACTAAACAACACATAGCCCAGTTCCAAGTATGTCATAGCCTGGTACCAGGATCCTCGTAGTTCAGTCCTGAATGACTCACAGTTCAGTACAAAAACCCAAAACTCAGAAACAAACAACTCATAGAGCTGTATACTGTAAAACAATTCAAAGCTGAGCACCAAGTAAAGCATAATTTATTGCCAAACAACTCACAGCAAAATGAAACCAGAACCAAATCAGAATGACCCGCACCTCAGTACCAAATTACCCATATCCCAGTACTGAACGACTCACAGCTCAGAACTAAATGACTCACAATTCAATACGAAATGACTCACATCCCAGAAGCAAATGACTCGCACCTCAGTACCAAATGACAGTTCACTAAACAGTGTGACCGAGGCCCTTGAGTTCACGAGCAATCAAGTGGAAGAGTTATCAATCAAGGTAAACGGATTACAGAACATGGTGGAAACACTCCAAAAAGAAAACTGTGCGTTACGTGACAAATGCGAAGTAATGGACGCTTACAAAAGGAGGTGGAATCTTCGAGTGGCTGGTATTCAGGAGCAGAGAGGGGAAGATGTGCGGAAAATAGTAATCGATTTATTCAGTAAAGTGTCCCCGGAGGTATCGGACCAGCTCTTCTACACACTTGATGTTGCTCACCGACTGGGTCCTCGCACTGAGGGAGCGCGCTCAAGCCGTCGCATCATTGTACAGTTTCTCTCACGCAATGTCCGAGATCAAATCTGGAGAGATGCCAGAACCGCGACCATTCTTAAAGAAAGAAAAATTCGGATCTTTGAAGATTTAACTCAGAGTACCAAAGACGCCAGGAACAAACTTTGGCCACTTGTTGAGCAAGCAAGAAAGGAGGGGAAAAGAGCAGGATTCAGAGGCCCCTTTGCTTATATTGACGGGAAAAGGATTTCTACAAATGATTAGATAAATTGAAGGATATTGTGACACACTCATCAGCATCTCAGCAAACCAGATATGCTTCGTGGTACTCATGGCCATTCTTAGTTGACTTTGAGACCATGAGCTTGTTTGGAAGAAGTAATTACAAAATCTAAATGTCTGAAAGAGGAACGAAAGAATAAATAATGGGACTAAGAGGTAAAAAGAAATAGTAAAGACTTTACTCATATTGTTATGATTCCTTGTTCTATGTTGCAGGGTTAGGCGATTCTTACATATTTTACTTGTGATTCTAGTGATGTTTCTTCTGTTCTAGTTAATATCTATAGTTAATATCTTGTTTTTAGACCTTGTTCTTTAGGTGTTCTTATTTTATTTTATATGTCTTTATCTCTATTTTCTCTAAATGCCAGGGGATTAAAAAATCATGTTAAAAGAAAAGCATTATTTTTGTTTTCTAAAAGGCACAAAGTAGATTTTTGTTTCTTTCAGGAGAGTCACTCTACATTTAAAGATACCAAATTTTGGAGGTCACAGTGGGGTAACGATATATGGTTATCACATGGGACAGAACATTCTGCTGGAGTAGGGATTATGAAGTATAACTTTAATGGTGGTATTTTGGAAACCAGTACTGATCCTTTAGGTCACTTTCTGCTGATGGTAGTTCATATCAATCAATATATACTAATTATTATTAACATCTATGCATATAACTCTGTTGCAGAAAACCGCAATCTCTTTGACGGGATAGATCAAAAACTTAGATATGCATTAGGTAAATATCCGACTGCTTTGTTAATTTTAGGTGGGGATTTTAACATTACAATGAATGATATGCTTGATCGGTACCCTCCAAGGAAAGCTGCATCCACAAACTCATATCTCGCTGCATTTATGGATAAATTTGACTTAGTCGACATCTGGAGAGACATGTTTCCGGATGTAACACAGTACACCTGGTGTAACAAAAACTGTTCAAGGCAATCCAGGATTGACTACTGGCTGATTTCTAAAACCTTAAGCAGTAATAAAATTTCTTTTAACATTTGCAATAGCCCTATGTCTGACCATAAAGCCATCACTATTTTAGTCAGTCTATGCCCAATTGTAGCACACAATGCCCCAAAAGCTTTACTTTGGAAATTGAATAGTTCCCTACTTAAATACGAAATGGTGAAGAAACAAATTAAGAACCTTATCCAGTCTTACTGGGGAAGAGCCAATTTACAGAAAGCTTATAGATCCAATTGGGAGCTTTTGAAATACGAATTAGGGAAATTCTTGAGAAAATTTGGAAGCAATCTAATGAAACAAAATAGAATTTTAGAAGACGATACTCTTTCACAACTAAACAATCTTTTATTAAAGGAACCATTGACAGAGAATCAAAAGCTTGAGTACTCTAAACTTCGCAATAAATTAGATGACGTATATAGATCTAAAGCTAAGGGAGCCTATGTTCGATCCAGGAAAAAATGGCTGGAAGAAGGAGAGCAAAATTCTGCCTATTTTTTCAGACTGGAGAAGTCAAATTATCTAAATTCTTCTATTGAACGTCTTCGTACAGATGATAGAATTCTTGATAATCCTAAGGAAATAGCATCTTTTTGTTCCAACTTTTATAATAACTTGTATACTTCAAGATTTTGCAATAACTCGGCCAACCTTTTTTTTGATTTCGAGAGAAGATAAAAATGCTTGTGATAGCAATATATCTCATTCAGAAGTTCGACAGGCTATTAAGAGCTTAAAAGAGAATAAAAGTCCAGGCAGTGATGGTATAACATCTGAGTTATACAAGATGTTTGCCGAAGAAATATCTCCGTTCTTACTTAAAGTATTTGAGGAAAGTTTAGAGCAAGAATTACTTCCACCGACTATGACACAAGGGATTATTACCTTAATACCCAAACCTAACAAAGACAAAGAATGTCTAGAAAATTGGAGACCAATTACTTTATTAAATAACGATTACAAAATTCTGGCTTTAATTTTTGCAAAAAGAATTAAAGATGTTCTTAACTCTATTATAGACGAATCACAATCAGGTTTTATGGAAAAACGACACATTACAAATAATATAAGGTTAGTCCTGGATCTTTTAGATTATGAGGATCTTGTCCCTAATGATAGCTACTTGCTCTTTTTAGACTTCTACAAAGCTTTTGATTCACTCGAACATAATTTCATCTTTCAAGCACTTACCAAATTTGGGTTTGGCGATTTATTTTGTAAAGCTATTAGGACATTATATAAAAATAATAATAATAGTACTATTAAGTTAAAATTTGGAACCTCTCCAAGATTTACTTTGTCACGTGGAGTAAGACAAGGCTGTCCTATATCTCCATATTTATTTCTTATTGCCTCTCAATTTTTAACTTTGCATATTTCCAGCAGTGAGTTACAAGGAATTATAATTGACAATAGACAAATTATTATTAGCCAGCTGGCTGATGACACCACTTTGTTTCTGAATGATGCCTCCCAAATCCCTTTAGCTTTAAAACTGATTGATTCCTTTTCTAGAGCTTCTGGTCTCCATTTAAATATCAACAAGTGTGAGTTAATGTCTATTAAAAGCTGTAATAATCCGTCCGTTTGTAATATTCCTGTGAAAGATCAAGTTACTTATTTAGGTATCGTAATTAATAAAGACCAAAAAACAAGATGTAAACTAAATTTTGATCCATTAATAATAAAAACCCAAAAGAAACTTAATTCTTGGTTACAGAGAGATCTTTCAGTAAGAGGAAGAATCTTACTCTCTAAAGCTGAAGGACTATCCAGACTTACGCAGCTCTTTCCTTGGAGGTGGATAAGGGTACCTTAAAAAAAGCTGATATTATGTTAAACAATTTTGTTTGGAAAAATAAAACCCACTTTATTAGGAAATCAGTACTGATGAATCCACTAAAAAAGGGAGGACTTGATTTTCTAGATTTTACTACCTTAAACAACACCTTTAAAATCAATTGGCTTAGGAATTTTATTAATAATCCCCTCTCTCTCTGGAATATTATCCCAAATTACATTTTCTCTAAAGTGGGTGGCCTAAATTTTCTCCTACTCTGTAATTATAACGCTACAAAGATCCCTATCAAACTTTCTAATTTCCATAAACAGATGCTCTTGGCTTGGTCCCTAATATACAAACACAATTTTTCTCCACACAGATATTTTTTATGGAACAATAAGGAATAAACAATTATTCTTGTATCTTTACAAGAATAAATCACTTTTCTTCGATAATTGGTTCAAAAATAACTTTCTTTTAGTTGGACAACTGTTTAACACACATGGCAAACTTTATAATTTTTTAGACTTTTTACACAAATACAATATTCCTATATCTGCTAATGAATATGCTGTTGTTTCTAATGCCATACCCTCTGGGGTGCGTTTACTCTTACAAGGCTCTACATTTCCTTGGCCATGCTCTTATTCTTTGAAATTAACTGACACAGTGGTCGGAGGAGTTTGCTTCTCTGCAGAGCAACGAAAAAGAAATGATAAAACCGGAGCCCTCTTCCAGAGAGAGGTCATTACAA
Organism: Clarias magur; assembly: GCA_013621035.1. Classification (NCBI taxonomy): domain Eukaryota; kingdom Metazoa; phylum Chordata; class Actinopteri; order Siluriformes; family Clariidae; genus Clarias; species Clarias magur. The sequence goes on along the minus strand of QNUK01000004.1, from coordinate 1,954,681 downwards.
TTCCTTATGTGATATCATACTGGAATGGTATTGTAGAGGATTTACCCTGGGAGGAAGTATGGTCTTTGCCTCAAAAGTATCTTTTAACGAATAAAGTAAAAGAAATAACATAGAAATTAATACACAAATGTTATCCGTCCAAAGCCTTTTTTAGGAAATACAAGTCAGACATTGATGTGAATTGTTCTTTTTGTCAGTCTGATGAAGAAAATGTTTTTCACCTATTTTGGCAGTGTTCCTACACAGAGACTTTTTGGACACAATTCAATATTTATTCAGTCTCATTTTGAGAGTGACTTTTCTTTCTGTTTCAAAGATGTTTTATTTGGATTTTATGGCTACTCAAAAGAGAAGAGTGGGAAATATTACATAATTAATTTGTGTTTACTACTAGCTAAATATCATATCCATAAACAAAAATTTACTGGCGCTAAACCTTTTTTCTCTGTATTTAGAAACGATCTAAACAGATATATAGAAACTCTTCAAGACTCTGTTAACCCTAAAGCGATGAAAACTGTTTCCCTTTATTCTTCCTTTGTGTCTTATTAGTCTCCACTTTGTGATTGTTGTATTGTCTTATTATACCCTGGCTTTCTGTTTGTATATACAATTCTTTTTTTTCTTTTGTCTTCTTCTTTTTTGTTATTAAAAAAAAAATTAAAAATATTTTTTTAAAGTACCAAATGACTCACAGTTCAGTACCAAATGACTCACAGTTCAGTACTAAATGACTCACAATTCAGTACCAAATTATTCACAATTCAGTACCAAATGACTCACAATTCAGTACTAAATGACTCACAATTCAGTACCAAATGACTCACAGTTCAGTACTAAATGAGTAACAGTTCAGTACCAAATGAACCACAATTCATTACCAAATGATTCACATCCCAGTACTAAATGACTCATAGTTCAGTACTAAAAGATTCACAGTTCAAAGGAATTAATAGAAATATTGATAAAACCATCTTGTATTTTTTCACCCCACTAGGGGGCGTCATGTGACTGTCAGAAACAGATCATTAGTGTTTAAATTGGATGCGGTGTGTAGTCTCAGGATGTCTCAGCTTTTGTACTAAAATCTCATATTAAGATATGTAACATTTAGTGTGAATACTGAAGTCCATACAAAGAGTTGCATCCCCACAAAATGCAACTATAAATGGATAAAAAGTACAATGTATCATTCTTCAATAATATTTTTTTTTAAACCTGCAAAGTACAATGGTATCAGATTATACCATTATATATTTATCATAAAGCATTACTGAAAAATGAGCACCGATTATTATATCACAGATATATTAACTGTTATGAAAGATGAAGTAATGTAATAGCCCAGATAGCATGCACACACACACACACACACACACACACACACACACACACACACACACACACACACACACATACGCACACGCACACATGCACACACACACACACACACACCCACACACCCACACACACACACACACACACACACACACACACACACACACACACATCCATGCTCGGTTTAAGTGCCGTTTTAACATGTCCTTGTCGACTTGCCCCCAATAGTTCCTCTGGAGAGAAGTCAGTATATGTATATTTATATAATGCACATTTATTTTATTTGGGGACAGAGTGGCTCATGGGATAGCACCGTCACACCACCAAGGCTGGGGGTTCAAATTTTACATCTGGGCTATGAGTTCTAAGCATGATTAATTAGTTTACCTATGGGTGTGTGTTTGTGCCCTGAGATGGGATGCTCCCCCCTCAATGTTGTACAGTCACATATAAATGTTAGTGCCCTCTCTTTTAATTCTTTTTTTTGGGGGGGTGTAAAAACATAATCAAAGTAATCTAATAGTAGTGGGTATCAGTATTAGACAAACAACAACATAGAACAGTGCCATTACTCACTTACCAAAAATGAATCCAGGAAAAAAAAAACAATAATAAGTAATAATAAGTACCACCTTACTGCTTCCACAGGATTTAAGAGGGTAAGCTGCAGTCAGGTGCTGTGGATCATCAGCATCAGATTAGTTGAACTGATCATCAGCAAGTATTCAGACCTGCACATCAATCTCGAATGGGAAATAAAAGCATTTCCAAACAAGTTGAAAGAGATGGTTATACAAATTGAAAGCTTTCAAGACAATTGCTAATCATGACAGGATTGGACGCCCCAGCACAATCACCCCAAAGTCAGAGAAATACAAAAATGCCAAGAGTTACATCTCAGACCCTACAGGTCTTACTGAGCATGTTAAATCCTAATGTCCATGCGGGCACAATCTGAAGAAGACTGAACAGGTACGGTTTGTTTGTAAGTGTTGCGAGGAGAAAGCATCTTCTGTCTAAAAAGAATGTGCAAACCACAAGACTTCTGGAACAACATCCTATGGATAAATGGATTTGGGCCTAATGTCAATGCAGAGCAATGATGGGGTGATGAATTGAGCCTGTTCTGTTCTGCAGCCACAAGACATGAGCACCTTGCAATCACTGAGTCGACCATGAACTCCAATGTATACCAGAGTATTCTATAGACAAATGTGAAGCCATGTGTCCTACTGGTCCATGGAACAATACCTGAATATCTGAAACACACCAGAATGGCTGAAAATTAAATGAATGAAGGTTTTGGAATGGCCTCTTACACATGATAAGGCTTATGGAAAAAATGATGAAAACTTTGAATATTTGAAATTTCTTTAAGCATGTTTAACCAGGACGAGTGCAATTTCCTCATTTTAAAATCTTGTCGTCTTTTTGTCTTTTTTTTTTTTTACCATTTCTGAACTCTGCTATCCAACATCACCAAAAAAAAAAAAAAAAAAAAAAAATGGCACCTTGGTCTTATCTGCGTCACTGAATCTGCTCTCACATGACAAGAATGTGACGATTAAATAAATCATCTGAGGGTCACCAGGAGGGGGCGCTGCCTCATAACACCCTGAAAGCTTCACAGTATATCACACGTTATACTCAAGGCTGACTAGACAGAGCAGATGTGACCATCATGTGACACGCAGACACACTGTAAACCTGAGCTGTTTAACTACACAGCCACGTCTCGGGGATGCTCAGACGTTACTAACCCACTTGGAGCCAAACTCCTGCTGAGGTGCTGCGATTAAACCTGGGTTGAAATCTTAAATAACTTTCTGTAGTTGCCATGGAAACCACTTATATTTTATTCGTTCCTCACACAGACTTCCGCATGCAATTTAGTTTGCAGCAAACCGCCGGCATGTCTACAGGAAACCCTAATAAACTGCACGGCTGCTCCTCTCCCTCTCTCTCTCTCTCTCTCTCTTCTCATTTCCCTACAAAGATTCTCTCTTTATCACTTCCATCAGCACAGATTAATATCGATTTCCATCTCCACCGCCTCCCTTTCTACTTAACTATGAGTTGAACACTCTAGTTAATCTGTTGTCTTTTTTTTTACAGGTTGTTAAACATCAGCAGCACTCCAACCAACTTCATCAATCATCTCCAAAAGTGGAAAAATGAAAAAAAAAAAAAAAAAGGAACAGGTCGCACCAGCAGAGTCTGATTTTAGCCTGTCAACAGCAATCAGACCGGTTTGTTTAAAGCAGATGCTATTTGATAAGATGAACAAATGAACAAACTAAACAGTGTTGTAGTGGCTTGGATTTTCCTTGTGGCATTAATTATTGCATTATTTCACATGAACAAACTGAACCGGAGTAATATTAACCCTTAGATCTCTGATTTAAACGCTTTGCTTCAGACATCAAACTTCGCCGAAATTTGGGTTTTCAGAAATGTTAAGTAGAACAAAGAAAAGTTGTGATTACCTTTATAACTTCTATACATTTGACCTGTACTGGAATATGGGAATGACGTCACAAAAATCTAGACAAAACGCCGACACATGATCGTATCCTTGCCCATGTGACCTAATTTTTTATCCCAGGTTTGGGCATTGAGTGGGAATCGAACCTGGGCCTTCCGCATGGCAGGCGAGAAACCTGACCACTGAGTCACCAATGCACTCTTTTCATACCTTATATGAATAAATATGATAAATAAGTTAAATCCAAAAACAAACACAAAAAACTTACAATACAAAAAAAAAACTTATACTTAAAATCAAGTTGCAATATTTAATCTACAAGATTAAGCAACATGCTTACAAAAATTATCCTTGCTAATGTGTACTTGGAGGTGTGCTGTATTTACAGATTTACTGCAATCACAGTAGCAGAAGTTGATTCATTCCAGCATATTTCATTCTTCACATGGCTGGTCATAAATACAATGTTGTATTTATAAATGAACAGCACATGTATGTTCCAGCCATTTAAAGCATTTGCAAAGGGCGTTCAAGTCAAACCGGGACTTTTGATTGTATAGAATAAAAGGACGCAGTTATAAGTCCCTTTATTTCTCTATATAATCCCCTGCTACACTAACGCACTTAACCCAGTATTGCCCTAGCGCTTGGATACCATCAAGGTAGAAAGTTTTCTCAATACACCGGAGCCATGATTGGACTGCCTTCATTGGCTCTGAAACTCTGGCCTCCCAGGAACTCCTTTATTATCGCAAATGTGTGGAAATGGCTTGGAGCGAGGCCAGGACTGTAGCAGTGACTCCCAGCCGAGCTCCTGTAATGTACAAGTGGTGCTGGTGAATGATTGTGTGTTCAGTTCCCACGCACAGATGCGTCTCTTCCGCAAGTTGGCGACGAAGTTATTCGCCGATTTTCAAGCATCAGACGCCCCAAGTGCTGAAAGTTCAGTCGCGTCCGAGCCACCTCGGATCTAAACAACATCCCTCGTATACGTCTGTTGTTGAGAAGCTGCGAAACCAATTATTTCCTTCTATCACTTGTGTCATAGACGCTATAAACAGTTGTTTCCTCACCTCCTTTTTTTCCTACCGCTTGAAGTCAACTGTATATACTGTATATAATAACACATATTGTCATTATTGTTATTAGAAAAATATGAACTGCAGAGTGTTGTGTTATTAGAAACATTAATACATTACTATTAAACACTTCTGACTGTATTACAGTATTAATGTCGAAGTTCCTAATCTGTTCCTGTTCGTGTTCATCAATGCAGTAAACTACAGTATGTCCTGCTATTTAAATAGAAGCTTAATATAATGTGTTATCAGTGTATTCTGGTATCCGCAGGGTGGGTTTGTGGGTAAGATTTGCATGTGCACATGACTACAGTTTCCACAAGAGTTAATCATATGAATCACGAAAGGGGGCGAGCCCCCCGAGGGGTCTATTTGTAGTGATGAACTTTAAATATCTGAGACTATTTGTGAAAAAAGGAAGTCAAAATGAGTTTTAAAAAAATACAGCCAGGGTTATAATTTACTTTCCCTCATTCAGTAAGCGGCACCCCTTATGTCTGCTTTCTGTTATGAATCGATTAAAGGCCCAGCGAGAAATTTCCTAGCTGCCGATGATGCATTAATAAAAATGTCAAAGCGCCAATGAAATAAAAAGTCATAAAAAGTCCGCAAGTCTTTGACTATATTTTTAATTTGAAGTCTGAACAAGGTATGTATTCAAGTCAAATCGGGACTTTTAACTTTCTAGTGAATAATGATGTTAAAACTGACATTTACAGAAAACTGAGAACAGATGAGACTCTTAGTCTTACTAAAACACTGCCTGATCCTTGAAAATCCTTGAACATACTGTACAGTAACTTGTCGCTAATTTGCACAACTGGTCTGTTATCAGCACATCCCCCGTACAGTCCTGATCTCGCTCCAAGCCATTTCCACATGTTTGGGAGATTATGGGAGTTCCTGGGAGGCCGGTGTTGCAGACGTGATTCAGGCAGTCTAATCTTGGGTCTGACGTACTGAAAAACCTTCTACCTTGATGGTGTCCAAGCACTAGTGACACACTGGGATAAGTGCATTAGTGTAGCAGGAGACTATATAGAGAAATAAAGAAGGTTTTTTTTTTTTTTACTCTCATTACTGCGTTCTTTTATGCTTGAACACTCCTCTAAAAATAATTTTAAATAAAATAGAATAAGTGCAAACATTTTTTGATAATAATGCTATTACCCAATAAAAAAGTCAGTTAAAAGTCAGTTAAGCTATATTATATTATATATTATATTATATTATATATTATATTGCAATGTTCATGCAAATAATAATAATAATAATAATAATAATAATAATAATAAATAATAAGTAAGACTCCAAATAAATATTCTAAAAGTAGCTTGTTACATTATTTAATTAATGGAAAAAAAGATAGATTTAAATAAAAGACACATTGGAACAATGAAAGCTTGACATGAAAAGGTTAGAGGAAGTTCGTAAGGCGAAGCGTGGGTTTGCAAGTTATTAAAGGTTATTTATAACTCCTGCATAAAAAAGAGATGGTTCACACGTTCTGTTCAGTTTGTCACACTTATTGTTTTCTCGCTGACCAGTTTTGGTACCTGTAACAAAGGCACGTCAGTGAGACCTAAACAAACCTTGCTATTAAATGTATTCATTTTTCTTTTTGAACAGATCAAGTCACGACACGATTTGAGGAAACACACAGCCACATACATACTGTAAAAGGCAAAAACCCTGGTTTTAATACTGAGATTGAACTGGAAAGCTTAAACTCGTTCACATCCTGTCACCTGAACCAAACCCGGTGACCTTGATGAACTGGTTCTTATCCTGCACTCGTACGAATCAAGGTTTTTGAGGTAAAAACCCGCCTCCGAGTTTGCTGTAAGGGCCATGTGATGTTTGACTTGGCTGTCCTTCCACACACAAGCATGGGTCGAGTTACATAAAGGATGGCAGGTGACTGTTAACACCCGTCTGCAGTATGATCTGGCAGTTCGATTCGTTCCTGCTGTCGGTGGGCGGCTCTGTCTTGCCAGATGGCGGTGAAGAATTCTGGTTAATGAAACAATGCAGGGAAGAAACGAAATGGGGCAAGAGCGTGTCATGGCTGTAGGTGCTGATTTTTATCTCAGTGATCTGGCATTCTGAGTTACAGTAATGCTGCCATGCGTGCCTGCACAGGACCGTTTTTAATTCATGGTTATGCGGAGGTTATGCGACTTCTCTAAAGAGCAACGCTGGCAAAATAGGTCAGAAGTTGAACATGTGGTATCTTTGTTTTAATCAGTTGCAAATCAAAGGGTGTGGATGTAAAAGACAAGACTACTGACCAGTGTTCCGCTGCACTGGAAGCTCCCATGCAGGAAGACATTTCTTTCATTTTTGATTTAAATAAAGTCTAACATAATAATCTGCTTTAACTCGGGTGATGATACCAAAAATGTAAATGTGTAACTGGTGCCTTTTAGCTGCTGTGATCTCTTACATTCAATTGTGGCCTTAATTTCATGTATATCACTGTAAGCGACACACACATTTCAGACTTTTTCCTTTTTCTAATACCTTTTAGACTGACAGCTGAGCATTACTGTATATCTCTGCTTATTTAGTTAATAGAACAATGTTGGTCAAATTTATGGACGAGGCCTTTTATCGTTTCACAAAAGCAAGCGGTTAAAGCACTCGATGCCTACAAAGGCTGAGTGATGTTTAAATGACTTTGACATCATGGAGGCATACAAGGTCTTTTGTTGCCTTTTGTTCTCACAGTAATTTGATTTTCTTCCACCAAGCCTTCTATGCAAATGAGGCTGGCGGCGTGCGGCGGCGTGTAACTGTGCCTCATTCTGCCTTGTGACTCCGATAGTAAATCACTTTGATAATCAGATGAAAGCACCTGCTGACTGATATATGATATAGGGATTATGACGCGCTATTCCAACAACGCTGCCGGTACAATCGAGTTCAAAATGATCACACATTAGCCAGCGAGACAGACAGTTGACCTAGGCGAGTCATACACGCATTTAAAATATTATTAAGCGCTATCAATGCCATAGAAATGTCCATTCATAAATCCTGTGTAGTGTCCCGGGGGCCCTGGAACTTATTCCGGTGAACTCAGGGCACAAAGCACGGGAAAAATCCTGCACGGGGTGCGAACTGATCTCTGGCCACAAGTCCACATAGACTCACATGCCCACTACGGGCGATCTGGAAACCCCGATCACTTTACAGTGCATGTCTTTGGATTCTGGAAGGAACTGAAAGTACCCAGGGGAAGTGGTGGGCAGAGTACACATATCCTATACTTGGTTAAGTGTAGAGCTGAAGTGTTATTCAAGTAAAAGTCCTCCATTTACAATTCTATGTGAGTAAAAGTACAAAAGTACTCACTTTCCAATTTACTTAAGTTTCATACACCTACTACGCCTGTTAAGTGTTTAAGTGCGTGGTCGGCAAATCAAAGAATCATGCATCATAGTCAGCAGTTGGCGATATTACCACTTTGAATGCTACGTACTTTTGGTAGCTACACTCTAGGTAGTGAGATGGACTTAGCGACCATGTCAGTCTCTAAATTTGAACCTTGTTAATAAGAAGCTTGTCATATCTAACACTTACTCAGTGATCGTCTATACGGCTTTATCTTGTATTCAAAGTCGCGGGGGGCCTGAAGCCTATCCCAGGAGGCTTAGGGCATGAGGCGGGGTACACGCTGGACAGGGTGCCAATCCATCGCAGGCTGTCATAGACATATAATCATCATATATAACAGCACAGTCAAATTCTTTTCTTAACAGAAGTGTGTTAGGGTTCAAAGTGGGGTCAGTGTGCGATGCGGGGTCGACGCCCCTGGAGCAGACAGGGTTAAGGTCCTCGCTCGAGGGCCCAGCAGTGCCAGCTTGGTGGAGCTGGGGTTGATTAGTAGCTGACAGCCTTAACCATGTGGTGTGAATCGAAGAGGTGTTCACATGTACATTGATAACATTTCTATGACATTATAAATAAGGAATTGGGTTGTTTACGATCTGAAAAAAGATCAGAATTGGCACAGGTTTTAAACCCAGATGCAACTCTTCCTGATGCGACCCTGCCATTTTCTCTGGGGTTGGAACCGGCACTGAAATGGAATTGGGGTAATAAATGGGAAGAGAACCCTGTCCATCCGCACGGCAGGTGAGAAGTATAGCAGTGGGCCACCGATGCCCAAATATCAAAGCTAAAAAGTTGGGAGGGAAAAAGACGGACATGTTCAAACAAGTATCAGAGCATTTCTTTAAATATTTCCATGTGTCTCTGTGTCTTAACCATTTCCATGTGGTTGTGGAGCTCTTGTGGCGGCGTGCTCTTCCGGTGTTCTGGGATCTCGGTTTGGATGATGTAACAGCTCAGTAGTGTGGGCCACGCGAAGAGATTAAAGCTTATTAATTGCAACAGTGCTTATTTTAGCTCTAAAAACGATTACTGGTAGACCAAATCCCTCACTGTGCAATATATTCCTGCCTCGCATCCTTTGTTCCCAGGCTCCACGTGTGGACAACGTGGTTGAAACGGAAAACTGAGTGGATGAATGATCAGAGAGTCCATAAACAGCATCATATGCTAATCTCACACTCTACATCTGCATCATTTGTGATGCTCATAATGATCTCGTTGGAATTATCCATTCTGCCATATGGAGTCATTTCCCTGGTTAAATGAATTAAAGGCACTAAAAGCTCATCTCATGGGATATAAAGCTATTAATCTCTAGAGAGTATGAGATTCGCATGTGTTAGCATTGCTAGCTCATGTATTATGGTTTCCTGGATTGAAAAAAAAAAAAAAAAAAGGACTAGGTAAATACATCGAGATATGGCTTTAGAGATATCTACAAATCTAATCAACCTTATTGCTACTATTTCTCATAACTTCACATGACAAATATAAGTATACTAATGCTACAACAGACACGGTTTGTACAAAAATATAATGGCATATAGCCGGTTTCAGAATTGGTAACAAACTATATCAAATTATAACATCACAGTGGTGAAATTGACTAAGACAGAAAAAAGGGGTCCACCCACACACGCACTTTTATTTACCCTGCTGTGTGATAAGATTGGACAGAGAAAGTCCCTAGCACTCCTTGACTCGGCTCTGAGAGTTGCGCTGAGTTTGCATCAGACTTTGAATTCAAATGAAGAACCGCCTAACCTCACGGGTTAGCACATTAGCTCAGGTCCTGCTGAGGGACGCAGGGAGACACATGACAAATTTGTTTGACTCGGACAAGAGGGATCGTTATCTGTGAAAGGAGGAGTAAGAGAAACACTAATAAATATGTTACGCCGCCATTAGCTAAGTGCTCTCTTGCAGACGCTAGGTAAAAAGAAACGGCATGGAATTTTCATAAATAGGTATCATATGCATTTGGCTTAACTGAAATTGGCTTGAATGATTCCATCAAAGCAACGCTATGGTGTGTGCGATCAGGCGTTTCTCACAGATTTACAGTAGGGCTAGCTCACCTGTAGCGCACATTTACCAAAAAAACTTATAACCAGATTTCACCTTCTTCTGTTACGTATTGTACAAGGCATGTTCAAGTCAATCCGGGACTTTTTGCACAGACTTCTAGAACACAGTTATGAGAGTAAAAACTCCCTTCATATACAGTAAACTCTATTTAATCTCCTGCTACACTGGCACGCTTTTCACCTTATTAGGATACGATCAAGGTAGAAAGTTTCCTCAGTACATTGGAGCCATCATCAGACTGCATGCTTCACATCTGAAATGCTGGCCTCCCAGGAACTCCATTAATGGCCCAAACATGTGGAAATGGCTTGGAACGAGGTCAGGACTGTACAGGGAGTGTGGCAGTAACTCCCAGCCGAGTTCCTGTAATGTGCAAGTGGTGTTGGTGAATGATCGTGTGTACAGTTCCCACAGACAGATGCGTCTCTTCCGCAAGTTACCCGTCGATTTTCAAGGATCAGACAGGTTTCACTCGCTGGATGTTAACAGGAACGACTGCAGTGGGCTCCGAGCCACCTCAGCCGGGATCGTCATTCACACCTTCTTTATAACGTTTGCACAATTCAAATATTTTACCGCGGTTAAGGCTCTCATGACCGCACTGTACTTGACGTCTTCTGTAAATGTCAATCGGTTTTACGGCATCATTCATTAGAAATTTCATCACAAGTCCCGGTTTGATTTGAACATCCCTTGTAAGCCTTCTCATTCAATGTCTAATAGATACATTGTGAAAAAAATAATAAAGCTGGGAAGATATCTTAAATACATTTAAAGAGAAAAGTGTACTCTATGTTAGCTAGCATTGCTAATCTGCCAGTAAAGCTAGTGCAAAAAAGTGCGCAAAAAAAAAGTGCGAATCGTGCGTTATTTCATTTGTATTCAAGTAGCTTTAGGAACTCTATATACACTATCTTGTTGAAAAAAATATCCTGCTGGACTTTGTATGGCTACCGACGCAAAAACGATGTCAGGCGCTGCAGAAACACTTGCTAGTGTGAAGCTGTGATAAGATCCCTGTGCTGTTTTAGCAGTTGGATTCGGTTCAGGTGTTCTTCAGGGTGCTTAGTCAGTTCTGCTAAATGCTGGCGATTCCATGCTGGGTGTCCGCATTGTACAGCAGTGGAAAGTGGAAAGTGTGAATTGGCCTTGAACTTGCTAGGTTAACACACACACACCTCTTTTTGTTCCAGTTTGACACATCTTACACTGGATAAGCTTCATTCTCTGGTGGATTTTAATTTTTTTTTTGGGCTTAGGTCATGAGGCGGGGTACACCCTGGACAGGGTGCCAATCCATCATACATACATACATACAATTTGGGAATGCCAATTACCCTAACCTGCATGTCTTTGGACTGTAGGAGGAAACCGGAGTACCTGGAGAAAACCCACTAAGCATGAGGAGAACATGCAAACTCCATGCACACAGAGATGGGAATCAAACCTGGACCCTGGAGGTGCAAGGCAATAGTGCTAACCACTACACCTATACCGTGCCACCCCTAAGGACGATCTTACAATTAATAAAGTACTCGATCTACAGTATCTCCTCTCCTGGCCTGATGTCTCACTTTCAAAGCCTACTGTGGGTTTCTTCGAGTCTTGTGTGTCACATTGATATGCTGGGAAACCTGATTATGGTTCACAACGGTTGACCAACAGCCCTGACTTGGCATTTTCCCATAACATGAAATAACATGCGCTGATGGAAACTAAGAGTGTCACGGCCCACAATAAAAACGAGCGCAGTTTGTCATGGAAGCATCGAGTTTGCTTTTGGTATCTCAGAGAGAGGAGCCGAATCTTCTAGTCCGATTCTGGAAGCCGTGCTGCAATCCAAAAGACTGTAATCTGGTGAACCATTAACAAGACCATTGTGTAATCCCTCACCGTCTGCACTGTATCAGGTGTGCACTTTGAACTTTTATCTTATCTGGTACACTCGTTGCATGTGCCTGAGCGTCCCGGTGCTTCAACACACTCGTTATTGACCGTGTCCAACGATCACATTTCTCACGTCGTCCAGTTGTTCAAAGCTACCTTTATGAAACTTGCAAGCACTGCTGTACGACAGAAACATTGGACACGATTATAGTTTACCTGTCTTCTTTTAAACCGGTTGCCTGAAATATGTCTACTGATATATTTTTTTAATATATAGCAATTTTTTAATTCTTCTTATTTTTAAAAAAAGTTGTACTGCAGGAAATCAGTCCAAAGAACTTGCTAAGCTGAAATTATGCTACAAACAAAGTTATCGAGTTTTATATATATATATATATATATATATATATATATATATATATATATATATATATATATAACACAAGGTCCTTTAAACACTGCACATTTTACACACGCAGCACGATGTCTGTAACCAGAATTGTGCAACATGTCTCTTATTTCACAAGCACGATGTCCCTCATCACTGCAACTACATGTGAAAGATTAGCTATCGTGCCAGGATAATGAATAGCTAGGAAAAATCCTTTTAAAAATCCTCAAAAATTATACGCAGTGAAGTCCAAAAATCTATAATTTTGAAAAAGATTTTTGAATGTTTATGTATTATACGCACTATTTTAGGTCTCTGCTAAAATGCAAGCACACGTTTTGATATTGACAATGTTAACCGCTTTGTACAAAGGGGTCAGATTTCCTTCTGCTAAAGCATGTGTTCAGACATGTGGGGTCCACACCAACTCGAGCGTGCGATGACATTATAGCAAAAAAGGGGAAAGTACCAAATACTGAGAAACCCCGAAATTCCTGGAACGATGCACTAGTGCACAAAGTCTTACGATTAATGCATGTGATTCAACATGTGCATCATCATTTTTGAGCAAGTAAGGTTGAGGTTATTACTTCATACATTATTAATACTCGGTTGACTTGAAATTAGCACCTTTAAAGAAACTGGATGAACAACTCCTCTATGTATAGAATTGTTCTAGGGTTGGAGAGGTCTTTGAAAGGCCTTTTCTAAAAATATACATTTTTGAAATCTATTTTCTCCCTAATTAAGTCATAGTCAATGCCGACCCACCATTAGGGCACCTCAAGTGGGGAGTACCAACTAGGCTATCACGTGTTTCCTCCGAGACACTCAAGCCAGCCAACCGCAAACTGCTTGCCCACACACCGCTGCTTCCTCTTGAGCAAGCTCACAGATGCCCATGGTTGCCTAGACCACGGCCGTTGTGAGAGTCCTTTCAATTCTTCTGCCTGAAAGAGCTCGTCCAATCAGCTCTCTCTAGACGAGGCCATCGCCCAGGATTCAGACTGCTGATCTCCGCATGATCGGGCGAGCTTGTTACCTCTGCGCCATGCTAGCACACATTGTGAACTACACGCTGATCAGCCTATTAACATTAGGTTAAGCATTTATTTGTCACATATACTGTACATTACCGCACAGTGAAATTCCTTCTTCGCATATTCCAGCGTAAGAGGGGTCAGAGCGCAGGGTCAGCCATGATACAGCACCCCTGGAGCAAATAGAGTTAAGGGCCTTGTTCAAAGATCCAACAATGGTAACCTGGTGGAGGTAATGCTCGAACCACCGACCTTCTGATCAAGTGCCTTAACCGTCTGAGCTTCCCATGTGCCACCAAAACATGCTCTGACCTAATGAGGCATTGACTCCAGCAGATCCTTTAAGTGCTGTAGGTTATGGGATTGGGCTTCTATGGATCAGACTCGTTTGTCCAGGACGTCCCATAGGTGCTCAATCTGGAGAATTTGTAGGCCGGATCAACAACCCTGAACTCTTTGCCCCATACAAGGTCAGCTGTGGTTCACTAGGTGTTCTCATACATTTCCACCATAGCGAACATTCAATTTTTAAGGAATTTGTACCGCATTGGCATTTCTGCTGGATATGACCGGATGGGTTTCCCTTTACTCCTGTCATCAGATAGTCAATGTTCTTCAATTCTCCCGGTGGTGAGGTTCATGTCATGGTTGAAGATTCAAGATTCTTGGGAAAATCCATACTCAGAAATTTATTTTCATCCATAGTAAGTACATATAAAAATGGATATAGTCCAGTCCGAGAAAATGAAACAAATAGTTCTTATAATCACTCACTCACTCTCATCGTCTGTACCACTTTATCCTGTATACAGGGTCGCGTGGGGCCTGGACCCTATCCCAGGCTGACTTAAGGCCAGGTACACCCTGGCACCCTGGATCGGGTGCCAATCCACTCTTTCACACACTGCGGCCAATTTGGGAATGTCAGGTAACCTAATCTGCTTGTCTTTGGACTGTGGGAGGAAACCGGAAACCCCAGAGGAAACCTACCAAGCACATGCAAACTCCATGCACTCGAACCCGGAACCTGGAGGTGCAAGGCGACAGTGCTAATCACTAACCCACTGTGCAGCAAAGACTTTAGGCACCCATGTAGTTCATGCACATCTAAGGCATAAACCTGGGTGAAGCTTTATGAAACCGCGAATCTGCCGACTCAAACGGACATCTATTGAGATGCACCGTGTTACGCAACGCCCGAGTGACACAGCACGGCATGGTGACATTTGCCTCCTCGACTTACATCAGCCGGGCGTCACAAATGACTTCCGTTAGCGTCTCAGAGATATGTCAAAGATTAGCAAAACACTGCAATTTCGATTCAGCCGTGATCATGACACTGGTATAGGGTGTTGACATCAGACTCCAACGTAAAGAAATTGAACTGATTTGACAGTCGTCATTGAAATGGCGGTTGGCGTTGCTCGGGTTACTTGGCATGGTGTCACATGACCATCCTATAACAGAAGTACTCAAGACATTTGATGAATTTGTTACACAGTTAAGTGCCTTAGGTCATGAAATGAATAAAATTTTTGGCCAAAATTCTATTACCATAACTCCAAGCGGTTAAGACATTGGACTGCTGATCAAAAGGTCATGAGTTCAAATCCCAGAGCCCTTTAAACAAGGCTCTTAACTCTCAACTGCTCAGTCGTAAAAAAAATAAGATAAGTGTAAGTCGCTGTTGATAAGGTCGTCTGCTAAATGCCATAAACGTAACCCTTCTGCTGGGGAATTTATAAATGTTTATGCAGGTTTATTGACATGTACGAGTCATGAAGGCCATGTTACCAAGGCATATATAAAAGATATAACGTATATAAATGTTCCTTAACCAGACTCTTAAGAGCACACAACGACAGACTGATTTATTGTATCGCTGAACGAATTGTGTTGCAATCTCATGGTTTTGATTTGAATACTGGACTGCAATATATTTCATGTCCGAACCATGGACATGTGGTATGTGTGTTGCATAATGGCGCAAAAAGTGGGAGCGACATGCAGGTTAGGCTAATCAGCATTTCCAAATTCCTCATCGTGTGTGTGTGTGTGTGTGTGTGCGCGTGTGCGTGTGTTGTGATGGATTGGAAGCTCGTCCAGGGTGTACCCTGCCTCGAGTCCCGAGTCTCCTTGGATAGGCTCCAGGCCTCCCGTGACCCTGAACAGGATAAGCGTTATGGAGAGCGAGTGAGAGAAAGATTCGTGTGTCAATACCTTGTGATTTCATCAACAGCAGGGGTGAAGGGGTGAGCGAAGACTTTCTGTCCAGAAGCAAACCTGCACTTAAATTGTAATCACCAATGGATTTTATGACATCATTGCGTTATGACTTTATTACATTAATTCCCTGAACGAGTAGGGGTGGATCTGCTTGTTCGCCCCAGGCAGTAAACGGCGCCGTTTCTGCAGGGCCAAATTATTATTGGGCTGCATTTAACATTAAACAAACATTAAAAAGACTGGAAGCTCCGTCCAACATGTTATTAAGCCCGGCAAGGATGCTGCTGAGCCGCCGAATTATGAACGGAGGTCACTTGTACGCTTGGGGAAGTAAGCAGAATGGAAAACTGAAACCCGAGCGGTGTTCAATAGCGAAAGTGGACCAGAACTCACAGGATTGGGCCACGTCTATTAGGGAAAAAAAGCTTCAGTTTGCTAGGGAGGCTAAAGGTCATGTGATCTGAACAAGCCTGCAGTGTCACTCAGGTCTAGACTCTCGAGTATAAAACAAAGTCAGCTGACAACCTGCATGTAGTGAATGATCAGGTGATTACATCAGCAGAGTTTTTTTTCTTCCTGGAATCGTGAACGAGAAGCATGTTCTGAGATGCGAGAGTTAAATCTCACGGCTTGCTCGACTGTTGGTGCGTCCTCGTGCCCTGTGTAGCCTTCCAGTTAGTACTGTTTTAGCGCTGCATAATTAATAAGTATAATTTTTTTTTTGTAAAATTTAATCACAAAAATGTAATTAATTTATTTTAATACTAATAATAGATACATAAAATACAGTAAATCTTACATTTGATATCACACTTTAATGAAATCTTTTCTTTTTTTACTTTCCCTCAAGCATTTGTTCATGTCTTTATTAGAACCCGTCTTAATTCCGAGTAACTTATTCATCCCTGGCGTCTGTGGCGCAACATGCAGCTTTCTTTTTTTTTGCGAGCCGATGAACAGTCACACTGCGAGTATCGCTAGCAGTATCAGTTAAATCAATTGCTCTCTAAATAACTTGTGTACATGCCACTCCTGACATTCGCACCATGTTAGAGGTGCACAACGGCGAGTAAAAGCCGCGCGAGTCGGGTCTAAGAGCGAAGATTTGGATCTTGTGTCTTCTTGAGAAAAAGCAGAAGTGCACAAGAGAACATCTGTGGTTTACCATTTCCGTACCTCGCTGTCATGCTAAAGTACACAGTGGCTAAGCCTGCTAGAGGAACTGCACGTTTAAACCATAGCATCGAACACGATGGAAAAAAAAAAAAAAAAAGATTTTAAATGAAGGCCCTAATTTAACTCGTGCTCGTTACAGTTCTGGGCCGCTGCTCGGACGCGCGTCAATGTGCCATCTGCAGTCGTCATAAATAGTTTACGAGCGCTGATGCATTACTTTACCTTTATTTTTTTCTTGCATTGCTCTAACATCAGTTTCTGAAGCGACTGTTAATGCTTCCTATAAAATAATTTGTTTTTTATTTGTACTCATTTTCATTGAGTCACCCTGCTGGATCTGATGCAAATCCATGTGCAAAATCTTATCTTAAAATAACACTAGATTAAACAAAAAAAAAAGCCTCTCGTGCCAAAAATCGGAGAAGGACTGCACCCAAGCAAGAGAACAAAAAGTACTCTAACCTCGTGTCCCCGATCAGGACTGGTGACATCAATGGCGTGCCATCGTGCCATACCGCTGCATTTGCATAACCTCAAACTCTTCTTCTGTACAGAGTTCAACAAGCTGCCGAGCAAAACGCTGAGCAGCAACGAACATTTTCTTCTTTTTTCGTTCTTTCTTTCTTTCTCTTTTTCTTTCTTATGGAAGTAAAGACTCAGCTTAATCATGCTTCTAATACTGGTATTGTGGTTACACATGGCTAAAAAAAGTTTAAATATTTCAAGAGTTTTTCCAGGCCAGTGAAACTTTTTGATTATTATTATTTTTTTTTAACTGCTTTAATGTTGAACTCGGGACAATAAAAAAAAAGTAAAAAATACAGTGAGTTCAAGATATCGTTTTTGAATTTGGAATTCCCCTAAAAGTACCAAAGTGCAAAACGATTGCTGGACGATGCGAGAAGCGCCGCTCAGAAGAAGTTCCTGTGTAAAGCTGAAATAGCACAGTGCTTTAAGGAAGCTCAGCTTCGCAGTAGATTTTTTTCTGAAACATTTGGATTGTTTTTATTTTTAATTTTTTAGAGTTTAATTGATTTTGAATAGACTTTTTTGTTGTTTTCATTTTTAAAGTTTGAGTGTTTTTAAATGCTGGAGTTTTTTTTTTTCGAATACACCTTTATATACGCAGAAATGTGCAACATTACCCATTTTGACTCAGAGCGCACTGACACCATCGCCGCAACATTCAAAAAGCATTTCACACCTTAAAATGATGCTAATTACATGCTTAAACCTTCTGCAGTAACCCGACACTCATTAAGGAGCTTTCAAGGCGATTATTGGTTCACAATTATGTTTTTATTTATGCAAAATATCATCGGATGCATAATTGCAATATAGACACGAGTGTGGCTGGAGGCAAGCCTCTATGCCGAAGTCTTCACCAGTCATAAAGCTTAGAATACTGTAATCTCTGATGAGGAATTATAAGGACAGCAGATGACAGAATGGAGCCATTCAGCTGGCAGTTGGGGAAAAAAAAGAAAAAAAAAAGCTGCTGAGTTCATTTTGCTGCAAATGGAAGAACTAGCGTTTATCGGCTCTGACTGAAAAGCAGATTAGTATATACGGGGTGTGAGTCAAAATATCCTGACTCGGTCGTGTAAACACTAGTGAGTTTTTTTCTGATACAGAAAAATGATATGGATAAGGAATAAAGAGGTGTTCTTCATCCATCGAAAAATTAACGGGTTGCCTCCCTCTACATTGGCTGGAAAGTTAATCTCAAAATAATAATAATAAAATTAAAAAAATCATTCTGAGCTTTTGATTTCCTGAAAAGCTTCAAAATGTCTATGAGTCTCTGAAGTGTGAAAATGAACATGATCCAATTCATGATTTACGATATTATTAACAAGAAGCAGCACTAAAGTCCTCTAGGCTCTGCCTAGAAAAAAATAGTAAGCTCAAAGTGTGGAAAAAAAACCCTAATAAAATACTCATCTGTTTAATCTAATCAAGAAATTCGTAATAAAGTACTTTTATCATTTATCTGAAAACTGAAGCCATCTCTCTCTTGGTAGTATTGACACTTAAAATATTCTTATAGACTACCATTAAAAAAAAACAAAAACGAGTTCAAGCTGTAAAAACAAAAAGAAGGAAAATTATATTACGGGTAGCAACGTGTAAAATAAAAATCACAAGTCTGCAGAGGAGAAAGGGAGAAACAGAATTTGCATAGCACGTTTGAATACAACTGAGAAGGAACTGAGCGCTGTTTTTGGTACAACATGGTTTCAATCACGGTTTTTTTTTCTTCTCTTTTTCTTTAAGTTCATATATACAAAAATGAATATTTTAGGTTCCTTTGCGTGCCTTGCTAGTCCACAAAGGGCAGAAGCAGTCACCGTAATGCTCGCAGAATAAAATGCCACGCATCCTGTCCCCGTTGTTTTTTTTTTTTGCTCATTTAAATCGAGATGTTCAAATCTTTTGCTTGTTCACAGTCTTTTATGTGACGAAAAAAAAAAAAAACAGAAAAAAAAAACAAAATATACTGTCTTGAAAGTGCCGTCTTGCTACATTGATCAGCTGATTCCATGGTCTGTTCACATCGTCACCTTGAACACGCCAATGACGAATAGCTTTTAGATACTGTGAGTTTTGGTCACATCACGTCCACACACACATACGCACGCACACTTGCAGACACAAACACACACACACACACACACACACACACACACACACACACACTCACCCACGCACACACGTATAACTCTCTAAGAAGCAATTACAAATAAAAGTTGCACTCCAGAGGTTATCGTCATGAGCATTCCACATTCCAGCAGTGGGTAAAGCTTTGAAATGAACAAGCACCATTTTGAGAAAAGGCCTCCATCGTCCTCCATTTTGGGAGAGATCAAAGTTCAGCAGTTTCCGCTTGACGCTGAGGAAAAACGATATGACTCCTCAAGGTCTAGGCTGAAATGTCTGCTTTTTGGGGCGAAAAACCAGCACTCCGTCCTGAATCCAAAGTGGAGGTATCGCTGCAGGAGCTGAGGCCTTTTTTTCTCCTCCTCCTTCTTCTTCTAAGCTCCAAAATGAGCGTCACAATGAAAGTCCAGACGATGTCAGTGTCCATGAGTACTCATCGCCGTGGGTGTGCGTAAACCGGGTATGCTAACGTGACATTCAGAGAGTCGTTGTGCTGAACGAGAGACGTGTGCTGGTAGTGCAAGACCAGTTCCTTCAGCGAGCTGTACAGGTTGTACGGTTCAGCGAAACCGAAGCCTGTGGGAGTTTTATTGATGACGCAGTGCTTGACCTCGCTGTCCACGCTGCAAGAAGAAAAAACAAATAAAAAAAAATTAGTAACCTACTGAGACTGTAAAATTACTCAGGAACTTCTAACCTCCTTTTCTATTTTGAAAAAAGAAAAAAAAAAAGAAAAAAAACAAGCTTCTGTTATAATAACAGTCTCGGTTTTCAGTAGACGTTACTATAGCAACAACAGTCTAGCCTTCTTTAACGTAAGAAAACCTGATAAGCTAGCTAGCATAGTGTGCAGAGGTTTAGTGGCAGAAATCTTAACAACTCATTTCTTTAGTCTGTCAACTAAAGATAAATCCCTTCAAACACCAACGCACAATTAATCATCACCATGGAAGAGTTTTACATTTAGGCAACTAAAAATTAGATTTTTTGGCTCTACGTACACGACACTGCAGGCATAGCAGCCCGGCTTGCTGCTGTCTCGGACCAGGAATGTTCCGTCTTTTTTGCCGCGTAGAAGCGCCTCTGCTTGGATGCGGTTAATGTTCCCGAGCTTCCAGGAACGCTCGTCGTGGTGAGGCAGGTCCTCGTCGTCGTCCACCATCGAGTATTGACTGGTGTAACAGAACCATCAGGACGTGTTAAGAGACAGGATTTGATCATACATGCTAATATACTGTACGTGATTTAGAGGATACTCACTCTTCCTGGTTCTCGTTTTTTATTCCCAGCCACTCGTTGAGCTTCTTTTGCCTGACGCCCTTCTGTGTCAACCACCTGAAGTTCAGAAGAAGAATCCGCGTGAGATCTAGGTCAGGAACTTTAAGCTCTGCTACAGAGGCTATGCAGAGTGGTCTTAGCACTTACATGAGGTACTGATCCCTGGTCTTCCTGAGCTGGATGAGATCAGGCTTGATGCTGTTCATCCTCTTGTCGATCTCTCTGTAGTCGGCCGCCTGCTTCTTCAGGTCCTCCTCCAAGCGACGCTTGCTGTCTACGATCTCGCTGATGCGGGACTTCAGCTTCTCGTAGTTCACCATTATCCTGTAGGGAAAAACAAAAAAACATCCTGTTAGATAACTATAAAAAAAAAACATACAACTAGAACTGCTCTCTGCATTTAATCGGGGCTCTCGAGTTCAATCCTTACCTCTGGATTTCCTTCTCGTTGCCTTCTCTCCTGAACTTCTCAATGTACTCTTTGCTGTAGCGCTCTTGCGTCTGACACTGCTCCTCGAAGATCTTGATGGTCTCATTAAAAGCTTCGATAGCGGTTCTTTTCATCTGGATCTCCTGTGACGTCCTGGTGTACTCCTCATACAGTCGGTCATACTCCCTGTTTTTCTCTTGGTACTGCAAGTGGTATTCGTGCAACTTCTTACCCACTGCTTCAATGTTGTCCTCTTTTACTACTTGATCCTGAAGAAAGGGATAAAAAGAAATTAAAGTTGGAGTCTGATTAAAAGAAGAAGAAAAAAAAAAACCAACACAATTTAACATCAACTTGATTGACAGGCATTACCTGTTGGTGCTTAGACACAGGATACAGAAGTTTCACATCTAGTTTGGGGTTATATTGGGCGAGGGACTCGTGCCGATAGTGATTGATCAGCTCGACCACGGAGTTGAAAGTCAAAGGATCTGAGAAACCATACTTGCCATCACGATGGAAAATTTTGATCAGCTTGTTGTTGCCTCCTTTCCTATAAAGGAATTATACAGATGCGCATTTAGAACACAAAAGATACAAGCTGAATAAAAATGGCATGCGAGTAAAATAAACGGTGTGCAAAAATTACCTCAGAGTAAGGGTGTAGTCGCCGTGCATTTTCGTGGAGGCGTCACGAACCAAAAATGTTCCATCAGCTGTGTCTCTTAGCTTCTCATTGACCTCCTCCCTATAATGCAGAACATAAAAAAAATTGGGTATAAGATGCTGAAAGGAAGCGCATCAATATTCTCACTTCCTGTGCACTGAATGTAAAACTAAGATGAATAACTGACAAAAAAAAAAAAAAAAAAAACTTGCCTTGAAATGTCCCCCCAGTACCATTCGGCGTCCTGTAGAGCCATATTGTTGTTCATACCGTTGTTAGTGACAGGCGTTGTTTTGGGTGGTTTCGGAGGTAGTGCTGTTGAGAGAAGAGAAGAGAGGGTTTATATAGGCGGCATCCATTAACATGCAAAAGACCCGGCTCCATTCAAGGTCAATTTACATATGAAATGCATTCGGACAACTCTCGGTCTACAAGCTTGGACGCGTCCAGGACGACCTGAATGGATCTTGGATATTATGGCATCCAAAAAAGAAAAAGGTTTACTGGCTGTGAATGTAAACAGAGTATGAAAGCCTGGGAGCTTGGGGGGGGGGTGGGGTAAGGAAAAATCTGGAATGAAGTTGAATATAGATATAGCAATAAATCAGAGACAGTAGATTTAGCGCTTATCATCTGCCTGAGTAACCCTCATGTTTTAATGCAATGACCCATCAACAAAAAAAACCTACTAATATATATATATACACACACACACACATACACACACACACACATATATACACACACACAGACAGACTCTGCAACGTGCATGGTATGCTGAGACGCTGCTCTCTTTCTCCAGCCATTGAGAACATGTTACATCATTGGTAACAGGAAAAGCCTGCTGCTGATTGGCTGCTGCGCTGAGTGACTGAGAGCTGTGGGGGCTGTGTGGTCTCCGTGGAGCATGAGGCAGAGCTCCTGCGAAGGGCTATTTTTATCTCCCTATCACCTACCTACTCTCTCCTTTGTTCACTTAAGCGCAAGTTGTCCAGCCAGCTCTAGACCTGACGCATCAAGAGCGCCTACATAGCAAAAATTAAGCACAAGATTTGGAAAAGGAGGGGAAAAAACCCCTTTAAAGTATATGCACACAAAGAGATTCTCCAGCAGAAGTAATACAGGATTAGCCGTCGGTGATACGGGTACAACATGTTCTGACATGTTCCTAGTGGACCCGGAGGATCTAATTTTATGTATAATGCGGATATCCTGTATCGATATTAACATACACACACGAGATTGCACGAACAGTCATGCAGAGACAAATTTCGATAGTGTAAAAGTCAGAATTACAACTATATTCTTTCAACAGACTGTACGAACACGCTCAATCAAAACCATTACATCACTTACCCTAGCCAATGGCGTCGCAAGACTGTTGCCAACCACTCCTGCATCATCGTCCGTACCGATATCGTTAATTCCCTTAACAAAACGACGCCATTGAGAATATGGCGTTTGTTAAGAAAAAAAGAAACGTTTCGTGTCTTCCAGTAATATCCACTTCGGTTTATGTACTAGGCTTGTTTCTCCGTGCCGCTAATATCGAACCGGGTTAGGAAACAAAACAGCAGTCAGTGAAGTGCACAGTAGCGCAGCATCTCTCGAATGAATAGAGGATGTGGTACATCGCTCTCTTCAATTCCTCCCCTCCCTCTCTCTGCCGGTTACAGGTCTCCTTAGCTCCTCCTCCTGTCAGTGAATGGGGTGGCTGAGACAAGCTCCTGTGCTGGCAGGCAGACAAAAGCTGTGCGCTTCTTATTGCTGCCGCAGAGGCACGTAGGCAGCTGCTACGTCAAGCACATGGCCGGGTCACAGGCAGGCAAAGAGCTCGCAAATGCCGCTTGTAATCCCTAGATGCTTACTGCACAGTGGGGAAAATCCAGCTGGCCAGAGTGTAGAGGGGCACCTCAAATAGCCACACTTCTTAGAAGGGCTAAAAGAAGCCACAGGAACGTGGGCCATTGTCCACATTAAGTTCTCTAATGGGTCAGGGAAAGCTGTGAACCCACAGAGCTTAAATACTGAATTAAAATGAAATGCTTAGGAAAAAAAAAAAAAATCGTACATTTTTCAGACTTAAATACTTCTCTGACTCTAACTGCAGGCAACTCGGAAGCAATTAGTGTTAAAAAGCGACTTCTTGGTTAATGAATAAAGTGTTGTGTTCACATGCACGCAGATGTGTTAAGGCAAGACCAGGATAACTCAAACTGGTTAACCCACTTTTCTTGACACATGCTCTAAACTTTGTGCTCTGTACTTATCAAACATCTGAGAGAGAGAGAGAGA
The DNA here is from genome assembly GCA_013621035.1 of Clarias magur. NCBI lineage: Eukaryota > Metazoa > Chordata > Actinopteri > Siluriformes > Clariidae > Clarias > Clarias magur. The sequence continues at coordinate 1,930,241 of QNUK01000004.1, read as the reverse complement.
CACTTAAAAGCATGAAATGGTGAATTTATTCTGAGCTAGCTGGGGAACGGGGCGTCAAAGGAAAGAACCTGCTCTGGTTGTTAAGTTAAAACCAGTTTAACTCCTTTAACATCAGGCTGTAAAGGAGACAACAATTTTTGTTTTTAGTCAAGATTTTTTCAAAATTTACACCTTTACTGCCGATGCAATGCCTTACATTAAACATGCCAGAGTGTTCGACACTTACTTTGTAAATTGTGCATGTTCCTGAGATTGTCACAAAAATCCAAGTGTCCTGATTGATCAACAAAATGCTGTAAATCCAAATTCAAACCCAAAGTACTTGTGTCAAGTCTCATTCCTTGAATTTAGCAATATGAATCCTTCCAACAGCACTCTAACTAGGTAACTGAGGCAGGTAAGGAAAAGGGGAAAAAATCCAGGCAAATCGTCAGAGGCAAAGTGCAACAGTCCTCGAGCTCTAGCGTTAACGACTGCACAAAAAAAGCGAAGGCTGATTAATGAAGGCTGGCCTGAGATGGATGGTTAATGATTGCTTAAATGTCCGGCCCTAGCACTCTCGGAAAGCCTTCTCTCACCGCTGTACTGGCTTGCAGGCTTCAGTCTTATGATTAACTCGCTCAGGATCAAATATTTGCTGAGCTGGACACTTTGTGTTTCGGAAAGGCCGTTTCGTCTCGGGAAGGCGGGGTGTCGGAGGGTGGACTGAAGCCCTAGAAAGCTTGTGTATTTTTAAGACAGTATGCAAAGAGTCGCTCGTTCGAAAGTTAAGGAGGGCATCATCAGCGCTTTCAACCAACCAAATCTAAGTGGCACTGTGGCCACCAGCTTAAAATAGCCCGTCTGTAACTGGGAGCAGACAGACACGAGCACACACATGACCAGACAAACATGATTACAAAAACGCATGTACCCTCATGCCCACTAACAACTACTGTCACCACAACTGTTTGTGCAGAAAAACAAGTACGGGCAAGTAAATCGAGACAAAGAAAAACTTGAGGCCCATGCAGACGCAAAGGAAAAAAACAACACACACACACAAGTCAAACAAGTGTTAACCAGTTATATTAAGACATCAGTACAGGTTTCTGCTCAGACCACACAGAGTTGCAAGATTTGATTAAAACTTTTTCCACAACAAAAATGTCATGTTGGACAAACTTCACATCTATTTTAATCCCAGGAATAAAAATAACTTTTTTTCATAGGGATGAAATGACACTCATTATTGGTTCTCGACAGGAAGCATGAGAACAGGATGTTTGCGCAAAAAATTGCAGAAATGGTTCCAGATTCCAGGCTGGCACAGATCTAAAAGTTTTAACTAAAGTGACTCAGTCTAGGATCCATCATGTGCAAATTACCCACAGCTGAGAAGTGAAGACAGTGTATAAATAGACCTTAACAGGTAGTAAAACTGTTAGACATTCAGGGCACAAAGTAGTACACACACCCCCTTCAGAGACCTCTCTCTCTATGGACCCTACTGTTTCACACGCGAAAGAAATGTGTGTGTGTGTGTGTGTGTTGAGGGGGGTGTAGTGTGCTCAGAGTAACAGAACCCCTTTATAACAGGGCTTGAGGAGGTGTGAGTACAAAGATGACGCATCAGGATGTGGACTTGCTCTGGTCTTAATCTAGATGCTCATGAATCACCGTGCATGTGTGTGCAAGTGCAGTAGAACTACAGGAAGTTTGTAGGTCAAAAGTTGTGCGCGTGTTGCACTGCGGAGCCTCCTGACGCTTTACATTTAACCCAGCAGACATGCTAATAATAGCAAGCTCTAGCCTCTGGTCTGTTGCTCCCATCCATGAGTCTCCAAAATGCTCGGGTAATGATAGGCCTCTTCCACACACTCCTGCGTTTAACGTGGTATTAAACCCACTGCAGTCAGCAGCCACTATGTTTAACAAGGCTTCTAAAGATCCAGACAGAAAGCACAGTTTACCTGGAGCTGCCTGGCTGCTGCTCCATTCACTGGTCACCAGGACTTCAACTATCCTAATGTGCGGCTCAGGGCTGGGCTCACAGCTGAGGAGAGAAACAAAAGAAGATTAGTCCACAAATCAGTCAGTGGAACGTTGACCAGCAAGGACAATATTATACAAAGCCTAAAACTAAAGTGCATTGCGCATCGCCAATTCTTAGAAGGGAAATTGTATTCCATCTATCTGAATTAATTAAATGAAGTTAAATGTCTATCCTGCTAATTTGCATCCACATGGTGGGACACTTCCGTCGTCTGTCTTTTTCACGTGTAAACTGTAAAGCTGTAGTGTGACCACAGGTGTGCGTACACGTCTACCTGGTTGCTTGCTGCCGGAATAGTGCAGGGCTGAAGATCTCGGCGAGGGCGCGGGCAGTCAGCAGGTTGCCGGCCGAGGCCTGGCACACGCGGGCAAGGTGTCTCAGCAGACACTGCAGCGTTAGCCAGTACTGAGGCGGCAAAACGGAGGAAGCAGCAAGTCTCCGCAAGTGCTCTGCACATTCCTCCATGCCCTGAACCTCTGCAAAGTTAAACATGCGACAAATCCATTTAGAGTTTGTTTCAAATACTTGAAATTAAGGACTGAAATAAACAGGACTAAAACCTGAACACGATTTCAATATCACTGCACAGATAAACAATCCAATACAGTAAGTCCTGAACTGTGTGGTATGGCATAATGCTGCTACAGACCCAGATGCAAAAAGAAGACTTATGACACTTGATTCAAACACTTTTAAATAATTGTGGAATTACTATATTCATTGCCGGAATCATTTAGCCAAAAAGTAAGACCGCCACTGTGTTAGGTAAAATGTAGACGATGGGATTTAAAACATTTAAATATCATTTTCTTTCCCTTTTGTGTATGTAAATACTATGAAAACTCATATACCGCACTCGATCAGTGAAATTCACTCTGACAACCTTAATGGAAATTACAACTACTTATTTTTCTTGTTGGATGGAAAGTAATTCAAAAGTGAGGGAGAAAAAAGTCTGCTTTTAATTTAAAAAAAAATGTTTAAAGCTGAAATGAACAGATCCATCACCGCATAGTGAACTGTAAACAAATAATAAGATTCTCACCCTTAATCATGTGTTAAGTGCACAAAAATAGAAGACGGGTACTGGTATTAGGGAGGAGGAAAAAAAATCTTTCATCAGTCAGGTGTAAAGTTTTGCTCAGGCAGCTCCAAAACCGCACAGTGATAATGTGTGACAATGACAGAGCAGAGAAATGTACTCTGCCTGCTGATTGGCTGTGAAGACTGATGCTGCAGATAAGTTCTCAGCCTTCTTTTAGGTCTGATTGACCACAGATATCCTGTTCTGTGCAACGTGCCGATACAATTATTAGCTGTAATCAGTGAGCAAAGCTCGAGGAGTACATTTTAACTTTTTAAAAAAAACTTTAGCATTCGAATGAATTTTTTATTTAAACATCCATCCAACATCTTTGCTTTGCTAGCACTACAGAATGCCATTTTTAAAAGTTAAGAAGATGCATTTAAACTGGAGGGGAAAAAAAATTATGCATGTTTAAATTTGACACATTTATGGATGCACTGAGTGCTTAGATGCGCAACAGGATACACAACCTGTCTTTTGGCTTAGAGAGGGGAGGGCTAGGCTATGCTGTAATCTCCTCAGAGCAAACAAAAGCAAAAGTGGTGAACAAAACAAAAGAACAATGAAACAGGGCCAGAACAATAGCACCACCGTGTGGCACAATCATTACATCATTGGTAGTGTGGCAGACCATCTCATTGTTCATTCATGGTGCAAGACACTGTTGTACACCGATCAACAACATTATGGGGTGTAGTGAATGACATTGATTAGCTCTTTACAATGGCACCTGGAAGTGAGCAGCAAGTGAACATTTTGTCGACGCAGGTGGGATGTTCCAGTGGTCCAGAGGCAGTTTAATGCTTTAGACAATGTTCTGCTGAGAAACCATTACTTTGACAACCCCCAATTACCTAAACATTAATCCGGAAAAAGAACACCCCTTAATGAAAAACAGTGCTCCTTGATGGCAGTGGCGTCTATTAGCAGTATAATGTATCCTGAAAGCTGCTTTAAAAAAATGCTTCAACACAATGATGAGATCCAGATACATCCATCTCTCAATCCTTTGAACATCTTTGAGATGGGCTAGAAAAACAAGTCCGTCCATGGAGGCCCCAGCTTGCAACTAACACGACTTAAGAGGATCTGCTACTGGTGCCAGATACCACATAAACCTTCAGAGCTCTAGTGGAGTCCATCTCTCTGCGGATCAGTGCTGTTTTGGCAGCAAATGTGTGCCTCGGTATTAGTCGGGTTGTCATTATATTATGGCTGATCGCTGTACACATGTTTGACGTTCTCATTCTCACCTTGAGCAACGTGTACCATCTCAGTGTAGATTGAAGAATGGACCACCGGCTGGGGCAAATCCAGCAGGTATCGTCTCAGACTGTCACACAGTGTCTGCAGGTCGAGCTGCTCCAAATCTACGCCGTCTAATTCAAAACACACAGGAACGCGATCAGTGATTTGTTTTGAAAGTAAAATACTTGAAGCTGTGTGTGAAAAACACCAATGCAAAAAAAAAAAAAAAAAAAAACCCTCCCTCACCAGCATCAAAACACTGCCGTATGTCCAGGCCACCTCCAGCAGTGAAGTTTCTGTACAGCGTGGGGTTGTCCAGGCCTGCCGAGAGGAGAGATCGTTTTATAACTCGTTATAGGCTCGTTATATAATCGTCTAAAAGACGACTTCTCAAACAGCATGCACGTATACAGTGTGTTATATAAATGTACATAACTGCATAATGGGGCACCTTATATAGTCTATTAAGACATTTGGGATTCATATTTAAATAAGCGTTACAGGAAATTAATCAATGTCACGACGACTAGAAAGTAGTTCCTGTTTCTACCTTGCAGCTGACTATATTTTCCAGTAATGAACTAAGGAACACATATGGTCATGTTGCTGCTGTAAAACTGTACAAGCAAAGCCTTTTTTTCTCCAAGCATATATACTTAAGTATATCGGTGTATAAATATATACCCCCCCTACACACACACACTTTCTACTTACCAAATATTAACATAAATATTAAATATAAAAAAACAAAAAAACAACAAAAAAAAAAAGAACTCGCCTTTCCTCTCGATGGCCTCCAGCAGTTTGAGCAGCATGGGCGGGCCCATCTCTGGAAGTGCAAACTGCTCGGTCAGATCTGGCAAAGTGCTGGGACCTGTAGAAAGACAGCATAGATTCAAGATTCATGAGTTTTATTTGTCACATACATGGTTGTACAAGTATAACAGTAGTGAAATGCAATTGCAACAAATTGCAGACTGTGAAGATTTTTAAGAAAGAAAAAAAAAGCCATCGCAGTCTTTTTACAACTGTGCCACATTTTCAATTAAACACCAAAGTGAGCTCAAAATGGAAGAGCGCTCATTTTGCCAAGAACCAACCAAAATTTTGTACGAGCCACCTTTATGGGGTTTTTGTACAACACACGAGTGCGACTCTGACGTGGCAACAGCGGCAGTTTAATGTGAAAGTGAGCGGCGAGCAGAAGGGTGTGATTAAGTGGAGAGTGGAGGTGGCTGGGGAAGCTAAACAAACCCGCTAACGGGAAGACTGGTGGAGGGATGAGAGCTTCAGATCTTGCTGCGCAGGTGCAGACTTAAAAGGGCTGTGGGGCCAGTGGGCTGCTTTATTTGGATTTGTAGGCCGCTGTTTCAGAATGCCAACGTTTCTAAAAGGCTCGACTGTTTGCTGTGTTAAAGGCGGTGTAGTAAAATGCAGGTGCTTATGAATGGACCCCCTTTACAGTTCCATTCCATATTTGGATCTTTTTTTTTCAGGGTGTGGGCACTAACTCATCCTTCTTGTGTAACCCCCTATTACTAAAAACATGACCTGAAGCCTGCACACTGGATATAAGCCTAAGTTTTTGTGTCGGTTCTATTTTTGTGTTGAAATTAGCGCTACGCACTTGCTCGTCCAACTCATAGGGGTCCTATTGAGGCAGGACACAGCAGGTTTCTTGTTCAGCAGTAATGCTGGTGAGAATCGCAGCCAAACATACTTGTGGGTGCCAATACTTTAATCATAGTGATACAGAAAGAGCACTGAAGTTTTGTGTAAGTGATTTTGATACAATAAAAAGACAAGTACTGCATGTTGTGTCTTTTTTTTTAGTAAGGAGACGAGGCTTGGCTTTAAGATTTGGATAAATTTAAATATCCCCGAGTTTAAAATCCAGCTGAATCAAGAAAATAGTGCGCCATATTGTTTTCTTGCATTGCTGATGTCTTCTTGAGAAAAGAACAATTGCATGGGTGGATACCAATGCTTAGTGTAGCACTACTGCTAATGTTTGCTCTGTCAGTCTCTAAACACTGCATGTGTTTGATTTGATTTTTATACTGTTTGAAGTAAGACACACTTAATTTGATTACACAATTCATTAAATCAACTTTTTTTTCCACAGCTGCCTGAAAAACCAACAAAAACTTTGTCTCTTTGAATTCGTCCTGTTAAGAAAAGTAAATATTACGCCACGCTTCACCCTTCTCTGAGCCACAGTTTCAGATCAATTCCAGCTCAAAGTTGAGGAGTACAGGTTGTTCGTTTTCTACGAAGCGTGCCAGTGATGTTCCTGCGCTCCAAGCAAGGTGTAACCTTTAGCCCACATGACATTTTATCCACCTTTACAGAGCAGCCAGCTGGTTCTCAGAAGTCCGATTCACACAAACCTAGGCTAAGTTTACCCATCTGCTCAGCTGGAAAAGGCCCCTGTGTAATAATCTTAATTTACAAAGTCACACTTTTCACTACCTTAGAGGAAAAAACTAATGAAAAAACAAACTCTAGTTTCTAAGATGATGTTTATACTTGGAGATACATTTCAGTTACAGTATAACACACAGAAATGAGGCCTGTGTGAGGCGTGGCTCTAATGGACCAAATCTATGGTTGGGAGCTGGATTGTGTTGCTTCCTAGAAACTAGAGGTGACCTGATAGTGTGGTCCCTCTTGCCGCTCAGATTATATGACGGCTATAAAAATCGGTGAAATGTTTCGGTTCATCCTTTCCCCGAAGTGCGACGTGCCATACATGCGATCATGATAATATGATGAACAAGTCACAGATATGACTATAACCTAGACAAAAACTTTCAACAGTACAATCTGCTACATATGTGGCTTTGTAGATCTAATTACTTTATTCTCCACTGCCTTCAGGGAAAGCAAGCATAAGCAGACATTGATGTCTTAATAACTTTGTGGAGTTGCTTTCAAAGTGGAACACGAAAGGCTGCACAAGGTTCTTGAACTACGTTTTAACACATGGACTTGCCATTTTTGTCCCTTTCAAAATTGTTCATGCAAAACATGCAATCGTTCACATTAATCATGAGTGACCATACCTTTATCTGAGCTAAACAACCATCACAACTCCTCAGTATTAACTTTCTGTTGGTGATATAATAAAATCAACTTTTAATGCTGCACGTAGTGAACAGTTCTCCTCCCCCCCCTACCGCCCCCCCCAAAAAAGGGTGCATGTCTTCTTAAGGAAACAAGTGCCCAGGCAACCAAGGCATGAGCTCAGTTTCACCCCACCAATAAGAGAAGCTGCTCCAATTTTGGTTACCAGGGTAACAACGAGGCGGAATAAGGGGGCCTCATGAGCGAGTCGGCACAAGCCCGAGGCAGCTCTCTCATTTCAGTCCCACAAGGCGCAAGGAGACTAGGGCTGCATTTTGCGAAGTTGTGGCTTTAAGCTGTCGTGGTGTGTTGTCTGGATCAGACTGTCTGGCTGGACTAAAGATAGCTGGCTGAGAAGTAAAATTAGGGGGTCTAATCGTGTTACAGGCTTTACCATAAAGACAAATATAAATTTGTTTTAAAGGATGGTGTTACTTTAACTGTTATCAACCGATGAAACAAAAAAAGCTCACACACTTCTTGAGCTGAGTCATGTTTGACTCAAACATAAAAAATTATGCAAAAAATTATCCAATTCTGAGCAAACTAAATTTGATGGGGTAAAAGTGAATTACAAATGAAAAAGCAAGTGATGGGAGATTTTTAAAACGTGTTTTACACAGACATTCTGGTTTAGATTAAAGGTGCGCATGAGGACAAAACAAGAAGACAAACACTCGGGTTTAATTTTCCTACCAGATATGGAGTTTATGTGACAAACAAGGATGATACTACATGACAAGTTTATTTGTAACAGACTGTTATAGAGAGCACTGAAATTTCCAAAATTTCAGTTTTTTATAGGGTTTCTGAGGACATGATTTTTAAGTAAAGAAAATGCAAGTACATTTATGGCACACCCTTATCCAAAGCAACTTGATCTCATTACGCATCTGAGCATTTGAGGGCTAAGGGCCTTTCACAAGGGCCCAACAGGAACAACTTAGCGGTACTGATGTTTGAACCTGGGACCTTCTGATCAGTGCCCAAATGCCTTAAACACTGCGCTACCCCGACCTGTAACTAAACTTGTGATCATGCAAAGTTTGCGTTTGCACTGCAGGCTTTTACACCACAAACTCCCAGCCAACTTAAACAAAATGGAACACACTGAAAACTTTGCTATCTTTGTGCAGTCCTTCTTCAACAACCCCCCCACCCCAATGTGTTGCTATTCTGTCCATCAGACATGCTCAGCCTCCAGTAAGAAGATTTGCCAATTCAGCCCTGCATCTCTGGAGGCGGTCGGTAATGAAAGGCACATGTGTGCGCTCTCACGCACAGGGCCGCTTAAACACGAACGTTTTATTGCAGCTCCCAAAACCACGGCTCTTACGAAATAAAATAAAAAAAATGTAAAAAACCTGACAACCTGTCATCACACCCTTTTTTAATGCTGTTTGTTACTCATTTAGTTTGGGGCTGAAAAACGATGAAGTCTTACACTGTTATAATTAATTAATTAAAACGCTACATGAAAGTTCAAACTTGTCCAAGATGAAAAGTGGTTTTGGAGCTTGATGTCTTCTTCCACACACACACACGTGTACCTCAAACTATACAATGCTAAATCTGTCTTACGGAGCACTCACTGTCCAGTTCCCCGCACAACTGCTGCTCATACCACCAACAAGACTGCCGTCTTCCTCTGTGGCCTGAGCATGTGTCAGCGTTGTTTTTTCTTTCCCCCCTGCTCTCTCAAGGGTGGAGGCTGTATTGAATGTTGTTAAATGTGTAGATCTATTTTGCCATGCTCTGGGAAAGTGGGAGGACCGTTGAAACCCCCAGCTGCTCACTCCTGGGCTCAGGGGAAAGTACACATTCTTTGTGAAGCCCTGTAACAATTCTCCCTCAGTGAGCGCTTACACACAGCAGATGTTCAGCTGAGTGCTAAAGAGGCCCCTGAAAAGGAGAGTGCTACATTATCTCAAACTCCAGCTATGCAAAATGTACTCGTCTGCTGTTCCTTCGTTTGCTTGCTCTTTCGTCCGCACTTCCTCTTTTTCTCCCTTATGTAACAACCGACCCTCATTTCAGCCATGACTAAGAAAGTTGCAGTTTTGTCCAATGGCGTTGATGAACACCCCCACCCCTCTCTTAATTTATAACATGCTTTCAGTGGAAGAAATACGGTTCCCATGAACTGAATTACGGGAGCACACGCACAGCCACACACAGGCTTTAACCTCAGAAAAAAGAAGCATTGGCAAAGATTAAAAACTGCAGGGAAAGTAACTTGGATCAAGCACCTTCATGTCTTCTGCCTCAAGGCAACCAATCTGCTTTAAGCTGGTAGATAAAAGCTCTGCACGGAGACATGGTAGTTGCTATTTTAAGAGGAGACTGGAAAGAAAGGCTTAATTTGTGTGCGTGATATGAAGCACATAGAACCTGCATGGACTTGCCGTTCCAGCAAAATAGAAATTTCATGGATTTTTTTCTTCTTCTTTTAAAAGGCAGGAACAAACAACTTTCTCCAACTTGTTTATTGCTTTTTTATGTAGTTTATAAAAAATGTACTGCATTTCAGGCTTTACTTCATTAAAAAATATATTATGCTTCAAAAATATGCTTCAGGACTAAACAAGAAACATTTCTAAAACCTGCAATACGTGGAGCAGGCCATGGCCTTTATTTGCCCTCTAGTTAAATGCACATTCAGCCATGAACTTCAAAATCCCGTAAAGTCACAAGCATCAGATTAAATTTCACAACTCAACTTTTTTCCCCCCTGAATTGTCCTTAAGATCAGCTCAAGCGTGCCCAAATGGACTTGATTAGTCATCGTTTTCCTTCATGCAACATGCCAGCTTTGAAGCTCTTACTGTGCAGGTTCGACATAATCTCTCTGAGCGTTTAACAAACACTTGGTTGGTGGGATATTTTCATAATATCAAAAGTTGTCAGATGTGTGTCTGATGAATATTACAGGAGGACATTGAGATGGACTGATTATTAAATCCGTGCTGGATTTCAAAAGTACTCAATGTAGCAGCGCACAATGTTGCTACATGACACAGGATTCCAGCATGAAAGCTGGAGCTTTAGATACAGTCCCATGTCCAGACAGATTAAAAGTGCTGACCTGCCGTCACCTCGTTCTCTTCAAGGAGCGACAATATGAAGGCTTAATTTCACTTCAGACAGTGCCGCTATCATTATGGGGTGGTGCGTTCTACAGGAAACTTTAAGTAAAATCAAAATTCCCATGAAAGACATCAAAACTGTCAAAACAACAAAATTAAGAAAAAAGTAATCTGGTCAGAAATCATCGTCTTAGGGTCTAAGGATGGACACGGACAGGTGCAATCACTCACTCACCATCTATACCGCTTAATCCTGTATTCAGGGTCACGGGGGGGTCTGGAGACTATTCCAGGAGACTTTGGGCACATGGCAGGGTACACCCTGGACAGGGTGCCAATCCATCACAGACACACACACACACACACACACACACACACACTCATTCATACACTATGGGCAATTTGGGCAATTTAGCCTAACCTACATGCCTTTGGACTGTGGCCTTTGGACCAAGCACGGGGAGAACATGCAAACTCCATGCACACAGAGACCGAAATCGAGCCTGGCCGGGGATCGAACCCGGACCCTGGCAGTGCAAGGCGACAGTGCTAACCACTACACCACCGTGCCGCCTAGGTGCAATCACCCACAGGGTAATTTTAAAAAATGAATTTCCAAACATTTCATGAGGAAAAAAAAAAGTCATCACTTCCTCATTTGCGTGCATGAGCTTAGCCTAAAACACTCATCAACTTAGATTATTGCTACATCAGTGTCCAGAATGTGAGCTGTGCAACTGAGAAAGTAGGTCAGCAAAGGAGCTTAGTGTGAGTCCATAAATACAGAAATGAAATAAAATGAAGTGCTTTTCTGAGAGGACTGTGGGGGGCAATCAGATTTGGTGTTGATGGAGGCAACTGTGGCAAGTGACTTTGATTTCACAAGGGTCAGAGTAGAGGGTTTCTAGTAGTGTGGTTAAAAGATGTGGCATCTTTTTTTGTTTTGTAATGAATAAATTTTTTTGACTAATGGAATGTACTAAAACTTTTAAAAATTCCAAAACCATTACAAGTCATCTTACAGGCCCTGAATGAAAATGCGCATAAAAAGGAAAGCCGAATACGGACCTGTGAAATTTTTTATTTCAAAAGGCTGCAATTTATTACAAGTACTATATGCATTGTCTGGAATTCATGCAAAAAAAAAAAAGTTTAGAAACCTGCCTTCCAGTATGGAAATGTTTATTTGGATTGGCTATTTGTCAGTCATTTCATAGACACGCCCCCAGGGCCCCTTTACATGCTGATAATTAGTTACGAGGCGACGTTGCATGTTTATAGACTCAAAGCTCAGCTTTCAAGCTGTTGAATGTCCGAGAGCACAAAAAAAAACATTACAGTCTTTACTAACCATACCTCTAGTTACCATGCTCAGTCTAGCTTTGTCGGAGGAGCTTTGTGTACATAGATTGAAAAAGAGGCAGGTCTCAAGCATAGCAAAGAAAATTAACCACAACCACTAACTATTCTTCACAAACTGTACTTAAATGCACTTTAAAAACCATGGTCCATTAAGAGATTTTACACGGCCAAGATGACACCACAGCGCAATTTTTTTCAAACTTATTTATTGAAGTACTACTCTTCTTACTTCGGTTGTCCTCTCTTCATAAATTTTTTTAACTTGTGAAATGTTTTCAGTTTAAAAGCATTAAAACAACGTGAAGGTCTTGAACATGAAAAACTGCTTGAATTGTGGCACAGCAATGGTGCATTTAAGTCAAGTAAAACGAGAAGGGGAGCGGTTAAAAAAAAAAAAAGGAGCTAATCCAAAGTGAGGCAGGGCACACACTACTCCTCACTCCAGAGGCCACAAAAAAGGAGCACATTTGTGTTTTTAAAAGCTCAGGAGCCGGAACGGACTGGAATTCAACATCTGCTGCTCTCTGAAGTAAACCCATGTGACTTGGAGGGAGGGAAGGAGTGAGTGAGTGAATGTGTGTGTGTAAGAGAGAGAGCGAGAGAGAGAGAGAGAGAGAGGGTTAAGAGCAAGAACCCACTAATGCACCAAAGCTCCCACTTTCAACCCTTCCGCTCTTCCCCTAGTCAAACTTATACTTGGCTCCCTCCCCCAACCGGGCTGAGTCCCAGATACAAAGTATTAAAGGAGGGAAGGGAGAAAGAGGAGAGGAGGAAAAAAGGGAGGGGACAAAAAGAAAGAGAGCCAAAAGGATCTGCCAGATCCTTCAGTGTCAGGTAATAAATCACAAGTGCTGTGAAGCAACAAGAATCCAGACCCCAGGCCCCAGAGCCTGTGCTCGGCCCACTCTCTCCACCTCCTACCCGGGAGAACACAGAGACTTTTCTTCTCTCTGTGCCACAATCATCCTCGTGCCAAGTTCTGAGGCTGTCACTCAACACTGCCGGGATTCATACGGACAACCCTGACAGACCCTCGCAAAAATTTCACAATCACTTCCCAAGGAGACTTTGAGACCCCTAAGGAACTTGCAGCTGCATGATGGGATGAGTTTACTCATGTACAGGATACACACATCCTGAACCTTATAGCTCAAAACTGTACACATCTGCTCCCAACTTACTGCCATGTAATTAGTGCAATTAGCACAGAGGATTGAGAAGAGTGAAAGACGCACACCTTGGAAAAAACATTAATTAACGTGAATAAATGTTTTTTTAAGGCAATATTTATACAAATTAGAATAAGTGTCCTGAAATTGACTTGTGATTCATGTTTAGTGCTGCCTAAAATCAACATCCATCACTGTACAAATCACCTAACAACAACCATTTTGTAAAACTACAAAATGGCACCCATCATCCACTTATTTTTACACTTCTGAACTTCTTTAGAATGACAAGGCGTGGAGGGGGAAAAAAGTGCTAAAATGTACTAAAGTGTAAAGCTTAGTCATGAAAGATGGCAGTTATGGTGAATCTCTGCATACATACAAGTTTTATATACATTACTTAAAGAGACACAGTGAAAGACAGCATATTATTACACGAGAAATGAATGCAATTTAAGGAAGAACACATGACAAAGCAAAAAAAAAAAAAAAAAGGATGAGAAACTTGGTATTAGCTGTGAAAGTCTGGAGCACAACAAGAAGAGGAGGAAAAACAGAAGAAGCCAAGACAATTCACTAAACATGTATTGGTTGATTGACTAAGTGTGGAATTAAGTTAAGCCTTTGTCACATATACATTACAGCACAGTGAAATTCCTTCTTCGCATATCCCAGCGTAACTGGGGTCAGAGCTCAGGGTCAGCCATGATACAGAGCACCTGGAGCTGATAGAGTTAAGGGGCTTGCTCAAGGGCCCAAAAGTGGCAATCTGGTGGAGCTGGGGCTCAAACCGCCGACCTTCCAATCAGTAACTCAGTGCTTTAACCCCCTGAGCCACACCTGCCCCTAATTAGTATGCAAAAGAAATTTTCATAAAAATTATTTTTTAAAAAAGGCCCGAAGGCAACAGCTTCCAAAAAAACAAAATATCTTTCCAAATGGAGGTTGTGGTACTCTGTCTGACTGATAGAGCCTCAAAACAGCACATTTAAACCAAACATTTCCACCAACTAAATAGACCACACAGAAGCAGGAAAGACACATGGACCCGTGGTACACCGATTCACTGCCGTGATTACTGTTGCAATATTTCACATATAATCTAATGTTCTGTGTGCTAACTCGAGCACATCCAGTCACTTCGGCACCATGGCAACAATGTTTGTCTCTAATCAGAACCTAATGCATCGAACGGAGGAGGGAAAAAAAATAAAATCAGTGACGCACCGTGCAGAGCGCCGGCCCTGCACGACGTGTGCACTTTAATTTGTTCAATCTGTCGAAGTGGAAGCTGCAGTGGTCCCCGAGAACACTTTTAGAAACAGTAATCATTGCTTCAAGGGCATGTAGATGGTCTGTGCTCGCTGTGCCGATACAAGCTACCTGGTTAATCAATTACCAGCTTTAAGGAACTAAACCTATGCCAAGACAGCCACGCTCGAAGGGTATGCGGAAACTTTTCGACTTAAGCCAACAAAATGTACACACAAGAACCGAAAGTGTTCAAAAGATTGGGCTAGCAGTGCTGCCTGTTGCCAATTGGCTACAACACTGAACACACAAGCTGGTTTTACGTGGATCATAGCGATTGACAGCATTAATGAAGATTCATAGTTTAATATTCGTCCTGACAATTCTTTTCCAACACTGTTGATAAACAATTTTACCTGTGGATTTTTTTTGTCTCATTGACAAAGGGACAATGGTTATCTAAGCTTTTCTTGCATTCTTGCACACCATTGATCTCAAGATGGTCAAGGTGACTCTCATGCTGAGGGAAAATGGACCCCACCCCAACAAGTTCCTTTAGCACATGTTTTGGCCATCATGTTTCGTGAATGTGCAGCCAGAGGGGGAGGTGTGAATATAACACTAAATAGACAGATGAATATCTGCTGCTCTCGACCACCTACAACGCCAGAAATAAACTGTATGAGCAGACAGCACATAATGTGAACAGGCCTTTATTTGAATCTGGGCTCAAGGTAAAACAACATTCTGGAATAAATCACAGAATATGTTAAAAGTTTCTAAGGTGGAATAGCACCATAAAGGCAGCTTTGTGCAATTTGGACAAACGGATTATGCAAATAACGCCCTTCTGAAAAAAGAGTTGTCCCATTCTCACCAAAAGGTCCCAGGTTCAAACCTCAGAACCATCACCATTGGGCCGTTGAGCAAGGCACTTAACCCTCAACTGCTCTGATGTAGAATAAGATAAAAATGTAAGTCGCCCTGTAAATAGTGACACATAACTGCCATGAAGCTGATTTTTTATGTTTAATGTTAATCCTCCTATACCACAACAGTTTAAGCAGCATTTTGTGGCCATCTGAAGTTAATAAGAAACAAAACCTAGTTTGTCTTGTTACGAATAACGGCCCTGACACTGGAGATGCATTCCATATTTAGTACATAAATACAGTCATAGGGTTGCAACTAACGATTATTTTGATAATCGGTTAGCTGGCCGATTATTTTTTTCATTAATCGGATAAAAACTAAATGCTTCTTTAATTTGATGTTTTGCTTATAACTATATAAAACCATAAATCAGGTTATTAGTTATGTATAAAACTAAAATTAAAAAAATAAAGCCACATATAGATTTTAATGATCTTTAATTTTGACATTTTAAACCTTAAATTAAAGACAAAGTTTGTTTTTGAACAGTAAAACTCCTCTAAATATCCAAAATAATAAATAAATAAATAATATAATATAAAATAATAAAATATCCAAAATAAATAAATAAAAAAGCTAAACAATTGTTGTACTCTTATTATATTGGATGGCATCTGTTATCGTGGCTGCTTGTTGTGGAGTGCATGGGGGATTTCTTTTTTTAATTAACTCACTTGTGCTGAGACTGATGCCTCTTTCTAAAAAAAATAAAAATAAATAACAGCATTTGAGTATGCCAGGTCAGGTTTTTAAATTTTTTTTTACAATAATTGCAGATATTGCCAGCTGATAGAGAAGGAACAGCCAATCAGAAGTAGTGTGTGGAAGTCTGTGATTGGCTGGTTTTGTGGCAGTTTTGTAACACTGGACAAAGTTGAATCGAGCGCGCCCAGAATCGAGAAGTCACGCGTGCGCGGAGAACATGTTGAGCGAGCAAGGGAGACATTGCACGCGCAGAATTGAGCTGTTGAGCGCGCAGACACTGCACGCGCATAGAGTGCTTTGTATGCTCTCAAAATGTCGAACCGCGTGCTCAGAATTGTGGCAGGAATATAACACCATAGGCGCGCGCTTTTTCCTGCAGACGCTTCTGTAACCTCCACTGCGCGAGCGGCTGTGCATCTGTGTGTATTTGTGCATCTTGTGGTTGTGCTCCTCAGTAACGTGAGCAGTCCAACTAATCGATAACGGCATTCGTTGACAAATTTCATTATCGATAATTATCGATTTTATCGATTAGTTGTTGCAGCCCTATACAGTAATAAGACTTCTTCCGATAAGACTGACAAACTCACTCACCTGCTTGCTCACAGTCCGAGTCATTCCTGGCTGGCCCGGGTGCCACAGGAAGAGGTCTGGGAGGCCGCGGCTTTGGGGTCGGAGGAGAAATCTTTTTCTTCCCAATGAACTCCACATAGGTACCAGGGAAGTCCCCCTTTTCCTGAGTCATCTCATTATACCCGGGAAGCCAGCCTATGTCCTCCGGCCTCTCTGCCAGCCCTTCACTGTAGCCGAGTGCCAACAAGGCGCCTTTACTCACAATGAGTATGTCCCCGATGTGCAGATCAATATCCTCCTCCCTCTCCTTCTTATAGTCATATAGTGCTCTGTACTGATATCCTTCTGCGCTCATCTTGTTATCTTAGAAGATATAAAACAGCTAGGTTTTATACCTCAAATTTACAATAATTTTTTCTCCTTTACAAACCACCTGAGTAGCAGCAGCACCAAGAAATTTATCTGTGGTGGAAACTTTTTCTCTGAATCCTATCGATTTAACAAGACACCATGGTGCAGTCTTCCTTCTGCAACAGTCCAATCGTTTATGTGAAACTGATTCTCCAGTGATCTAAAGGAGCCTCATGGTGCATTAGACATAATGTTCCCATCAGGTCTGCTCCAGAGTTTTGGCCAAGGCAAACACCACCTGCAATACACACATACAAGCTTTTTTACTTAACACTGCATGTTACACACAAATTAAAGGAAAAACCTAAAAAGGTGTCAGCCATGAGTCACGAGAACAGCTTTAATGCATATCGTCATTAGATTTTCTAACGCTCTTTAAAAAAAATATATATATATATATATATATATATATATATATATATATATATATATATATATATATATATATATATATATATATATATATATATATTCTGTCGTCTGGTGTTTGGATACTGGAGGTATTTAATTTGATTGTGTTCTTGTAAATGGCACAGCCATATGATAAGATTTACATAATTTCTATCATAACCAAAACATTTAGTTGATAGGCACTTGTGCCAGAAGTCAACTTGGACAGGATATCATCAAAGATAAACATGATCATGAAGAGGAACGTGTTCATGACGTGATAAGAGAGAGAGTGGACGTAAAGTATGGCAGAAAAAACAACTTTGTCACTATATGTTAACAGAACCTTAATCGTATAGAAGATTGAGCAAATAATTTTAAAAAAATGTTGCATGCTAAAAAAACTAAACTCAAGTTGCAATTTAAAATGCACCATTTGATTCTGTGTCACATCTGATAATGATGAAACCTGTACAACCAACCAAAGACATCAACATGTATTTTGACCTAATGACATGCAAATTTTCTGACTAAGTCCAGAATCTCTATTTATTTAGCAATCAAGCTTTGATGTTTCAGTTTTTTCAAAACAGACCTGAATTTATTTGCTTACACCTTTTAAAAGGAGAGAGAAAAAAAACTTAGAATGCTTCAACATTCTTTATCCATCAGATGCATAAATGTCATCTCTTGTTTTGAGTTAAAAATGGTGCATTTTAGTTACATAAACCTTCAGGTATCAATTTAATGTACTAGAATCCGCTATGGCGCCATACTGTCCATAAAGTACACTGATGTGGTGTGCAATAGTTTATATACCATTTATAGCACATTATATAACTTATAGAAGAGCAAGAGCAAAAAAAAAAAAAAAAACAGGATGAGAAACGACACTGCAGGAATGAGAAACATACTCTCCATAAAAGTGCACGAGATATGGCGTGCAATACCTTTTACAATCTTTATATTATTACATAACTTACAGACTAGAGAGAAACGACCACTGTAGGTACAAGGGCACTAGATGTGGTGTGCAATAGTTTATACACCCTTTATATATTATTATATAACTTGTAGGAGATAGAGGGGGCAAGAGTAAGAGAGAGGAATGAGAATGAGATCCATACTGTCCATACAGTGCATAAGATGTGGTGTGCAATAGTTTATTTTGCTTATTTTAGTTTGTTTTCCTTATATAATATTATCATGTAACTTCTAGAAGATGAGAATGAGATGCAGGAATAAAGTGGAGAAGCATTATATAACACACACACAATTGTAATACAATATTTGATATAAGCATGCATTACATACCAAACTTTTTTTTGTGGAAATTTTGCAATAGATACTTCAGTACATATGATAAGTGATGTGCAAAACATTCAGAGATACATATGGATTGCGAATAAAGTTAACACTCTTCATCGTCAATCGTGTGAAACATGGAGCTAACTATTAGCTATGGTGCACGGGCGCTCACCTTACTCGGAACACGACACCATTAGTGTGTGTACAGACTTTATTAACACAATCTAGTTATGTGTGTGGACGGTGAGAGTTTCGACAGACTAACAATGAGACACACAAGTGAATATATTACGCTGTATCAAGAAGCCAGCCATTCCCAACCGCGCTAACGTTAATCCGTGCACGAGCTTCTCCTGACCAACGGAACAAACTGTTCCCAGTCCATTCGAACAAACTGAGGCTGTTATTTTAGTTAAAAGGCTCAAAACGATCAAATAATACGAGTCAAGTGTTAAAGTACACTCGGGAGTAGATATCTAACTGTGTAAACGCATCCTTAACACAACGAAGCGTCGAAAACTTACTTTGGCAAACTTGTATGGAGTCCGGTCGGAGCAGGGCCGTGAAAATCCTTCCTTCCTTTTCCTTCGCGTGACAAAAAAAGTGTAGCTAACGACGGCTAGCCGTGTTAGCTCAACAATACGGTTTTCTTGGGGTGAAAAAGAAAAACAGCGACGAGGCTCTGGTTTAACCAAAAGAAATCCACTCCTGGTCGAAATAACCGGCAACGGTGAAATAAATCCCACTGAAACACCGTGTTTTACACTAATCTCTCCAACTCACAGACGTGGCTCGTGCGCTCTATTATCACCGACGACTCCGCCCGAGTGGCTTCAGCACGAGCGCGAGCCGATTCCCAGGCACGTCGAAACTCAACCACGTCAATCAAACAAAAACCCCGCCCCCTAAAGCGATACTCTCCACCCCTTTTTTTGCCTTGTCACGCAACTTCTTGGCTCATGGCGCTTTCCCAGAACTGCGCATGCGTATTTCGTCAACACGAGCAGCAATGGCGCTGCTTGGTCTCCTGACCGCGCATGCGCTCATTGGCTTTATTTATATATATATATATATATAACAGGAACAAACACAGCATTGTTTGGAAATGTAATCAAATCCAGTGTATTGCTCTGTGCAGAAGATTAAATGTGCCCAGAGTCATCCGTTCATCCGTGATGCATTTTCAATAGATTTTAATTTCTGTTTTGTGCGAATAAAAAGTTTTATCAACATTGCTGAGCTTTAAATGACACAACAAAGATGATCTCTTGCTGTAATCTGGTAGATTTATTTGAATAAGTTCATAACGCTGCAGATAAAAAAAGACTATGAGTTGCAGATCAGGCAGCATGGTGATATAGGTGAGATCACTGTCGCCACGCACCTCCAGAGTCGACGGTTCAGTACTCGCCTCGGGGTCTGTGTGCATGGAGTTTGCATGTTATCTCCGTGCTCACTTATGCTGACTTGTCTCTTTCTAAAAATAAATAAATAAACAACAGCATTTGAGTATGCAAAATACAGCATTTTAACAATAATTGCAGCTATTGCCAGCTGATAGAGAAGGAACAGCCAATCAAAAGTAGTGTGTGGAAGTCTGTGATTTGCTGGTTTTGTGGCAGTTTTGTAACACTGGACAAAATTGAGCAAGCGTTACAGGCAGAGTCGAGTTCGCACAGAAAATAAATGTTGCTTGAGCATGAAGGCAGAGTCGCGCGTGCACGGAAAACATGTTGAGCGAACAGGGGAGCGCGCACAGAATCGAGAAGTCGCGCGTGCGCGAAGAACATGTTAAGCGAGCAGCGGAGAAACTGCACGCGCATAAAGTGCTTTGTCTGCTCTCAAAAGTTAAACCGCGCGCTCAGAATTGTGGCAGGAATATAACGCCATTGGCGCGCGCTTTTTCCTGCAGACGCTTCTGTAACCTCCATTGCACGAGCGGCTGTGTATCTTTGTGTATCTTGTGGTCGCGCTCCTCAATAACGTGAGCAGTCCAACTAATCCATAACGGCATTCGTTGACAACGAATTTCATTATCGATAATTATCGATTTGATCGATTAGTTGTTGCAGCCCTAATTTAAATACGCAACGATGTTCAGTGTGTAACAGTTGCATAAAGTATCTACTTTTGTTCTTGGTAAAGGTGTACTTTATTACCAGTTTTGTCTATGTCGCTGTCTTTGTCTATCTTGTTGCACTGTCTAACATCTGTAAGAACAAGATGCAAATAATGCCTAAGTTATCTTTGTATATTCTAGCATACTCAGCCTCGTCTCTGATGATTACATTGCACTTTTCTCTGACTTCTCTAAAGAAATTACAAAATGCATTACATCACAGCACTGTCGAATTTTAAAATCTAACTGTTCAGAAGATGTTCATTAATTTTCAATACCAGTGACATGATCGACTATATGTGCAATGTAAGGATAAAATAAATATGTAAACATGTAATGGTTGATAATGTGGGATTAATTAACATTAATTAATGAAGTCAAGACGTAAATGTCAATAGGTTTTTAAACAAGGAACTTCAGGTCTTCAGGAGTACATGATTTTTTGGTTTGATTAACTGAATTTTTGAACTGATGAGAAAACTACGGTGGCCGTGAAGTGCAAAACAACTTAACAAAACCAAAAACAAAATAACATTCAAAGACAAAATAACAAATTCAAAACCAAATTAACAAAACCGAAAACAAAATAACAAATTCAAAACCAAATTAACAAAACCGAAAACAAAATAACAAATTCAAAATCAAAATAACAAAACCGAAAACAAATTAACAAAACGCAAAACAAAATAACAAATGAGTTTTGGGTTTTGTTATTTTGTTTTTTAATTTGTTATTTTGATTTGGGTTTTGTTATTTTGTTTTTGAATGTTTTATTTTGATTTGGGTTTTGTTATTTTGTTTTTGAATGTTTTATTTTGTTTTGGGTTTTGTTATTGTGGTTTTTAATTTGTTATTTTGTTTTCATTTTGTTAAGTTGTTTTGCACTTCTCGGCCACCGTAGAAAACAGCTCTTAATTGCTAGAACTATTGTATATCCTGTATACAGCATTACAGGGGGCCTGGAGCTTATCCCAGGAGATGTAGGGCACGTTGGACCGGGTGCCAATCCGTTGCATACACTAAAACACTATGGGCAATTTGGAACGCCAGTTATGTCCTGTTGGAGGAAACCGGATCACCCGGAGGAAACCCATCAAGCACAGGGAGAACATGCAAACTCCATGCACACAGACCCTGAGGCGGCAATCAAACCCGGACACTGGAGGTGTGAAGCGACTGTACTAACCATTAAGCCACCGTGCACTGTCCTGTCTTGTAGGCAATCTAGAAAATTAAATGTATCTATAATTAGATAAAAGGCATAAATTTGTGAATTTTGACAAAACACTCCAGTTCAAGTGGTATAACACACATCAGAACATCCTGTTATGGGACAATAATCTACTCTGGGGTTATTTCCTATCAGGTTATATCACACCACCCATGCCGTGGATTATTTTCCCATAAGAGCATGCCATGTCGTGGTTTATTCTTTAACTGAGAAACTGACTGCGTTAATGTCTTCATATGAATATTTCATGTTTACAATTGTGTTACAGAATTCTGCTCATTACATTATAGATGTTTTCTGTAGGGGCTGGTTAATAAAATGACTGATAAATGGATGCTTTAAATATCATTATTAGGGTTACTGAAGTGTACATGCATGCACCAGGTGTTCCCAGGATAAACCCCGGAATAATTCACGAATAAACGAAACCAAAAGAATTCTTCCTGCTCCGAACCATTCCCTATCAACTTTCTGTACTGTATGTATTGTACAATCTACAGATCACATGTTCTGGGGCATTGCTCTAGTTTCTAGTATACTTTTAAAAAAAATCCCAGGAAATAAATAAATAAATAAATAAATAAATAAATAAATAACAAGCTTGTTCATGCAACATAGGCTGCATTGTAATGACCTCTGGAGTCCCCCCCCCCCACCATTTCCCCTAATTAGATAAAGCTGAATGAGTTTAGTGACTCCTTCGGTAAAGTGCAACACAGAGCCTTCACAGAAAGGAGCATGTGATGTTACGATCAGTTCAGTGAAAGCAGCCTTAAAGCGGTCCTCTCTCTAAAAAAAACCCACGTTTGAAACATGGACTGGGAATCCGAGTTTGAAAACGGCTCCCTGTGCTGCACTGTGTTTTTGAGGTGTACCGACCTGCTATAACAGGAAATTATTGCAGACGGTGCAATACATTATGAAGATAAAGAGTGAATAAATGAATTGCATTAATAAAATAACCAAAGCGACAAACAAGAAAACTTGCCACCTGGCACAAGGGTGCACTCAGAAGACTCTTTAAACGTATATGTGGCCTGATCATGTCTCTGCCTAGCTATCCTGCAATGCTGCTCGTGTACAGGAAATGCAGCTCTCTAAACACGAGAAAGTAAGAACTCACGCTATAAGAACACTCAGTGTGAAATTAAAAAGGGGAATTAATGCTCAACAGCCAGTGCGAGAGTGTGAGAGGGGAGAACGGGGGGGTTTGAGGGTGTTCTGGGTGGTGTTGATGTCGAAAAAAAGCAAAAACGTTGCACATCAGCTGTTGCTCTAATCGACTCGGTTAATGTTCTAGTACGGCCGAGTACACCGACCTGAAAATACAAAATGAGATCAAGTAGTAATCAGTAGGATCGTGGAGAGCTGCTTTGCGACAATGTCAATTGTTAAAAGCGCTCTACAAATCAAATTGAATTGAATTAATTCTTGAGTAATATAAAATGGTGAGCAGGTAAAAAAAAGACCTTCCCAGGAAAGCAAGACCAAGACTGACCTCTGCTACGGAAGAGCAGTTCATTCAGAGTCACGAGCCTCAGAAATCACCAATTAACAACCAGCACCTCGGATTAGAGCCGTTATGAAGAATCTACAGAGCAGAAGTAGCAGATACATCTTACTATCAACTGTTCAAAGAAGATTCTTGTATATTTTGGATGCCTTCAGCATTGTTCTACAGTTCAATTCAATTCGATTAAATTTTATTTCTATAACGCTTTTAACAATGGCCATTGTCTCAAAGCAGCTTCACAAAAATGAAAAGAACATTTATGGAAGTGTGAGGCAAATGTGTCTAGATAATGAGATTGTCCCTGATGAGCAAGCCAAGGGTGACGGCGACAGTGGCGAGGAAAAACTCCCTGAGATGGCAAAAGGAAGAAACCTTGAGAGGAACCAGACTCAACGGGGAACCCATCCTCATCTGGGTGATGACGGATAACAGAAATGATATAACATCATGTGTGTTATGCAGCTGAAAGTTTCAATATGAAGTCCAGTTCAGCACAGGGATGAGTCAGCAGGTGCAGAGGACAGATGGGGTCGAGATCACTGGGAGCTCAGGAGCAGCACGTGTAGCTCCAAACCAACATGAAGCAGAATCCAGCTGGAGCTGGTCCTTCTCTGGATGCCTCAGGGTCCTCGCAGGGTTGGCCTCTGCCTACTGGAGCTGAAAAAATCTCCAGATGCCTCGGGATGGGTAGAAAAATAAAGAGCATGTGGAAAGAATTAGCGTGGTTGCCATTCAGGATAGATGTACTGGAGTATGAGGTTATGAAATCAATTATGTGTATGCCGGATTAAAGAGATGCGTCTTGAGTCTACTTTTAAACTGGGAAACTGTGTCTGAGCCACGAAGACTGTCAGGAAGGCTATTCCAAAGTTTTGGAGCTAAATATGAAAATGCCCTACCTCCTTTTGTAGATTTTGATATTCTGGGAACTACCAGAGGTCCGGAGTTTAGAAAGAAAGTGTAGAAAGAAATCAAAAGACCGCGGAATTAGAAGGTGTGTCCAAACCTTTGAACAAACAAAATAGACAGAAGGACAAGCATGTTATGAAACAATCTTCTGCAAATATGTTCCCGACTTCCTCTCTGATCTCTCCATGCTCCTTCGTCCTGATCGCCTGCCACCCTCTGGACTCAGACCATGCCAAGCACAGTGAGAGGCTGAACGACTTCCACACATATCCCATGGCTATAAATTAGCCAATTTGTTGAGCGCTATGAATATTCTGAATAGGCAGACAAAGGCAGCCTGCTTCTTGCACTTTCTGCAGAGTTGACACTGGCAGGCGTCCAAAGCAACAGCTGCAGAGAATCAATCTGCCGTTGCGTAACAGATCGGCTCAGATTAGCTGAATTATATAGCGCAGGCATCGTTGTTGATGGTTTATTATAGTTTATTACAAGCGTTTAAAACTTGCGTGCTGTGTACGTTGTATTTTCATGTACCCCAGCCCCGCTGATTAGGTTACGCAATGACAGTGAGCGACACGTTCAGAGGCCTTGTGGACAGAACGTGCTGTACAGTGTAACTGTATACTTGGCTCGAGTGAAGCAAGCTGCAGACACACCCACTGGTCAAACACTGAAAGGCGATTATTTCCCCACCATTTAATTTGCAGCATATGCAGTCTGATTAGATTTTTTTTTTTTGCATCTGTTATACAAAGCATATACATTACCTTAATTGTCTTTATTATGGTGCATTCATCAGAAACCCCACATGAGGTCTAAGGAAAGTTTCCATCATTGATGTTGCACTGGTATGTGTTCAGTAAGTTATGCAGCCGGAATCATCTTTCATTGACTCATCATTTACTCATACTTACATTCACTCATCATCTACACCACTTAATCTTGTATTCAGGGTCACGTTTTGGGCCTGGAGCCTATCCCAGGAGACTTAGGGCACAGGGTGCCAATCCATCGCACACACATACAACACTACGGCCAATTTGGGAACGCCAATTAACGTAACCTACACATTTTTGGATCGTGGGAGGAAACCGGAGTACCCGGAGGAAACCCACCAAGCACGGGGAAAACATGCAAACTCCATGCACACAGAGACGGGAATCAAACCTGGCTGGGAGGTGCAAGGCGACAGTGCTATCCGCTACACCACCGTGCCCCCACTTGCATAGTATAATACAATTCAAATCAATTCAATTCAATAGAATTTACTATAGTGTTTTTAATAATGGTCATTGTTGAAAAGCAGCTTTACATATATTTAAATATATTTAAATGTGTTTAAAAGTATTAAAACCGTAGTGGCAATGTAGCCACACACCTCCAGGGTCGAGGGTTCGATTCCCGCCTTGGGGTATGTGTGTGTGGAGTTTGCATACTTGGTGGATTTGTTCCCCACTATGTGAATGTGCTATTAGGGTCTATGACCCTAATATTGTGAGTAGACTCACCAACAGAGTGACTTTGTCAGTAGATTTGATGACTTTTTAGACACTATTAGCAATATTTTGTAAAGAAATTGCAAAAAGAAAACAAAAAGAAAAAAAAATGACAAGCAACAATTCTGGACACTATTTCCGAATAGAGTACATTAGCGTTCCCAAATTGTCTGTATTGTGTGAATAAGTGTGGGAGGTTTGGCACTCTGTCCAGGGTGTACCCCGAGCATAGGCTTCAGGCCCCACCGCATCCCTGTATACAGGATAAAGCAGTAGTGAGTATATCAGTGATTGGTAACCAATCACTTGTCACCATTGTGTCCAAACAACCAGTAAACTAGCGGAATCACATCAAACATCTCTGTTGTAGATTTTCCCAGTTTCACTCAGTATTTCACGTTCGCTCTTTGATCTAACTTGCTGTCCATGAAAAAAAAGCAGACGTGACCTGAATAACACCAGTCGCACAGCTCCCGATGTACAGTACACAGGACGATGACTTTTGGCACACTGACTTATGAATGGCGGTGCTCCCTAATACCACTTCATAATAATGTTTCAAGCATATCTAAATTTAGCACTTAATGTTACTATAAATGCTGTTTAAATCCTAAACAACCCCTGTTATTTATCAGATGTTTGACTCTTAGGTATCAAAAGGCCAAACAGGCCCCTGGGGGTTAAAATAAAGCATAATTTGGAATTTTCAACCTACATACACTGTACAAGTGGAGCATTTTGATCCGCAGCGAGCGTGTGGGTCTGAATCCCACATTTTAATGTCTGCGTTTATGAGTTGGCCCTTTGTTCTCGTTAAATACTTGGCCTACTTCAGTCACGCAGACATTGTAGACATATCTGACTGAGCAATATGACTAAAGCCCTTCAAATCAAACTCCACTGCAGATAATCAAATACGAAGCAAAACATTCGCTTTCTTGCGAAACCACCAAATACCACTTACTTTCCCTACAACACATCTTTCTTCATGCTTCTCTCCCTCTTTCTGCTCCAAGTCCATAGCATATTATTATTGTAATAAATTCACACATTCATGCCCGGCAGCATTGTCTGTCACAGTTCTCGCTCCGACATGTTCAAAGCTTTCTAGTAACTCCACAAAAAAAAAAAACCCTCACTAATCCAGGACATCCATTTTATTAAAGTAAACCATGATGTCTATTTTTGTTTAACATTAAGCATATACATATTGTGCATATTGTGTAAATATCAATTATAGAACAATTCCAGGAAGAAAAAAATTCCCTTGAATAAGTTCACCATTGAATCACACCATGCTGATTATATTGCAATACAAGATTCAGTTTTAAACTGTTGCCGGGTTTGACGACATTGGTTTCATACCATTGTAATGGACATGTCTATGTCATAAAAAAACTCATAAATTTTATTACTTTGGAGTACAAACTTACATTTACACATTCATACCTTGGGGTGGTTTTCGTAGCCTATCTACAGTACATGCAGGTGTGACTTGAGAAGGAGCGAGAAACCTGGAAGAAACCCTCAGGATGTAGACTGGGGGATGATGGAGACGTGCGGCGACCATGCTGCCTGCTTTAAAAAGTTACACTAGTAATAGCAAAAATATGCAAAAAGAAATTGCAATGAAATTTGCAAAAAGTTATAAATGAAATAAAACATGCTAACAATTGGCATTTACTCAATGTTAATTTAAAATGGAGGTGCTCAGCTGGATTTATAGTCTCATTTGGAAATGCTACGCCCGCTGCTTGTGATTCATTCGAAAGAGGCCCCAAATATTCTGTAATAATTCTAGCTAGGACGAAGCAATCTGAACAAAACAATCCACAATGAGCTTCTCTGTATATGGAGCTTCAAACAGGCTGGAAGGCCCCTGAGTGGAAGATTTGACAGAAAACGTCCGACGTGAATATGCTGCCATTCCCTGTTTATTGATATGTTTACCGATGAGTTCAGGAACATGGAGCGCCATCCATAAATGTCTGGCACCAAACAGAGATCACTTTCAGCATCACAAGTAATGCAATCAATTACACATATGTCAAGGTATGGTGAATTTTATTTATTTATTTATTTATTTATTTATTTAGGGGTTTAGATTGCTTCATCATAGCGAGAGTTATTATAAAAAAAATATTCTGGGCCTCTTTTGAGAGAATCATTCTGTATAAATGCACTTATTCATTCACTTATTCATTATCTGTAATGCTTATCTTATACAGGGTCACAGCAGAGTCATGTATATCTCCTTGACTGTTCATTAACTCAGAAATGGTGCTGATTTTAACCCTTAACATAACCTTAAGGAATAAATATAGAATTTCTCTTACAGGTTATATGTGACTCCCTATCATTTAAATCATCAGATGTTTCCAGATGCATGGCCTTGAATGACCACGGATATGCTTAAAGAAACGTACAATGGACTTAAGGCAATCCTACAAGTCATAAAAAGCCATAGCTCTGCTACGAACCTTTTTAGCATGCTCAAAAAAAAAGGAAAAAGTCCTTGCAGGATCGTTCCAGATCGCTGACGCAATGACACACCCAGGTAAGTCATGAGTACTTACAAGCAACTTCGTAAAGTATTTAAGGAGTTTTCCTTAAAGCAGTTAATGGCTAGATAATCTGAAAATCTTGCATGTACAATACCGTGAAAAGGTCATGAACAACCTGTTATTTCTTCATATTAAATTAAATTGAATTGAATTGAATTAAGTGGATTAAAAAATTGGAACATGTTTTACTTGCGACAGAGTGGAAAGTGCCTAAAGATACAGTTTAAAATGTGCTTATTTATGTAACAACCACAGCAGCAACCTCTTTCCCCCTCTCGTCTAGAGAACTATTCCATGGAATGTGGCTCAGAACTTTTGCACAGTCCTGAATATACAGTATGTGAAAGAATTTTTTTTTTTCATATTTCAAAAATTTCATATTTATGGATGACAGCTCCTGTCAGTGTCAGTGCTTTGGGGGTAAAAGTGTCATTTACAGTAAGTGTTGTGCCTTGGGGCAGAGCTTCATGACAGAGAGCTTTGTGCTTCTGCTTTCTCTCTTATGTACAGTAACAAGCAGCATTTTTTCATCTGATTAACTTCAATAGAGAGAGAGAGAGAGAGAGAGAGAGAGAGAGGAAAAAAACCCAAGGCTGTCGAGGAAAGAAATATTTATGGCTGTTAAAATGTCACTTAGATACGTTCCAACATGAACTAACCTGCCTCAAAGATATTCCATAACATTAAATTAAAAAGATTAAAAGTATTGTTTTTTCATTAATATTTCTTTACTAGCATTGGCAAATTCATCTGCGTCAGAGCCACAGAACGCTCTTCTTACAAATCAGTGTGGATTAAACATACATACTGTATGTAGTGCTGTATTTCCCAGCAATCCATGTTCTGGAGCGTACTACCAATCCATAGTACAGACGGCACAGTGGTGTAGTGGTAAGCACTGTCTCTAGCACCTCCAGGGTCCGGGTTCGACTCCCGTCTCTGTGTGCACGGAGTTTGCGTGTTCTCCCCGTGCTTGGTGGGTTTCTCCGGGTACTCTGGTTTTCTCCATTAGTCTAAATACATGCAGATTAGTCTAATTGGTGTTCCTAAATTGCCTGGAGTGTGTGGGTGTGTGTGTGTGCATGCGCTGCGATGGATAGGCACCCTGTCCAGGGTGTAACCCGCCTCGTGTATTAAGTCTCCTGGGATAGGCTTCAGGTCCCCGTGACCCTGAAAACAGGATAAAGCGGTGTAGACGATGTGAGTGATTCTTACAGATTTCAACAACATGGCTGCCTCCGTTTATCAATCATGTGCTGTTCAACTTGTTTAACGTTTAATTGTCTTTTACTGATACAGTATTTACAGATGTTTTTTGGAGCATGTTTGTGTTTTAAATACAAGAAGATTTCGATCAGGCCTTTTCTTTTTAGCATGTTAAACTCTTTTATATACTCAACTATATTCAATTATATTAGAAATAGTCAATAATAAATCACATTTTGTAAGCTTGAGTATCTGACATCTTGTTTTGATTTGACTTATCATGCAGGTTAAACTTCAGACAGATATCTAAGTATTGCAAAAGTTTCATTAAAGTCTATCCAGACAGTTTTGCATGATAAAATAATGTGGTAATAGATATTTTTATAGTGATTATGTACAGTAGGAGGGCAATCTGGGCTAGGGGGCATTTTAACGCATAACACTCGGCTCTCAATTGGGGTATTTTACACACCCTCACCTCGGACTGATGCGTTCTCTGATGTTTGCTCTAATGACCCGCCACGATTTTGGAACATATGAGACAAAATGCTTTTAAACTTCCAGCAGGAAGAATAAACAAACATTGAACTGTCCTTTGATTGATCATCTTTGTTTCAGTTTTCATAGTCTACTATTGGGGGGGGGGGGGGGGGGGGAGGGAGCCATTCTTGTGTAACTTCACTTCTACTCAACATTTTTGATTATATTCTGTCCAGACAGTTTTGTGTGAATTTGAAATTCTGGCTGGACAGACATACAGACAGACAGACACATTCACAATTTTCTGAGACTGAGGTTTCTGGTTCTTCAGTGTATGAAACGTAAAGATATAATTTAAAGAACGAGTTCTAAACAATGTACAGTCAAAACCTTTCTTATATATACAAAACACAAATTATAATTATATTAGACCATTTAATACATATTATGATACAGGATAAAATGTAGGCAGAATCTGTTTATTTAATTATACATTATTATATATATATATATATATATATATATATATATATATATATATATTTATTTTTTTTTTCAATAATCAGTGACATCATATTTGATGTCACTGTCTATCATATAAAAGAAAAAAAAAGAGTCAGCAAAATATTTACTCTCGTTACTATGCGTTACTGTATACTTTATGATTTGCATATTCAGCGGATTAAATACCGGAGAGATTCAAATAAGAGTTAACCAACTGATCCTATTTTCTTTCCAGCACTGAACACAACAGAAGATTTGATTAAACGTTTTTGCCTGAAGCTTTTGCACAATAAGACTGCTTTGAGAACTGACACAGATAACATATTCATTCGATTTCCATAACTGCTTTGTCCTGGTCGGAGCCATAAAATGTATCAAAGTTTAAAGAAAAAGGAGGATTTTGCTTCTGCATTGATTTATAGCCATAAAGTTTTAACGCATGACTCCACTCTTGTGACGTTAAGGTGAGCCTTCCAAAGCCACAATAAATAAATAAATAAATAATCCAGTTGTCATAACAGCATGGAAGGAAATCATTTCTATGTTTGTATGTTTCTAGCTCCATTAAAAATAATAATAATAATGAAGAATTTTTTGGGGGCTGTCCCGTAAACGCTTTATGTAGAATTGTCCAATCTGCAATGAAGTCTTAAATTCTTCTTTTTCTCTTTTTTGTACTTGACAATGCCATTTTTAAAAACCTTATTGAATTTACTGTACAACATACTATAGAATACACTAATAACAACAACGAATAATCTACGTAGTATAAACAACAATGAAAGTCTTTGTCATTGTTGACATACAATAGAAACAAACAAATAAACAATTGCAGACTCTAATATTTCATTACATCACATTTAGCTTTGATCTATATTTATCATGCTAACCTATAACCATTTATTTCTGACCGGAGTTCTCTTGTATTTTGTATTGATGTCGGACCACTCTGTAAAGTTTTCTCCACCACATCCCATGAAAATCTGGTCATTCAGTGCATTCAGGTGGTCAGCTGACTTGAGTTTATTGCCACATAACGTTGCTGAGTCTAGACCTGAGCGACTGAAGCAACCTGAGATCATAAGACTGTTTCCAGAGACTTGTACACTGGACACTATGCATGATGTGTGCATCGCTTCATGTGCTTCCCTTCTTACCCTGACGCACATGTTTTCACTCACAAATGGTTTCCTTATGACCACACAGTTCTGTCGTCCCTATCCCGAGTTCTCATCACATTGTGTGTGGGTTGAAATGCTCTTAGTTTCACTATTAAACAGGTAGCTATTTCTACCAACTTCACCAAGCGTTTAAGTGATCATGGTTATTTATGATGTTTTTTCCAACCACATTTCCACCCTGTACTTCCATGTTTTAAATAAAGAGTTAGACAGTTCTTAACACAATTCCAATAACATAAAGACTCTTCCTTAGTTGTTTTGTTTGTTTGCTGCAGGTCAATAAATTGACCCAGTAAGATCTTTTTCCATGATCATGAGGATACATACTGTATGTCTTATTGAGAAAGGAGAAGCTGTTCACTGACTGTATCAATTATTGTTCAAGAAATTGTTACAGCTGAGAAATATGACTCTCTGCCGTAATTATCAAGTGAAAGTATTTGCATATTTAAATCCAAATGGTGAGTTAACTGTTTTGGCAGGCAGTGTATTATATCATTTATAAAGGTTCTTTATTGAATGTTGAGGTTGCTATAAATACCTGTGTTCTTTTATTTTTTTAAATAAACTTTTTTGGTGCAAAAGAATTTTTAATGGCGAACTGTGGGCTAAAAGTGGGCTATTATACAATATGCCACTACTGTACGTATAACCATTAGAGGGCCAAGTCAAACTGGAATTTTAGACTTGCAGTTGTACTGTACATTCAAGCGAGTGGATCGCCTGATGCTTGAAAATCTTGTCTCTAACTTTAAACGTTGAACTGTACACACAATCATTAACCAGTACCACTTGCACATTACAGGAACTCGGCTGTAAGTTCTTGCAATGTTTAAAGCCCTTTTCACACATTAAAGGAATTCCTGGGAGGCCAGCGTTCCATACATAAAGCAGGCGTTCCAATCACGGCTCTGGCGTACTGAGAAAACTTTCTCCCTTTATGGTATCCAAACACTGGGATAAGTTCATTAGTGTAGCAGGAGATTAGATAGAGAAATAAATGGAGGTTTCACTCTCATAACTGTGACCTAAATGCTTCTTGTATTATAAAAATACTTTTGCAATTTTAGTCCCCTCCAAATTATTTGCTGTAACTATATTTTATAATTTCTATATTTAAGCTATGAAATAAAAACATGTTGATGAAGCATAGTGTCCTGGTTTTATGACCGGATGCAGATGCAGAACTCTAAGACCTCAAGTTGAATCTTGCAAAAAAAAAAAAAAAAAAAGACTCAAATAGCATCACACTGTTTCTAACTTTCCCATTCAGCGAAGTGAATCATACAGACGAGCAGAATGTAAAACATCGCTGTTGTTATGAGAAATCAGCATTTAAGGAATCGTGGCCTCCTGTAAGGCGCCACCAACCGGCTCTGACCTCAGGTTGTTTGCGGTCTTTGCTCTCCTTACACCCTGAATTTAGACGGGAGAAGGCGTTTAAAAGGAGACGAATGAACCGTGGCCTCAGAGAGAAAGATTGATGTATAGTAGGATTGGAAGACTGTGACAGGCAGACTGAGAACAAAGCACGAAAGGCGAGGTCCTGGCCGCCTGGGTCCTCAGAGGATGCAGCTTTTGTGGCTGCTCGGCGAGGAGACAAGGGCTGACCTAGTTCTTTCGCACAGGCACGTCTATCGCTGATGGGCAGATTTTTTTTTTCCACAGCAAACATCGCAGACTCGCTCAAGGCCTCCCTTTCAGATTGCCTCGGCTTCACGAGGAGGCACCTGAGATGACACAATGCTCCCGTTTGTATAGGGAAAGCGCAGCCAATCAGCACCCCCGGATCGTGCCGCCTCTCCAGTGCAGGCGAATATACTGTGTTATTGTCTGTAATGTGTACCCTTCCAAAGAGACAAAGTGTATGTGGCAGTAAGGACAACACCAAGGGGTCTTTTAGGAGATATGTAGGAGATCACAGGATGTCCGTTATGATGACTTGCATTTACAAGGTGGCTTTCATTTATATTAAATAATAATAGAGAGTGATCACGGTCTCTCAGTCAAAGATCATCTTTGTGCTGCGGTGCTTTTGAGAAACAAAGGTCCCATA
Organism: Clarias magur; assembly: GCA_013621035.1. Lineage (NCBI taxonomy): Eukaryota > Metazoa > Chordata > Actinopteri > Siluriformes > Clariidae > Clarias > Clarias magur. The sequence goes on along the minus strand of QNUK01000004.1, from coordinate 1,896,298 downwards.
TGAGGGAAAAAATGTTAATTCAGCGGCACAGTTCCTTTACTTCTAATGTTGAGGAAAGCTAACAGTTAACACATCGATACCATGATACTGTTCCTTTGCTGCATTCTCGGAAGACCGATCTTTCAGAAATGAACCCTTCTACTGTGTACGTACATCAAGCATAGCACTCTAGACGTTCCATGAAATTCACCTTCATGGATGACAAGCAAGCCAAATTGAGATCCTGTTTGGAGATTGCCTAAAGCTTGTTGAAAACTCATCAAAAAATTAAAAAAGAAAACATTTCTGGCTTTGACCAAAAAAAAAGTTATGTCAGAAGTTCTCTCCTTGGCAGAAATGCATCACTTCTCATCATCCTGAGAACACAGTGAAGCATGGTGGTGGGAGGGTCAAGTTAAGATTGATTGATCCTTTTCTTCTTGGTGGCAACCCAAAAAAAAAAAAAAAAAAAGCCCAGCCTGAGGAGAAAGTGCTCGAACCACGGTCCTTGTTAGCACACGGTGTGCGTCATGCACGGGTTCTGAACTGGAGTTAATCTGCCTTTTCATCTCAGAACATTTTACAGAGGCGTTCCGTTCCAGAGAAAGTCGTTCGCACGAACCAGACGGATTCTGACCTCTGAGTTCACGCAGATAGTCAAAAAAGCTCGGGACCTCCATGACATCATCATGGAAATGGTGGCACAAAATAAGAGCATGTGATTACTATATACAGGAAGAGCCGAATAATTCAAAAGGATAATGCGTTGTGTAAATCATGGTTTATTTAGTGCTTTTAATGCTGACTTATTTTAGCCTACAGCTTACAGTACGTCCACTTTTCAGATGAATGAAGCGCTATCTAAACAGCTGCTCTGCTGGCAAGTGAAAGCTTTCTGAAAGCTTTTCTTTTACAGTACATGTTTAAACAGGAATCAGGCAAGCGTTAGAATACTGTAAGCATCAATTTAATTTGCGAGCCAAAAAATAAAAGAAATATAGTACTCACGGATCAACGTAACAGCCTTATTTTGTGTTGAGTGTAAGTTAAGATTAGCCGGCTAACATGTGCTACCTGTAACACTAATATTCATAGCTAGTGGTCTAGCATTGTACATTCATGTCTATGACTAACATAAAGCTGATGTACATTTATTTATTTTTATTATTTTTTTGACCAGCCATTTCAATTTTGTTTAACTTCCCCTATTAAATATATATTTTAGTATTTAGTACCACGGGACTTATTTGCTGTTACAGTACATGAAGCACACTGTGGTATACTGTATGATTCTACCATGGTACATACTTTGGTACAACAGTACACGTACTACAGTATGGTACATGATTCTACAATGGAACACGTACTGTACCACGATGCTGTCAAAAATATTTTATGCATGTTTATGTTCCATAATAGTAATATTTATATACTGCATTATAGTATCATTGTACAGTATGTATGTATGTAGCATTTATGAATTACCATAGTGTATGTCGAAATCTATATAAATGACACCACAAGTTTTGACAGTGTACTGTGCATGCGCCAAACCAAACTGGCATGTCTTAAATCAAGTACTTAGATATCTACCGGTAGTTTAAACTGCACCATAAGTGAAATTAAAATGTTCAATAAAAGTGATGTTATGAACAGTTATGTGCCAGATTTAATAATCTACTTTAAAATAATCTTCTAATAAGCTATTTGTTCAATGTAAATGTCTAAAAACTAAATGTAAAAAACTAACATATCTAATATGGTACAGTATGTCCAAACATTCCTTATTAGATACCAGCTGATCTGTTGCAGCCACTGTGGTACCCAGTACTGTAAGTACCAAAATATTGTGGTACACACTATAGGGGTACACACGGAAGTGCCATAGTGCCTACCCTGTTACATATCATAATACAATGTCCGGGTTTGTAGTGAAAAGTAAACGCTAGCTCAGCTAATAGTTCTGTATTGCTAGCATGAACAGAGTAGAGACTTGCTAGGAGTTTGACCTGATTTAATTCTCCTCTATAAATCAGGGATATAATTTTATTAAATCCGGATGTTTAAGAGAGATGATAAAAAGCATAGAGACACGATGTCAAAAGTCACAGAAACCTTTTCTTTCATTCTCTTCAAGACAGCTAATCACGTCAGTGAACGCTAGCAAAAGAAGCGGTTTCAGCCTGCTAGGTGGTGTGTTGGTGAATACGCAGCCTGCACTTTAACAATTTTTTCAGTTTCTCCAGGTTCTCCGTCAAGTCCATCATATTGTAAAAGAAAAACGGTTCTAAAATGCTAGTCCGTAAAAATGGCTGACTTTTCTTTCCACATGATTTTCCGAGGGATTCCACAGGCCTGTGATATAATACGTAACTGCTGATTCTCGGACAGAATGTTGGGATGATCTAAGCAACCCTTTGATTAAAGCCTAGAAGATAAATCGCTTTGTAATTACAGGCATCTCCTGAACTGCTCTCTGTGCTCATTATGTTACCATGGCAACCACCAATCAAACATGTCACAGACATGGAGGAAATGGTAAACGTACAAGCATGGTAATGTATAACTGGTCAGATATATATGTAAGTATATATATGTATAGCAGGGTCATGGAGACCTGGAGCCTATCCCAGGAGACTTCAGGCATGAGATGGGGTACATCCTGGACAGGGTGTCAATCCAGTGCAGGGCACACACACACACACATACACACAAACACACACACACACACACACACACACACACACACACACACACACACACACACACACACACACACACACACACACACACACACACACACCCTGCAGGCAATTTGCGAATAAGAATTACACTAATATGCATGCCTTTGGACTGTGGACCATGCACAGGGTGATGAGACTTTTTGCTGCAGCAAAACATTTAATGGTGCAAACATTTGAAAGAAGGTGGATCTCAGCCCCTCGGAGCCCACTGCAGTCGTTCCTGTGAACATTCAGGGAATGTATTGCCTGATCCTTGTTGCCAACTTGCAGAAGAGAGAGACTCATCTGTATATGGGAACTGTGCACATAAGTGCTGACCTCGCTCCAAGCCATTAACATTTACATTTAGGCATTTGGCAGACACGACTTATCCAGAGCGACTTACATTTTTATCTCATGTTTGGGCATTTTCACATATTTGGGACTTTGAAGGAGTTCCTGGGAAGCCAGTGTTTCAGATGTGAAGTAGGCATGGATCCGGCGTACTAAGTATTGTGAATTCTTACTACCTTGATGGTATCCAAGGACTAAGAAAAAAAAAACGTCAGACACATATGCGTGTGTGTGTGTGTGTGTGTGTGTTTAATGAATAAACGGGGGCGGGGATTTTGATCTCAGCTTTTATTTATAAACAGCAGTTTCAGAATCCATAAATCCCGACCTGCTCATCACTCCTGATGTATGCACACATATCATGTACCCTGGGTCACATATCAGACGCTCCACTCCATCTCATGCCAGCGAAAGACTTTCCTAAAGCCGAGTCAAAAAAAGTGATTTAGAGTTTTGTAAGTTTACAACCTGTGGAGTATAATTAACTTTTCCATTGACGGAGCCAAGGGAAAGATCTTAAATTGATTTGACCTCTTCCCGCTGGTAAAGCGAGCCAGCTGCCCGGTTCAAGACCAGGCTCTGCATTTGATGTGGCTTGTCCTTATCTCGCTTGACTGGGCTAGTCGCTAAGTGGTTTACACACAGACAGAAGAAAAGGCCAGATACTACAGAATATATTACATTGCTTAACTAAACCGAAGATATGGTTCATGAAACATGCTAAACATTTCTAAGCCCAGCCCAAGTTATCATGAACAGGTTTTTTCCAGCCCTGTAGTGTCTGTGTAATGTAATGTAATAATTTGAACCGAGTTACATAATGATCATTTTTGTGTTTGCCTTGTGGTCAAATTCAAGCAATGCTTATACAGTCGAGGGCTGTGACTCACGTCTTTCTACAAATGTAGAATTAGCTGCTGGAAAAAAAAGTTTAATACAACAAATCTTTTTATTATTAATTATTGCATTTCCTCTCAAAAAATATTGTTATAGTAGGTAAGACGGCTGAGATGGTGATCATACAGTATGTCCATATGTTATGTCAGAATTTGTGTATTTAGTATGAGTTATTCAATAGTGGCTTACCCATGTGCTTAGGCTACTTTTATGAATGTGACATTTAGGACGACTTTCCAGTTCAGCACCTCTAGTGAAAAACTACAGCAAGTCCCCGACTTACGAATGAGTTCAGTTCCGGGAGCACATTCGTAAGTCGGATTCGCTCATAAGTCTGACAAAGTGAGAATGTAAAGCAATAAAAAAAAGGAATTCATTTTGAGCATTTTCCAAAATTAGGATTATTAATAATATAATAGGATTATTCATAATCGGCACAGCTTTAAAGGACAGACATTTTCTATCATCGTGCTCCCGGACTGATTCATTGCAGTGAATGCCGACTCATTTCTCCCGCACACTCCACACACACACACACACACACACACACACACACACACACACACACACACACACACACACACACACACACAATATTTAGACATTTTATAACATTATATATACATTTATGTATACATTCACTTACACACTGAAAATATTGTATATCATTGTAAATATTATCTAGTGCACTGCAGTGTCTGTTTTTTGTACAATAGACGTGAGATACTTCTGTGATTTGTTCGCATGCACGAATGTTCGTAGAACCGCGGTCCATTCTTATACAGAAATTTGTAACTCCAATGTTCTTAAGTCAGAGTTAAGCATTAAGGAAATTAAGCAGCTAGGAAATAAACTTTCTAGTTTAGCGCCCCTGGTGGACATAATCATAGTTTCAAAATGCAAGTGAGTGTGTGAAACACGTAAAGTAACCTGTTAATTATTGCATTCAGGTGGTTCAACCAATCAGACCCCTTATCCCCAGTGAAGAGCAATTTTAATGCTTTAGCATACCAAGACATCTTGGACAATGCTGTTCTTCCAACTTTGTGTCAACAGTTTGGTGAAGGCCGTTTTCTATTCCAACATGACTCCGCCCCAGTGCACAAAGCAACGACTATAAAGACATGGTTTGATGCGTTCGGTGTGGAAGAACTCGACTGGCCTTCCACTGGGGTTGACCCCTGACCTCATCTCCATTTTCACACAGATATTAATTCACTTTTGTGCAGAATTTGTTTTTTTTTAACTGTGCTAAAGTGGAAAGTGGACTGTTATTGTGTATTTGATTTTCATTAACCTATGCAGAACGATTTAAGCTAATCATGCTCATAAATATTATTACAGTACTTCATTACTTATTTCTTTACATACATTTCTGTTTGCTCATGCATAAATATTTGGTGGGTCCAGTATATCCAGTATGTAGGCTCTGCCTCTATATTGTATATACTCTTATATAATGTGATGCAATTAAACATTTGATTATGTAATTAGTTGGTATGAAATTTGTGTATTGTAAAAGAGTGATAACAGGGACTGAAAAAAGACAAACTCAGTTCAGTTAAAAGCCCCAGGGCGTGTATATATATGTGTGTGTGTGTGTGTGTGTGTGTGTGTGTGTGTGTGTGTGTGTGTGTGTGTGTGTGTGTGTGTGTGTGTGTATATGCGGTTCACTAACTGCTCCAGTGGTTGTGTGATAGAGTGATAGCGACCAAAAAAACAAACCAGACAGAAACTTTACGCATAGACAGTGTGTGAAATTGAGACACGTGACACCCAGAAAGATCGGGTTGAGTTAGAAAAACCAGAGCGTACAGAAAAAAAGCTGCTTACACACGGCAGTTTGCACATTACCCTGGGGCCCACCAGTGTTTCCTGCTGCTGGAATTACAGCAATGCTAGACCCAGCCCGTGCAGCAGTTCACTTTCATCTCATCCCCACTCCCTGCAATGCCCCACAGGTCAGCCTATTTTAGTTACAGCCACCGTCTGGATAGACGAATGTTTGTGTCCTTTGCGAGGCATGGTGCCGGTCACACTGCACACCGGGGCAACCTGAGAAAGGGAGGACGGTCTCAGTACGAGCCGCGGGCATGGCACAACACGGAGATGAAAGCACCATGGAACGTTCTGTGTTGAAACTGGAGCCTCTCTTTGCACAAGACGGCTCTTACATGTCCCCCCTCGTACATGTTGCTGGGATTCGATAACACGACAACACAAGCAGGAGGTGATTTTATGAGCCGGTGGGATTCGTCATGTGTCCCACCCATAGTGCATTTTAAGTGCATATAAGATTTTAGACATGCAAATGGAAATTAAATTCCCAAACATGCACCGTCATCCGACTCCCGGACTCACTCGAATGAAATCACGAGCTCGATGCTCAGATTCCCATGAACGCTAATACCGAATCACCGACAGGATTATGTTCTCAATTTATGATGCAAGAACATTGTGTTTTGACGGTACACGGAATTTCAGTTCCGAGGATCTGACGATCAGCAGTTTAGGGCTGTCACGATGTGTCTAAGCACAGACAGCTAAAGACATGCCATGCTGGAATGCTGAAAGCAAGGAGGAGATGTGATACTTGGAAATGCCTTGGGTTCTGAGAAAAGGAGGAATAAGAGAGTGAGAAAAAAAGGGACAAGCAGATTCTTTCACAAGCTTTTGTGGGCTCCTGCAGAAATCTTATTTAATATCTTTGATACAGGTGAAAGGACACTGAAGAGGGAGAGACAGAGGGAGAATAAAACAACAACATAAAAATGTCCACAGCAGCTGAGGACATTAAAAAGTGTCGGATTTCTGGAACCGCTCCTGCGTTAAGAGCGTGGAGCTGCATGCAGATGTGAAAAGTTATCTCTTACCTTTGTGATATTTTTATGAAAGACAAGGGAAAGGGTTTAAACAGTAAAGTAAAGACTATTCAGGACAAGTTTAACTAAGTTAATATTTGACATCATCATCATCATCATCATCATCATCATCATCGGTGTGGCTGCAGGGCAAAAAAAAAGAGAGAGAAAAAAAGACCCAGTCCTGTAATGATTCTTAATTAGAGCTTGAACATCACAAACTGCAATTTCAGCATAAGCATTTCTGTTGAGCAAACAGGAACAGTAAGAATATACGCATTATCTGTTCAAAAACATTAATTAAGTTGCCACTCATAGCTAGTTTGTCCACCCACCGCGTATGCACGTACTGTAGCAAACCCTGTGCTTTAGCTTTAAATGCTCTGTTATTCTATATGTGCTCTGGGGTGAGCTCTGTTGGTAAGTCATGTGACTTTCTTAAGACCTGTGTAATCTGTGTAATCTAACCAGGCCTAAACGAAGCACGCCACCCTCGCAGGAACGACTGGCGCAGAACACCAGGAAGTGCCGAGAGAATCATTTCATAAGGCTTAGATTTCACTGGGAACATTGCAGACGGTGGATTCGGGAGACAACGAGCGGGGAAGCATGGCTCGGAAAACTCAAAAGTGATTCCACAACGATGGACAAAAGATGTGAATAATCCAGTTTCAGTTCTAAATGATCAATGAAGAAGCTTTGAATTGGTACTCGTGTCCGCAGTGCAGTGATCTGGTGATGTCACCAGGGTTACTGCAACTTTTTCTTACACACGACAAGCTGCCAATCCATCGCAGGACACATTTACTCCCGGCAATCTGGAAACGGCAATTAGCTTAATCTATATGTCTTTGGACTGTGGGAGGAAACCGACCAAGCATGGGTGAGAGAACATGCAAACTCAATGCACACAGACCCGAGGTGGGAATTGGACCCTGGAGGTGCAAGGTGACACTGCTAACCACTATGCCACCTATTTCATTACTCTTATCCATTGATACTGTATATAGTGCTGTGAAACATCCATGAAATGAGGAAATTCCCATATGAGGTTTATCACTTATGTTATAGTAGCTATAAAGAGTCTCTCCCATCAGCCTTTGTATTTTCTTTCTCTCTAAAAGCTTCTATGAAAAATGCAGCTTGTCAAGTTACAGAGAAACCGTAATGCCCCGAAGGCAGATTAGAGAATTCAACAGACTAGTGGTATAAATATTCTAATATGAGATCATAGTACATAATTATTACCTCAAAAAAAGAATTTAAAAAAACCTTTGCAACAGCGTTTGACTGATGGTACTTACTTAGTAACCTAGTAACCCAGTGGAAGGATCTATCCAATTGTGGAAACTTCAAAGCTCTTTCATAAGTCGCTCTGTAGGAGCGTCTACCAAATGACTAAATGTAAATGTAAATGCCATGATACAATTGGAATTAATGGAATAATTTTATATAAAGTTTAGGTTTAATAGATAATTATGTACGATTTACAGTATTTTCTAGTTCATAAACTTAAAAAAATCTCCATTTGAACGCTATACCAAAAAATTTAAAATAAATTTTAAATCCCAGCTCAGATCCTTGTTAGGTTTGAGGTTTAGCTTCTCATACATGCACATGTTTCTCACTTCCTCATCTCCAGTTCAGAGGAAGTTGAGTCCATGGCTCCCCTGTCTCAAACTGATCTGAGAGCAGATGATCTGGGGAAGTCACTTCTGAAGGCACCAAGAAAAAAGAGGAAGCCAAACCAAAAAAAAAAAAAAGAGAGAGCGAGAGAGAGAGAGAGAGAGAGAGAGAGAGAATAAATATAAAAAAGGAAAAGAAAGGGGGGAAAAAAAACTCCCCAGAAACACAATCTTCCGGGACCTGTTGTTAACTTGCGCAGTCTCATTATTCCCGCTACTGTGACCCATCTGAAGTGGCCTTTGGTTAAGTTTTACACTTCCTGTGTGGGAATAGTGGCTTGCAACCACATCTGAAACCTGTGGGCCCTCCTTCAGCTTTAAATACTTTGAGAATATTTAGGTAAACGCTAAACCTGACCAGAGAACAGTTTTTAGGGCACAAGCTAATTTAGAGTTTATAATGACTGTGTGGCTGCGCTTTCCGAGCACGTGTAAAGACAGCCATCTGTCCTCAGAGCAACAACAACAACGACAAGAAAAAAATGTACAATGAACACTATGGGCTACAGCTCGGAGAAGCTAATATAGGGGAGCAAAATGACATTCAGAAATTCTACTTCTTCAAAAAAGAAAATTGTGTATGTTTTGACATGGGATGGGAAAAAAAAAAGCTTTTGAAAATTTGCTCTGACCCAGTTGTATAGCTATCACAATTTAGCCCTCAAAATGGTCACGGAAATCATTATGCTTGTTCATTTTTTTTGGTTCCAACACATCGACTTCAGGGACAGAACCTTCACTCGCTGGCTAATATATCCCACCCACTTCCAGCTGCCATTGTAACGAGATATTGTAACTGTAGCTACTGTGACAGAGGCCAAATTGTAATGGCTAGATGACTGGGTCAGAGCAACTCCAAAACTGCAGCTCTTTTGGGATGTTCTCAGGCTGCAGTGGTCAGGACATACTAAAAGTGATCCAAGTAGGGAAAACTGATGAAATGGTGGTTTATGGTCATGGGTGGCCAAGGCACATTGATTCGCACGGGGAACGAAGGCTGGAACAAGTCCTCTGATTCAATATTGCTGAAAAGGTTAATGCTGGTTCCAATAGAAAGGTGTCCGAACACACAGGTCATTACTGTTTTGGTGGCAAAAGAGGAGACCTACTCAATACTCAATATTAAACAGGTGGTCATAATGTTATTGCTGATCAGTATATAGTACCATTGTACTCATTTGCTGATATAATACATGGACCACACATGGTACATAGTGCATGGTACATACTTGTACGTACATACAACGATTCATGGACTATAGTATGGCACCTGGTTCTACCATCTACTGTAGTACAGTACACGGCAATACATATCAGGATACTGTCAAATATATATTATACATATGTACCATAATAGTACCAGAATTACCAGAATTATGGCATTCCACTGGGTACCTGTGGAAGGTATCTAATATGGCAGGTATCTAATATGGAATGTTTGTACATACTGTGCCACATTAGATATGTTAGTACATATTTCTTATATGGTATGGTATAGTACAAGCAGTACCATATTACTGTATGTAATATTAAAAGTTTGCACACTATGGTTTTTAATGAATGTTACATATTGTAAATAAAATGGTGCCATACTGTATAATACAGTATACTACGATATACTACGATACATGGTGGAACTGTGTACCAGACGACATGTACAGTACCAGTGTACCAAAGGATGTACCATGTTAAATGCTATATACCACAGTACAGGTACCATATTTTGGTACACTGGTACTGTACATGTCGTTTAGTACACGGTTACAAACCTGTCCATGGTGGCACCATGGTAAAATTGCTATGCTTTGTAATCCTTAATGAATCATAGGATGATTGTGCTTAACAGCAACATGGATTTTCAAAAAAGGGCAGGTTTAAATAGTAATATGGGACAACTTTGAGATGAGTCATATTTCCCTTTAAAGAGCTTTACACAGTCCCCGGATCATGCTTTACATTAAATTCCATTAAATGATGTAAGGCAAATTTCCACAAATGAGGATCTCTGTACCAGATGAACCTTGATATTGTGTACATCAGAAACTTAGCTCGTTAGCAAGCTACAGTACCTCACATTAGGCTAGCTGTTATGTAGTTACAAACTATTAGCAAAGCAGGTAGCAACTCTGAACAAGTCTTTATGGGGAAACTTAGCTAAAAAGCTAAACATGCTAAAAACTCTCAGGCCTAGCAACTTCACAAGACACATCTGCTGAGTCAGCCGTTCCTCACACTTTTCTCAAACACACCCCTTTTCCTGTTCATTTCGCAGCAGCTACTGAATAATGCACTTTAAGTTGATTAATAACAAGCAGGTAATTGTCTTTTCACTGATCCTATTATGTGTTGATGATTCACGCAGCTTCGATGATTAACACATCAAACTCTTTACAAATGCACGAAAGATGAAAAACTGGTCTAGTTTCACACCGCGCCATGCCCGGGAGCAAAGTGTCGCAGATGAATAATTAAGCCACATGAAGCTGATAGCACTGGGTGACTCATTTCGAAGAAGGCACGTCATCCGGAGTAGACATCAAATCTAAAAGGGTCAGGAGAAAGAAAAAAAAACGTAATAATATGATAGCCAGGAAAATGACGATGTTGTGATATTCTTGCGTCATCCCAACTAGGTTGAATTCTCACACGCGATTGTTCGGATTTGACCGATTTAATTCCAATAACAATAGTTAATAAATTAAATGTTGTGTCTACGCATTCCAATTTGTCAATTATTCATTACTAACAACTTGAACTTGTAAGGAACTTTTACGATGCGTGTTCCAGTCAAGCAGATGACTGAACTTGTTGATGTTTTCTATGAAAGAATTTGGAAGGAGTTTCCAGTGTCAGTACTTTATAACAGTAACATGACCGTCTCCAGAACAAAGGATGGCTTTCTCAAAGGATGGGGATGACAAGCTTAGTTTCTATATTGTTATATTTAAGAGAAGCATCAATAGGATACCCTGCTGAAAAAAACAGCATAGACCAGCATAGCTGGTTAGCATTATAACAGCATATGTTGTGTTTTTTTGCTGGTATGCTGGTGCTGGTATGCTGGTCATTTTACTGATGCTGGTCCACAGCATACCAGCATACATTTTGCTGGTATGCTGGTGACCAGCATTATAGTGCCATGATACTATGCTGTTCACCACGCCATCTAATGTTGGTATGGTATAAAAGCTAGAATACATGGAAGATTGTCATCCAATATGTACAATATAAAACAGAATCAGTATAAAATCAGCTTTATTGGCCAATACAAACAATATTAACATTGTGTAATATGTAACAATATATACAATATGTAACAATATACATTTGTAACAATATAATAATTTAACAATGAACAGCAAATAAGTTTCGATAAAAAAATTATAACAAAAACAAAACATGAGACAAACCTCTCAGGGAAACTTTCACACAGTTACTTTCACACCACAGGAGTGTAAATGAGTGAGCTTGGCCCTCACTCTTTATTTAGGGGTCTGCAGGTTTATGGGCCTGGAAGTAGTTCTGACATGTCCTGACATTTGTGTATTCTTCTTACTTATAAACATATAAATGTCACTTCTTTCACCTAGTCAAAGTAAATGTCCAGGATTGAGGGAAGAGTGACACAGATGATCTTATACACTGAAGGCACATTTCTGGCATATGTCAGAATAAATTTATGAATAAATTAACAAAATCATCAGAACTTTACTTTCACAGAACAAAAGCTCTATAGGATATGGTTGTTAAAGGACACCTACTATGCAATTTTTTTTTAGATATTCAGATGGGTCTCCAGTCTGTGCAAACATGCAAAAAACTGCATATTCCCTGATATGTACAGTACAGACCAAAAGTTTGGACACACCTTCTCATTCAAAGAGTTTTCTTTATTGTGTTCTTTATTGTGTTCTTTAGCACAACCAAGTCTCTTCTGCTTGTTGCCTGTCCTTAGCAGTGGTTTCCTAGCAGATATTCTACCATGAAGGCCTGATTCACACAGTCTCCTCTTAACAGTTGTTCTAGAGATGGGTCTGCTGCTAGAACTCTGTGTGGCATTGACCTGCTCTCTGATCTGAGCTGCTGTTAACCTGTGATTTCTGAGGCTGGTGACTCGGATGAACTTATCCTCCGCAGCAGAGGTGACTCTTGGTCTTCCTTTCCTGGGGTAGTCCGCATGTGAGCCAGTTTCTTTGTAGCGCTTGATGGTTTTTGTGACTGCACTTGGGGACTCTTTCAAAGTTTTCCCAATTTTTCGGACTGACTGACCTTCATTTCTTAAAGGAATGATGGCCACTCGTTTTTCTTTACTTAGCTGCTTTTTTCTTCCCATAATACAAATTCAAACTCTTTGAATGAGAAGGTGTGTCCAAATGTTTGGTCTGTACTGTATATATCCCTGATATATGTAAAACAGATGTTCCCACATTGTGACCTTATTCACCCAGAGATCCTGTCCTGGCTCGATACTCAGCTCTCAGCTTCAGGTTGAAGCCCACGTACATGTCTGCCTGTCTTTCTGTACAGCAGAACTCTCTGCATAACTTATTAATACAAAGAAATAAAATTTTGTTTGAGTATCACTGTGTTGTACTTGTTTCATAATCAGCCAAACACACTCCCTGTTTGGTAATCGTAGAGAGAATCACAGAAGGGAAATTGAAAAAGTAGATCAGTTAAAGATCTTCAGCATGTAAAAATTCACATCAGCGCTGTTATTTCAGAGGTGAAAATATGAACTAATCCCAGTAAAAATATTCAGTTTGGATTTTCTAATGAACATATTTTGGTGCAGCTGTTTGTTTACATTGAGCAAGTATCTTATTACTATCTTATTTTAAAGTAGATTAATAAATCTGCCACATACCTGTTATAGCATAGCATCGCTTTTACTCAACATTTTTGTTAAGATATCTAAGTACTGCAAAAGTTTAATTTAATTCTGTCCAGCCAGTTTATGTCACAGCATCACATTAATCTGGATGGACAGAATTTAATTTCTGGACAGATATACAGACAGACAGACATACTGACGAAAGTTGTTTCTGAACTGTTAAGATATCTTTGAAAGAGTAATACTAGATGAAAACTTTATTTTTTTATATAGATGTCTTAATGAAATTGTCATATGGGTGGGAAATGCCTGAGAAAAAAACAACCAATGTTGGGTGTAACACGTTACAAAGTAACGCTTTAGAGTACTTGGATTTTACTTTTTGAATGGCGTTAGGTCCGCCATTCAAGTACTCTTGATATTTAGCTATATTTTCAAAAAGTGTAATCTGTTATTCAGACAAGTTATGCAATCCGTGAGCCAGACAGCAGTGATTCTGTTAGTGTGTGTGTGTGTGTGTAAGTCCTCCTACAAGCCCCGCCCTTGTCTCGATAACCCGTCCCTCTCTGTTATTCCTGCTGTTAGTAGTAACAGATTATGGTCTAAACTTCACTGAGTGATGATGGTAGAATAATTATAAAGGTCTTGACTAAAACAACATGCATGAGGAATCACAAAGGAGTTTTAATTTTTTGCAATGGAAAAGTACTCGAACTAGTTACTTTTATCAGGAGGTAACGCTGTAATGTAACTGATTACTTTTTAATGACAGTAATTTTGTAATGTAATTATTTACTTTAAAAAGTAACGTCCCCCAATAATGAAAACAACAACAGCTTTTGCTCTGCATGAGAGAAACCATGCTTTATTGTAACTGGTGTTGTGTGATTAAGTGAGAAATGCTTAGTAAATACACTTCTGCAAAGGGGCATTCATTGCTCGTGGTGGTGGATTAAAAAAAAATAAATCAAGCATGTCAGAATATAGAATCTGGGTAATATTTCTGCTGACACATTTTGGAAACTTTTCAATGTAAGTTTCAATGTAAAATAATAAACTTTCCGGTGGGAACTTTGTTTTGCGCCGCTTCACACTACCCATAATTGATCATTTTCCTGTAACATCACGCCACCCATGTTTTTTATGCTTAATTAACTGACGCAAATATTCGCTAGGACACTTTTTGACACATTTGATTTAGACACAGACGCCGTTATTGTTCTCCACAGCAGACGCTGACTGTTAGGATCAGACGCTGATTTGAATAATAGCGATTCTGCTTGACAGGCAAGTTTACTCTCATTGTGTGTGAACTAACCTTTGAGACAAGCGCACACACCTAAGGGCCTCCACCGTTACACACCACCTCACCGTGGAGGAACTGATATATACACACACACAGATACTGAGTGGTGTTTTATTGATTCATAAAGCTGGGAAATGCTTTGGATCTTAGATTAATTAACTTCAAACTTGAAACGAGGGAATTTACAAAAACTGGTGTAATCTTCCTATCATGAGTTTCATCAGAGGAAAAAAAAAAGATGCAGGAGCTGTCACTATCCCAGCACTCCCAGTCATGTGGGCAATGTGAGAGAAATGATTCTGCAACTGCAGAAAGACATTCACTTCATAAAGCTGTTATGTAAGATAGACGGATATTTTGTGTGGTCGAGATGAACGTTAGCAGCCCCTCAGGGATGGTGGTGTTTTCAGGGCAAGCACATTAACCCAGGCCAAGAAGCGTTCTGATTGGCTGACAGAGACACACCTCTGAGGCGCTTTCACAAACCACACACACACACACACACACTCCCTCTCACAGTCACAACATGGTGATATGCTATCTCGGCAATGTTCTAGCAGGCGAAATGAATACACATTGCTTAACACTAGAACAGGGCAATAAAAAAGCCACATCATATGACCGAATGGGTACAGAGTCTCAGTTTAACATGGGACGCACATTTTAGAGGGGAAATAAACAATACAAATGGTATCTTGTTTACAGGCAGAAGGAATTGCACCCCAGATTGTTGTAAACAGCTGAAAACGAAGCTGGAGAATGTATTTCTGGAAGCAACTAGGAGTTGTGTGTAGGGTTTGCATGTGTGTGTGTGTGTGTGTGTGTGTACATCGGCTCTTCTTCGGTTGGTTTATTTTCTTTTTCTTTTTGTGAGGACCACATTGTCCTCAGACTCGACTGGTTCTCATAAAGAGATAATAAGGCTGTGCCTTATTTAGTTACAGTAATATTGCGGTCCTTACATGGAAAAAATAAAACCAGCCTGTGTGTGTGTGTGTGTGTGTGTGTTTTCAGTTAGTTTGGCTTCCTGTTGCCATGCAGAAATTTTTTTTTGAAAAAAAAAAAAAAAACATCTGAGAAGATTTCTGCAACAGATAAATATTCAGAACAAGAAAAAAAAAGCTGTGAAAGTGTAAAAGCAACTGATTAATGCTCTACAGGAGATCTAGGTTGCCATGAAACCAGCTCGGATGTTCATTACAGATGTACAGTAAATCACAGTTTTGCTGTATATTTAAGTGTTTATACTAATACACCAATCAGCCATAATGTACTGTAATATTGTGATCACACGCCTTATACCTCATAGCCCCCCCCCCTACCCCCCCCCTCCCGCGTGCGCTATCAAGACAGGGATGCTCTGTGTGTTCTGACACCTTTCCATCACAACCAGCATTAACCTTTTCATCAATTTGATCTACACTAGCTCTTCTTTTGGATCGGACTACACAGGCCAGCCTTGTGCACCAGTGAGTCAACCATCGTGTCCTGTTCGCCAGTTCAACGGTTTACCTTCCATGGATCACTTCTGGAATCTTCTGACCACTGCAGATCAGGAACATCCCACAAGAGCTGCAGTTTTGGACGTACTGTACTCTGACCCAGTCGTCTAGTCATTACAATCTGCTCCTTGTCAGAGTCACTCAAATCCTCAAATGCTTGTCCATTTTTTTTTGCTTCCAACACATCAACTTCAGGGAAAAAGGCTCACGTGCTGCCTGATACTGTATATCCCACCCATTTCCAGCCGCCATTGTAACGAGATATTGAAAATGTAGCCACATAAAAAATGTGATGGCTAGACAACTGGAACTCCAGAACTGCAGCTCTTATGGGATGTTCCCACAGTCTGCAGTGGTCAGGACATGATGCTCATGTTACAGTAGTATATCTAGAACTAAACAATAAATCTGACCCTCCATGCTGAGCCCAGCTTTCTAACGAGGCGGGAAGAAAAGTGATTCACTCACTCACCATCTATACCGCTTAATCCTGTATTCAGGGTCACGGCGGGGGCCGGGAGCCTATACCAGGAGACTTAGGCGGGGCACACCCTGGACAGGGTGCCAAATCCATCACTGGGCACACACACTCACACTACGGCCAATTTGGGAACGCCAATTAACATAATGTACATATCTTTGGACTGTGGGAGGAAACCGGAGTACCCAGAAGAAACCCACCAAGCACGAGGAGAGAACATGCAAACTCCATGCACACAGAGACGGGAATCAAACCCGGACCCTGGAGGTGCAAGGCAACAGTGCTAACCACTACACCACCATGCCGCCTTGAAAAGTGATTCACTGTAATGTAATTCATACAGTAGGTTAAGAGGTGGGCAGTAACTGAGTAAATGTACCATACTGTACTTAATGTACTTACTAAACTTAATTACATATTAGTAATGGGTCGTTCATGAACGATTCATTCTTTTTGAACGAATCTTTAATGTGACTCAGAAGAATGAGCAGCGCAAAGCATCACAAAACCTGCGTAGGTTATGTACAGGAAACAGAAATGAGTCATTACCTTCGAGTCTTTGGTCCGAGTCGTTCGTTCTTTTGTCACGTGACTCCCATAAACACTATGAAGTGCAACAGATTCAAACGACTCAGACTAGAAGATATGAGAGGTGAGCTGCTCATTCTGTTTCTCATAACATGTCCTTAGCTGCATTGTAATATTTTCATTACTGGAATTATAGCCAAAATGTGTGTGTGTAGACGTGTCTATTGAAAATGTAAAATTTTATTTTATTTCTGGTCAAAAGAACGAAATGAACTAAATGACTCAAAAAAAAAAATAATTCATTCATTTTGATGAACGAGATTCAAAGAACTGAGTCCCTAAAATGATTCAAATCATTGACTTCCCATCACTAGTACATATTCTAGTACATATTTACCCAAGTAGATTTATTAGAGGATGCTTTTTACTTGTACTCCATTCAGAGGTACAACAAATATCTGTACATTTACTTAACATCATCTCTGTGAAAGCGCGAGAGAGAGAAAGAGATTTGTTACTATGAAAACGGCTACTGTGAGTTAATAAAAGTCCTGCACGTTTGATAGTTAAGTACATTTGAAGGTGAGTACTTTTACTCAACTACACATATAAATGGACGTTTACTTCAGTATTGATTGCCCGAGGGAATCTCTATTTTTACTCTTGCACAGGATTTTTGCACTTTGCCCACTTCTGAGAAACTGACAAATAAAGGCTTCCTCTTATTTACTAAATATATCTCCGAATGAACAGAAAAGGCATTAGGAAGAACTGAATCAGATACACGTGCCTCCTTGTGATCATGCACGGCACATAAAGATTAGATTACACTCTGTTGGATAACTACTGATTTCCCCCCTCCTGATCTAATCTCAGCTTTTTCACATTAATTATTACAGGAACAGCCATATATTTCGGTGCGCTCTTTAATCAGTGAGCAGCAGAACATGGAGGACTCATCTGGGGAGTCTTTAAGAAAAACAGCTTCAGTATGTTAGCGTGGTGTGTGTGTGTGTGTGTGTGTGTGTGTGTGTGTGTGTGTGTGGGAGGGCTTTTCATAATGAAAACAGCGTTGCTTGGGAACATTCGGTCCATTCCATGTTCTTGTGATCTATTGGCAGTGTGGCAGGTTGAGTCATCTCAACACAGCACGCTTCTTCAGAGACGTCTTTCTGTCAAACAGTAAATAAACGCTGAGAGCAATCAGAGTCGTGAAGACGACTGGAGGTTCACTATGCATTATGTAAAAATGTTGATATCGTTGAAAGTATTCAAAAGAGAACTTTCGGTAATTGCCTTGTTGTTGTTACCTTGTAGAAGGATTAACTTCCTGCATTAGAATAAGCACATCAAAACAAACCTGTCTTTTGAATGACTTCACTGCTGCTGTTAATCAACAGTTTCTTTACCTTTGGACTAATCACATGTCATTCCTGGGATGTCTCGCCAGGTCAAATTATTCAATCCGAAAAAGTTATTAGAACAAGTTTTATGATGGATGCCCTTCCTGCCATAACCCACCCTTTTCTCCAGGTGCCCAGCATCTCAGTACATGTACAGTATTATAAATGAGAATAGGGTTAATGCCTTTGCCTGTATAACCCCTGACTCTCGGAATAGCGACCCAGAGCCTCAACCTGCTAAGCCATCACTTCCCTCTTCTGACCAATCAAAATGCGCTAATGAAGAATGTGATGCGTGTGAAGCACTCTGGCTGTAGAATTTATTTTAACTTAACTTTTAGAAAAAACAAGTACATCCTTTAAAAAAACATTTTTTAATACACTTTGTCCATCTGTCAACAAGCTTTCGTAGTCCCTCATTAAAAATGTTTAAAAACTGAGGTGCGAGCCACGAATGTTCCTCCGTCTTCACTGAATCTTCATCCTCGCAGGGCTGCTTTCAGGGAACCAAACAGGTTAACGACTGATGGAGCGAGATCAGGATTATAGGGAGGACTCTCTAACACCTCAACAAGAGTGTAGACATCACGACGCCCTCGGATATCATTGCGTTTAATCCGAAGTTTAGTCTTCAGCTCTTCGATAAACGTCTCACAGTAACGAGCGCTGTTGATTGTTGAACCCTTTTCCTGATGATGTTCCAATACTTCCGGCCCTTGAGATGAGAATCCCAGAAAACTTTAAGCATTGATGAATTTTCCAGCAGATGATTGACCTTTGAACTTTTTCTCGGTCTGCGATTGAGGATGTTTCCATTCCATACTCGGCTTTACTCTCAGGATCGTAGTGAGGAATCCGTGTCTCGTCACCGATAATGATTCTTCTTCTAAAGAAACTTTCTACTTCCTTAGAGTATCGCTCCAAATTTAGTTAAAGCGCTCCTGTTTATGTTCTTCCGTGACGTTCACACCTGCACGGCAGTAACTGGGGAGACAGTAGGCTTGAACAGAAAAGAGCTGATAAGACATTTTAAGTAGTTTTAATATAATAGGAGTGTGGATAATTTTTTACTCACCCTGTGTGTCCTTTAAGTTTGGCTGTACCGTATACGATTTCTGTATTAGCACTAAGTCTTTATAAGAATATAAAAATGTCATGGACTAATGATGTAGCATGCTATATTAACATTCATGGCCGAGCACTTGACGGGTAATTATGCACCCAAGACGACAATCTGAAAGAGAGGTATTGGTGGTTCCGATGTAGGCTTGTCCCTGTCAAAGCTCCACACCCAGCTACTAGAGTTTGTACAGTAGATCACTAGTGCTGATCTTAAGTCTGGATAGAAATGGGAGCGTTGTATCAGGAAGGGCATCTGGCATAAAACCTGTGCCAAAGTCAAATATGGGAGCAGCTGAAAGACCAACAGCAACAACAAAGAATATGCTTGTTGTTCTTGGAGCAACATTCCTTCAAAGATGATATCATGAACATGGCTGCTACGCTCGTGAAGCTGCATGGCTATGTTTATTATACTGCAAGCAGAGCTAGCTTGCATTAGCAAAGTTAAATGGATATCAAAAAGTACTCTTAAATTATTGGAAAAAGGGTTGTAGCTATCATGTTTAATTTTTTTAATGAACCGAAATGTGACGCTTTGAAAAGAAAGAAAGAATGATGTTTTGATGTTTCAGGTCATGTTAGCTTGCTATACATAGGCCATAAAAGGTCACCTGCATTAAAAAAAAAAAAATGTAAGCATGTTAATGTAAATTTATAGAATTTTAAAGAACTGAAATGCAAAATCTGGTCTAGCAAGAATAAATTTGGTCATACTCAAAAAAATTTAATTCACAGATTACATTATTCCTCATTCACTCACTCACTCACCGTCTATACGGCTTTGTCCCTCATACAGGGTCGGCGGGACCTGGAGTCTATCCCAGGAGGCGGGGTACACCCTGGATGGGGCACCAATAAATTGCAGGGCACGCACACACACACACATACACACACTAGCATGCCTATTTACACACCAGGGGCAATTTAAGGAATGCCAATGCGCCTAATCTGCATGTTTTTGGACTGGGGGAGGAAACCGGAGTACCCCCAAAAAACCCACCAAGCATTGGGAGAACATGCACGAACATGCAGAACAGGCAACGGTGCTAATCACTAGGCCACAGTGCTGCCCATGACTTTATTCATGGTACAGTTTTATGTTATCGCTCACTGATGCTTAAATTTGCCCAGACATGAGTGTTTCAATGCAATGTTGTGAATTACAGTAGATAATCAAACTCTCGATAATATTGTGAAGATGACCTGTTGTTTTTCTCTTTCCATCATTTATGTCGATCATAGCATTTTTTTTTCTTCTCTTAAGCATTTACCCACAATTCCCATGTTTCACAATGCTACACATGTACGCACACGCACACACACACACACACACACACACACACACACACACACACACACACACACACTTTGAACCTACTACCAGTTCCAAAAATATCACAGATGCCTTTAGCATTTAAGTGCAGACATGTCGCTCGGCCAATGTTAAAACCTTAGCTCAGTCTTTCATCAAGTCCAGAGTCACAGATTTATTGCAAGGAGCAATAGGATTTTAATTCCACGCCTTATTCCGAGCTGTCTATTTATACTCAAAGGTGCGGCATGTACTTCTCCATCCACAGCATTAGATGAGTGCCAAAACTTCCAAGCCATGACTCCTGACTATTTCGAATTGCCTTTGCATGAATCCAAGGTAGCCAGCTCATTTCAGGCTCAAGGCTAAAAAGTTATATGCTAGGGTTTTTTCTAAAATAATATTTGCTTTGAAGTACATTAGTGGGCCATTTTAATAGGAACACCTGCAATTATTTGGGCAATTATATAATTAGCCGATCATGTGTTGGTCATAACATGGAACAGGTCAGTTAACGTTTATATGAAACCTTATACTGTATATAAAGTGGGCTATATGTTAAAATAATCACACTGAGCAGAAATGCATTTCAGAATGAATAAATAACATTAGATACACTAGCTGACAATTCACAGAAAGGTCCATTCCTGTCACCCAAGAACAAGAATCTGTGTCTTCTGTAGACACACGTTTACCAAAACTGGACAGCTGAAGATTGGAAAAATTTCCCCTGGCAGTTCTTAATAAAGTGGCCATATGCTGTTCAATAAATAAAGAATATATAGCTTGGTAATGCCATGGATTTAAGAAAGACTTTGGATTAAAGTGGGAAAGTACAGTACATTAGAAATAATAATAATGTAATTGTGCCATGTATGATATTCTTTCTTTTACCCCGTAATGTGTTACATTTTCCCAATAGGCAGCTAATGTTTACCAGCCATATAGATTTCAGCACATCCGTGATAAATAAACAAGCAGTGAAATACCATATGTGTGTCAGTGTGAGAAAGTTATGAACAGGAACAGGAGTAGGAGAAGGAACAGGAGCAGGGTTTGGCTGGTCAAACACTATAAATCCAGCACATTGGCAAGCAGCGTGTTTTTCCATGAGCTTCCATTGAAATGTAGTCGAAAGAAAATCAGCCCGTATTTGTTTCATTTATTCTTTTATTCATTTTGAGAGTCATATAACCATCAGGAAAAATTATTTCTTCCTCGTTTCCTAAGCTTTTTTGGTCACAGTAAAAGCATGAGCAATTTGTCAGCCATTTGGTTGCTATTCATGAGGCATTTCAGGGCACTGACTCAAATATTTCCATGATGAATTTGAAATGGCAACCGTCAAGGCATGGAAATAAATAATGTGGAAATAACACTATAACAGGTCTTATGCAAGACTTACTTATGACCGAGTAATCTGATTGGACGAAAGGCATTCCGAGAGTGGTGAAAATATAGCATGACAGCACTGGGACATTTAGCTATATGTATCGCTCTGCATCAGAGGTGTTCTAATAACTGCTAATTATGCTAACTGTGGGTCGCCAACATGGGTGACAGTAGGTCAGTATGTTCTGTAGTACTGAGGAGAGAGCAGCTGCCTGCCAAAACCTACATTCAAAACCAGTCAGGGAAGACATTTCAGCCAGGAAACACATCTGATAATGTAATGTCATCTTAAAGAACACTTAAAGAACTCCTTGGTCGTTCCAAATTGCTTCTGAAACCGTGTTGTTTTGTTCACTGCTAGCACTAGCTACAGTACAAAGTGAACTAGCTTCTAGCACAAGGTTGAATCCTAAATTCCCCTCTAACCCCTGATAAAGGGCACTACTTGGTGTGTGGAACAAGGCATTGTACACACTACATAGCACACTAGCTTTCCGTCTTATACTATACTAAGGTAGCTGATTTTCTAAAGCTGAATACGTGGAAATATGAAGTAAGTTTCTCAGAATGGTTGGCGACCTCCCTGGTTTATGGTTTATTCTCTCCACCTTTTGGTACTGAAACATTTTTTATATAAAAGTAACATCACACTTGAAGTTATGCTGTTGTATTTAAATATCACCATGGTGCCATATTCGGTAGAACAGCATTCCTTTTTCTGTGATATATTGCTTAAAGAATTCTTTTCATGTGAAAAGAAGTACAGTTGGTTTTAACATTTACAGTACCGCATTTCATTTACATAAATTAGCCAACATTTAACAACTGCCTTTTGCTAACCATCTATCCTGTATCTTAGCTAGCTTATTTAACAGCTACCATGGTAAAAATATGACAATTTGACCAATCAAGTTATAATTTCACCATGTAGAGGACTGTTCTAGCCTGCTAGTCATTGGCTCCAGTGCTCCTTAAATTGTAGGATGTCTTCATGAGAACATGTACAACTGTATATGGTACATATGACCTTAAAGGTATCTTGAGCCTGCTACAATAGCTTTATAAGACTTACTAGGGGAAGCGATGTCGCAAATTAGAAATTTGTGAACCAGTCAAAAGCTGGTGCCAATGTCAGGTGGTAACAGTTACTTGGAAACTGCTGCACCACTCATCGCTAGTGGTGTATCCTTTCGAAATGTGGATCAAGGAGAACTTTTTCTTGGTACAGTGTGATGTGTAATACTAAAAATTAGGGTATAATTAAACTGAAGTGTCCTGCAAAAGAGGAGTAAGTAAACAAGGAACATAAGTGATGAAATAGATTTCAGTGTTTTAAAAATCAGGCTTGTTTTGGTAGAGAAATAAGAATCTTTTTGGTTGGGTCTCAGAAAGTCTAAAGGCTCAGTAACCTAAAACAGGCATGTTTCCATTTCCACACAAGAGAAGTGAAATATAAACCAACTGGTCAAGAGGTCGTAGTATTGTCTACATGCGTGTGGTTCCGTGTCTGTTTAATGTTCACAGTGTGTCGCCGGATTTCTTCTATACACAACTATTGGCTTTATTTAGAGCTGATGTTTGCTGATTTATGGTTTGCGACTTTAAGACGAGCTGCCAAGGGAAATATTGAAAAAACGGTCAATGATAACAAAATGTCCCCAGAAAACTTTTTTCGTTTTGTTTTAAGAGCACTCTTGAGAGAGATCCAGCGTTCCTACTGTCGTAAAGAGAAAGACAGAAGAGGCGAATTAAATTCCTTTCCATGTTTTATGTTCTTTGTGAAATGAACAGTTTGGTGAAAAGCATCTTTCTTCTCTGTCAGGTAATGATGTCTATATATAATAGAAATCCTTTGGCATGGTGATCTGTGGGTATCACTCTCCAGCTGAGCGAAACATCCAACAATATTTATGTCTCCCAAATATAACCTTTCCGAGTAACGAGATCAGAACCTGAAGGTCAACGCAAAAGAAGCCTCCTTGTTGCAGGCTGGGAAAAGAAATCCTGGAAAGTGAGAGAAAGTGATAAGCTTTGAAAAATTTCCACTTGTTAAGATGGTGAAATCAACACCAAACAGTGAGCCTAATGCTGGGTAGGAAGATTAGCCTAATGCTAGACATAGCTAGGTTTTAAAGTTATATGCTGCAAAGCTAATAATGTTAATTCTTTATCCCCCTTCTAGGAGAAAAAAACCCTCTGAAGAGTTAATTCTTTATCCTCCTTCTAGGAGAGAGAAAGAAAGAAAACTCCCCTCAGGGTGTCACAACAACATGGCTGCTAATACTGTCAACAGTAAATGAAGTAGTATTTGTATAGTTATTCTTAATTGATAATGTTACAACACTACAGTTAGCTTTTTAAACAGAATAAAAATAAAAACTTGTCACTAAAGTTTAGGATGTTGTTGCTAACAAAAGACAAGCAGTCATGGAGGTGCAGCGCACAATTAGCATGGCGAGGCAAACATGGCTAGTTTTCCTAATCTGTAAGGAATAGAACACACCAACACAGTTTCCATTGTTAAATTACGAACATGTCATAACTTTTTACTTGTTTAGAGTTGATATGAATTAAAAACAAATGCAGCTTATCATGTGACAGAAATGATTATGTTTCTGTGGTTTAAAGCTATAAAGCACACTCAGATATTCAGATATTGTGGACAACTGCTAATGCAGTACATGTAAGTCCCTGGTGTAAACTGTAAATGCCTTTCCATATTATTAAAAACAAAAAAAACTGAAGTAATAATAATAAGAATTACATTAAAGCTTATTTTTTAGCTTTATCCTTTTAACGTTTTCTACAAAAACTTTTTACCCGGTACTTTAGCTATACTTTAGTGTTTTTCACAAGCCAAAAAAAAAAAAAACCCTCCTAACTTAGAGCTCATTAAATACAGAAATTTTCATGTGGAGACTTTGAGTTTATGCCCACCAACGCAGAGGATGTTTAAGTTTGGGTCGGCCGCCAAGCATTACTTTGTCCCCAGGATAATATCCAAGCCTTCAGTCCAGAGAAAGAGAAGTGGCCTGACCTCTAGATGAACCCTTTGTGCTGTGATAGCCATCAGTTTGGGCAAAGGAACACAACACGAATGTATTTATTAAAAGACCAGCTGTTTGGCTTCACACAATCTGATTATCCTGTAGCCCAGTTTCACCTTATGTGTCCGAACACGGCACCGTCATGACATGGCCAGGACTCATATAACATATAACAGACATGCTTTCTATCCTTTCCTTGTCAAACAAGATTATTTCTGGTGATTACACACTCTAGTGATGTAAACCATCAAAAATATATAAAAATAATAATCTATCCAAATAATATCAAGGTTGCTAAATAGGTCGTGCATGAATCGAGATGAAAATGCACATATGCGATACTTTACTTTCTCACTCGTCTAAAAAACAGTTTGAAGCCATTTCAGGGCCTCTGTAGTCTCCAGGCAACAGTGAGAGAAAGAATAAGAGCTGTGCGCTGTTGGTGTGGGTGGCTTATTCATTAGACTTTTTTTTCTTTTTCTTATCGGAGCACACTGGAGCCGGAGAAATTAACATCTTCTTCAGGAACGGGCGAGCTATAATCTCCAAAGCTTGTGCAGATTCAAAAGGGGGGCAGGGCCACTTCATGCAAGCTTGCGTGTCAGCGAGTAAGTGGGAGAAATCTGAGCAGCTGGAAAGCATGCAGGCGCTTTTCAACTCAAGTCTAAACCTCGCCACCAGTGCTGTCGGTTCGTAGGAAATAAATAAACACGAAAGCCGTGCTGGAACATGGTACAATGCACTATATACTATACAGTATGGAGGAGGGTCATTAACAAGAGGGAACAATGTCTATCGGGTATACAGTTAAGGAACAAAGACCAAAAATAAAAGCTATGTGATTAAAAATGGGCATTATAATGTACAAGGTTAGGTTTCACAACATAATCCTGTATGAATATGATCTTCTAATGCATCCACTTAAACTTTTGCTTTTAAACATACATTCTGTTATTTACCCCTCATGTTTTGTCCGGTTGCTTATAAGCTTCTACTATTTGTAGATGAACTGCAAAATAGCAGTATACATCCTAATTGTTCCACACAGAAACAAAAGGGGTGCAATAAGGGATGTCTTATATATATAGACATAAAGAAGCAGTGCACTACATGTACAGTACTGTATAACCGAGATTGTTTGCGCTCAAATGCTAATATCAATTCAAATGTATTCACTGGAGCTTAAACAAACCAATTAGATTTCCCCCCTATTGTGACCTCACATGTTTAAAGATATCCCTCCCCCAACTTGTCACACAAGAACAAGACAAGATAAGACTTGTTGCTCAGCTCTGCTGTTCTCTGTAGGGACATGGCTCAGGAGTAGCTCATTTACATAGACACTGAAACAGTGTGTTCAGTGGAGGAGTGAACTAAAACGAACCTAAGGTATGAAAAAATGCATCATCTGAGGAATCTTTCAGCTATAGATCACACTCACACTTTGATCTACAGTAGGTTAATAAAGAATCATATAATTATTTCTAAACTCTCACAAACTGTAATTTTTGGGGATGGGGGTGTGGGGGGGGGGTAGTTATTGGTGACACGTTATCCATTAATTTTTAAGGATTTCAGGGGTTCCACACATAACAGTGGCTGCAGTGAGCTCAGAGACACCTCTTCCTGGCTTGTATGGCTTCTTTAAAATGTTTTCACTGTTCAAATGTTTTACTACGGCTAAGAGTCTTACTTCATCACTAATTAAGTCTTTCTCAGTTTTATGGCTTTTTTCACGAGAAATTTTCTCTCAAGTCCCGGTTTGATTTGAACGTCATTGGGTATCCAGTGTGCATAAACAAAGAAATAATACGAGGGAAGAAAACAAGTCCTGCTTTTTGTCCTTTTCCCATTTTTATTTTGGCCATGATTTAAAGAAGCAAATTAGATTTTTCGCCTATTGTGACCTTATATAAGAGCAGACCCTCCCGCTTCACTCTACTGTTCTCTGGAGTCGCTCAGCAGTAGGGCATTTTCATAGACACTGAAATGGCATGATCTGAGGAGGAGTGAACCAGAAAAGGAAGTTTAAGGATTGAAAAAATGTGAGTGTTATTTTGAACAGACAATGATATGGGATAATTAATTAATTAATTTAAAAAAAGTTTGTTTTTAAAATGTCTGTTTTTATTAGTGTTCAATAAATAAATGTATTTGGTTCATTAATATTAGTAGTAGTGTTACTACAGTAAGTGTAGAAGTAGAATTTATTTTATTTTATTAATTCATTTTTTATTACATTTATTTGTCAGTCTATCAAAGTCTTCATTTATGAGAAATCTCATCACACATCCCGGCCTTGACTTGAACAGCCCTTGCATTCGAGTATTATCATATTATTTTTATATACAGTAGCTTAAACTAACTAAATCAATTAATAAAGAATAAAACACAGTAATCATACAGTAAAATTACGAAACTAATCAGAAACATACATGAAGGGACGAGAATATGAGAGAATATGCAATAAATGTTCCTTTAGAATGTATGTACATCTCATCCTATTTCTGTCAGCATAGTCAAATCAAAACATTTCTTGCTTTTACAGATCAGCACAGATTTCTAGCTTGTTCTCATTTTGCTCTCAGGCTTAACGATGCTGTTTGAAACGATGATTAAAATCTCTTGATCTTAACTTTTTTTTCCTCTGCTTTTCTTATGTCTTATCTGTGTGAAAGTATTTAGTGCATGTTTGTACAGGCCTCGTGTCTTCAGTCTGCAGTCATTCCTTAAACAAAGAACATACAGAAAAAACTTCAACAGTTGGAAGTCTTTCAGATAAAACACTGCTTGTGCATCTGGGAGGCCATTTTGGCAGTGTTTCTTTTTCGCGAAGCACTCAGATGATGGTGATTCATGGCTTCCTGTGTGCTGCTTTCACCCCTGATCCGTATCTGAGTGAAGGAAAGCTGACACAACTGCAGAGGAGAGGAGCTCTTTCTACAACCTGATTTTATCAGCGAATTTTAGTTCGTATGCTTAAATTTAGGGCTTTAATTCATTATTTGTTCTCACCCTAAGAGCTATAATTTGTAATGGAAAAAGCATACAAACAATTGAATGCTTAGAGCTGTTTAGTTTGCATGTGGCAAAACCTTGACCTGAAGTTTGTAGTAATAGTCTGGGTTATTACACTAAACTTGACACAAAATGCTACAATCATCATTAAAGTGAAAAACCACAATCGCCCCTGCACTCTCACTTCTGATTGGTCAGAAAGTGTTGAATTTTCCATGACAGTAGCACAGCTCTAAATTCCAGGTTCCTATGAATTAGCTCTGTGTATGTAACATGTTATACTTTCTATACTAACACTTTATTAATAATAACAACACTTTAACCTGTAAAAAGTTTTGAATAAATATTTGACCTAGTTTTCTGCAACAGTCAAAAGACCAATGTGCAATGTTTCCGAAAGAAGTTTCCACTGTCAGTGGTATTTCACTTTAATACACACCATGGTGATTATATCATAACCTCCCAGTCAGCTCTTTTTATTGACTCTATTGAGGTTTGTAGATCAAGAATAAACCAAATTACCAAATGTCGGGCAAAAGCCGATATAGTGATGGAGATGAAGCTTTCAGAAAATGAAAGAATTTTCTGTAGGCCGATGAAACGTCATCCCATGATACAATTTACAAATAATTATACACATTGATTGCAAAGAAATAATTAAAATTCAACAAACTGAGCTCTGTGTGACATAATCAAAATGGATTCTTAATAAAAAAAAATCTTAAGTGTTTATCATTTTGATTAGAATTTTTATTCGATTCAAGTTCATTGACTACGCTTGAGTTCAAGGAAGGTGTCAAACTTTTGTTTAAACCTGTTTCATTTAAATACCTAGTCAAAATTTAGAGGGAAGAAAATGGCTCCCCAACTTAAATGGCTACCCAACCATAAACATAGCAATCATACATTGTTCAAGTGAAATAGTAGCTGTCAAGACTGTGCAATATCTTAAAGTTTGAATGTTTTTAGGTTGTCTGTAAACAGGAATTTGGGCTGTAAGTAGAAAAAGTTATGAGTTCTTAACAGTGTTTTCCTGAAATTTGGAATTATAGTGTCCCATTATAATGGAACTTCTATTAAGTTTCATTACTTAACCAACCTTAGTGTTAAACTATTTTAACACTATGACGGTATGGTGGTTTAGTGGTTAGCACTGTCACCTTGCACCTCAAAGTTCCGGGTGTGAATCCCACCTCAGGCCTGTGTGCATGGAGTTTGAATGCCCTCCCTGTGCTTGGTGGGTTTCCTCCGGATACTCTGTTTCCTCCCACAGTCAAAATACATGCAGATTAGGTTAATTGGCATTCTGAAATGGCCCACAGTGTGTGAATAAGCATGTGTGTGTTGACAGAGGGCCCGTCATAAAGATGGGAATAAATCCAATGGTCACCACTGGCCTCCACTGTCCCTAGTTGGACTACAGCAGTTCCTAGATAGATGGATGGATTATAAGGTTATAATTTATTGCACTTAAATGTTTAATTTAAATCAACTTAAAATGTCAATTTTATGCTTTGGCCATTACCCTGATTCAAATTCTCATTGGTTATCTCAGGCAAAACAAGTCTAGGGTTGTTTGATGGACGATACCAAAACAGCTGCATGTTTTGTCTTCTAGGAAGTACAGCTTTGCTGGTTTGGTGGTGAAAGTTGAAAACAACTGAAGCGTGGGCAGGGACATTGATGGCTCAGTGGTTAAGGCTCTGGGTTAGTAATCAGAAGCTCAGGGGTACAAGCACAACCCAGCAGAGCTGCTACTACTATAATCTGTAACCCTATCTGCTCTGGGGATCTGATATCACGGCTGACCCCGGGTTAAAGTAGTTACTATTCAGACTATTTTACATAGAATTATACATATATTTGATACAATCAATCTATCTCCATCTAGGAACTTCTGTAGTCCAACTAGGGACCATGAAGGCCATTGGTGACCATTGCATTTATTCCCATTTTTACAACTGTGGTAGGAACTCCGTTTAACATTCTTACATACATTTATACAATTTGGGAACACCAATGAGTGTAATCTGCATGTATTTGGACTGTGGGAGGAAACCCACCAAGCACAGAATGAACATGAAAACTCCATGCGCACCGACCCAAGGAGGGAATCAAACTTTGACCCTGGAGGTGCAAGGCGTCAGTCCTAATCACTAAGCCACTGTGCCGCCAATATAATCTTGTATTCAACTTAAAAAGCTTAGTTCGAAAACTGATTTCAGGCAACACATTTTCTCAAAGATTTTGAGCAAATTCTACTTGTCAGCATTTACAGTGTATTTTAGAGGCTGCTTTTGTGGCATGGAATGTAGATATGACACAAATATATGATCCATTTGCAGCTCCAGTCTTTGCTAATATGAAAATCCTATAATAACAACAAGGCAAAATTCTGGTAAGTACTTCTCAGTAACTAGATGCGCCTCCATTCTTTAAAAAACAATAACATTCCATCTCACTCATTTTTTATTGGTTCCCAAATCCAAGGCTTACGAACTTACCAGTCAAAGTTCACCTAGAATAATTGTAGTGAAATGACGTACTGTAACCGTCAAATCTCTTTTGTGAATTAGCTTTTCAACACTGATATGGGAAACACCTCTGTCTTTTGATGTGCCTCATCCACAACTCCTTCCTGATCAATTGAAAAATGTGCAACATAATGCTTGGCAAAGTCAGAAAAAGGTCATCCTAACATGCTTTCATGTGCATTTCACACATGTTTTCACAGATGCTCCATGTGAAAGTAATTGACACTTGAATTACTACACAGAGGGAAATAGACTGATACCACCTGTTGTTTTCCATCACAACGTCTGTTGGTATTTTCATTTAAGCCTGAAGGTCGTAAAGCTCTTATTGTACACAAGAAAATTCCAAGTTTGCTATTTAGGACATAGACAATCTATATATAACAATATAAAGATAGACAGATCAGACCAGATCGTGTAGGTGATGATGATGTCTGTCATCTGGGTCGTAACAGTACACAGACGCAGAACACTGATGCTCCAAAATTGCTATTAATCTTTAAACAATGTAGTTTCAATTAAAAAAATAAATGACTGAAGAATCAGGAGACCGCGAGGCAGATTATAAAACAGTTCTTTTACTTTTACATGATGACAACCTGGTGTTCTATTAGTGTATCTAAACAAAAGTTGGACTCAGCCAGTTTTCATACAAATTTATATGTGCAAGTGGGCATGCACTAAACCTAGCTATAGAGATAGCGACAGATAACACCCTGGGCTAAGGAGGAAGACGTATGTAAACAAGGCCAAAACATCATGACCCAAGGAATGGACATCATGAGTGTGCATCATGAATGAACAAAGAAATCACTCACAGAAACCACATTCAACTTAAAATGAATCAATCATGTACATATCTAACACATACATTTGCAAAACTAATCCCACAAAAGAAACACTGGCTTCTATTTCAGGTTATTTCAAAATTGATTGATAAGCATGACATCAATACTGTTCTGTGTAAACTTGAGTGCAAAGGTTTGCACACCCTGCATGTAGAAAGGTAGAAAAAAGGTTGATAAGAGAAATTTTGACATGAGGCACACTGGTCTCCAGATTTGATTTTAATTAAGAATATTTTATCTAATTTGTTAGAACAAATATGCCATGGAAAATAAGCAGGTAAAAGTTTGCTACTCAATCTGTTACAACAATACTAAACCGATAGCTGTGATAACTTACATTTATTTGTCCTCTGTACTTTGTCCTAAGGGGATACAAATATTTGCACTAGAACATATGGTCAATTTTTTTTTCTGAGAATGGTATAAGCCATTAATCAAGGAGATAATAATTTTTAAAAACTGTATTACAAGCAATTTTCTCTATTTGACTAGTCCTCATGTACAAAAATAGTGTAGGTAAAACTCTGGTTAAAACAAAAAATGTATATATAAAAGCTTAGGATTACAATCATATGCTTAGGGGTACGATCATATGTATTATTAATAGCATTAGAGCTTTTCTTAAAAAAAAAAGAAAAGAAAAATCCTGAATGGTTTTTTTTTCCACAGAAATAAAACCATTTACAAAGAAGTGTGTTTCTATGATTTAGCCATTTTTCTCTATTCAAATGGTCTTTATGTACACAAAATACTGTAGATCGCTTTAGTTAAAATGGATATGAAAACTCATTAGAAATATGCAAATATGAAAGCACAGGGTTAACATTTTTGGCAGAGAAGTATGCAGTGATTTCTTCAGAACAATCATATCCTGTAAAACCTTTGAGATTTTCTCCAGTTTTAACCTTCACATTATATCATTGCTCAGAGCAAGTGTTCTCAGACGTTTTGAAGCAATTGAAACGTTATTCTTTTAAAATAATGAAAGTATATTCCAACATTTTGAATATAGGACACAACAGATACATATGTACTATAATTTTTGTTAATACCATTAATACCATGCTTTTTCCCTTTAAAAAAATCCTGAACATTTTGACCCATAAAAATGAAACCATTTACCAAAAAAAAAAAAAAAAATGTGCATCTACGCTAGAAAACTTATCTGATCTGCCTTACTGGAAAATTTACGATACAGTATGTCCTGCTTTGGAAGCGCTCTTTTACAGTTTAGTCATCATTTAGTTGTTTCCAGTTCTCAGCAGGGATAGCCTTTTATGCCTTTTTATTGCCTTTATGTGGGTGTAGCTAATTGTAAATCAAATTTGCCTTAAATATGTTTGGTGATTTATGATTTACTGGCATTTATTAATGAAAAAAAATCTTTCCAGGACGCCTATGCTTCAAACAAATGCTTGTATGATTTTGTTTTGACCTACAAAACCTTGGAGCCAAAGATGGAAATGCTGTAACAAGCGTTTTACAATAATAACTCTCCTCGAAACTGGCATTTCGGTGAAGCCCACACTTGCTACAACAGAAAACTTTGAGATCTTAGAATGTGACCTTATTTCAAAAGACATTCAACATCATACAACTAATACCCTTTTTGTCATGAAATCATGAGGTTGATCGTAATTGCCGGTGCTCTGTTGAGGGCCACATGCATGGCAGTTTCCGTTTAACATTGGCTCATTAATGCCAAAGCTTTCAAAGCCTCTTTTACTAATAGCAAAGACGTGCTATCTCAGCCTCTGATGAAAGACGCAGCTGTGACCCATATGTCCTAATGTCAAGCCATGTTTTTAGATCTGACTTTCTGGCAACCCAAATGCATTGTTCGTTGCACCTGAATAACTCTAGAAACATTTTTACCAGAGTACCTGGTCCACATGTTGCAGAAGGTGCATTAGCTTTGAGGAACTGCCCCATATGCATGTGACATGAGAATCTATTCCCACCTTATTGCATTTATACTGTACACAAATCTAAATGATTTCTAAGGAATGTTTTGCTAGATATATATATATTTTTTCAATCAGTAAAAAATGATCTCTCACCAAGATGAGAGAGCAGACCTGGTCATTTCCATCCTTGCTTTCCAGACTGACTACAACAACTGTTAGTGTATTGTATTATTAGGGCGGCTGGGTAGAGTAGTGGTTAGCACTGTGGCCATGTATCTCCAGGGTCAAGGGTTTGATTTTGTGTGCATGAAGCTTGTATTTTCTCCCCTTGATTGGTGGGTTTCCGCTACAGTCCAAAACATGCAGATTAAGCAATTGGTGTTTTCAAATTGCCCGCAGTCTGTGAATGTTGACCAGATATCCTACCACGGTTGTAAAAATCGGAATAAATACAATGGTCACCATTGGCCTCCACAGTCCATAGTTGAACTCCAGAGGTTCCTAGATGGATGGATGGATGGAGGAATGGATGGATGGATGGATGGATGGATGGATGGGAGTAGTGTGTTGCACTTTTAAGGGAAAAGGAAGGGTATTGGTTAGCTGTGTTGCCTTGCATCTCCAGGATCAAGGATTCAATTCTGTGTGTGTGGAGTTTGCATGGTCTCCTTGTGCTTGGTGGGTCTCTTCCAGGTACAGTACTTTGGTTTCCTCCATACTCCAAAGACTTTGGCCTTTCCAAATTGCTCGTAATGTGTGTGATTGTGTACCCTGTCATACCTCATTCAGGGTGTACTCTGCCTCAAGTCCCCCAGTATAGGCTCCAGGCTTTCCATAATCCTGCACAGGATGAAGAAGATATTGAATCATAGAGTGTATTGTCCTAATATAGAAGAATAGTATTATAGGAATCTTAGACCTCTATAAAGGACAGGGAAATTATTAATAATTGATTGCAACGTTAGTTTTGTGTCTCACAAATAGCACAAAGAGTTTATAGAAATCCACAGCACTCTGCTATATCACTGATCCTTTCTGGAGTTTGGCTGAAGAAAGGAGAAGGCTGAGGCTGAGTCTGAACTGGATCTGACCAGATGCAATCCTGCTGCTGTTATGTAACTCAGGCAAGCTGAGGTCACTGATTATAAGGATCTGGCTTTACATAATGGGCTGCTGTCGATCTTTCTCTAAATACAGGTTAGCTAACAGGAAGGAGGAATGAGCAGGATGGAAAAAATGCTCAGAAATATGTCATGAATGCAATTTGTTTGTTTTTGGAAATTTCGTATTTATGACAGGAATGAATCTCTGAAGCGGATTCTTCTGAAGTTGCACTGTTTGCTGAATTCAGGTGCTCTTATTTACTTGAAGGACTAACTGCAAACTAGAAGACATGCTTTCAGGCTTGAGAAAGCATTCGCAGCACCTTTTATCTTGAAAGTACTGTAATTCACCACAGATTGAGCTCTAATGCCGCATTTTTTTAGGATTAGGAATGCAACACCAAATTCGAAAGGTCATGACTTCATTCATGTATTGAAGTTGATCACAGGAGTGTGACACTACACTATGACACAATGAATGTATTCATAACCTTAGCACAGTTCTGCACGTCATGGTGCTGTTTTAGCCTCGTAACCCCTATTCAGATTGGATTAGTCTTAGACAAGCAGGTGGGGTAATTCCATTTGAACTTAATATTTGTACGGAAAATCCGAATTCTGAATGATGTCAAGCTTCGACCTTTTGTCTGTTTGAAAAGTTGATGTAGAAATGATAGGAACTGGGTTAAGAACCCCTCAACATATTTTCAAAACCTAGAAGAATAGTGCTGAACTGAAACAAATTTGGTCAGAATTAAAAAATGTAAAAAAAAAAAAGTATGATCACTTAAACGATTGGTGAAGTTGCAATAAAACCAATAAAAACCAGAGCTGTGTTTAATAGTGAAAGTAAGAGCATTTCCATTCACACACAATGTGGTCATAAGAAAATCACCTTGTTAGTGAGAATAATCAGGTAAAATGGTTCGGTTTGCTATGGACCAAAAAGATAGGACAATGGTCATGTGATCTGATGAGTCCAGATTCCAGAGTGATGAAGAAGGGAAGAGCATGAAGCGATGTACACATCATGCATAGTATCCACTGTACAAGCCTCTGGAGGCAGTGTTATGATCTGGGGTTGCTTCAGTTGAGTCAGGTCTAGACTCAGCAACTTTATGTGGCAAAAAATGAAGTAAGCTGACGACCTGACTGTACTGAATGACCAGATTATCATCACATCTGTGGAGTTTGTCTTCTTTGGTGAAGCAGTCCCATTCCAAGACTTAAATTGTGAAAGAGTAGTTCTGGGAACACGAGGAATCATTTTCACACATGAACTGGACACCACATTATGTGCTGTTAATAAAGCTAAAGGTGATTACATGACGTTTTAGAGTGTGCGTCTTTTTTTTTTTCTTTCTTTCCTGGCCATGCAGTGTATTTACGTCAAGATTCTATGAATCACAAATAAAGAAAGGAAACCCACAGAACAAACGTGCAAACACCAGACACACAGATGGGAGGTGAGCATCAAACCCCAACCCGTGGAGGTTCAAGACCACAGCGCTGACCACTAAGCCACCATGGCAGGTAAGTCTAAAATGGCATTTCTCAGAGAAACATTTCTCAGAGAAACGAAACCGAGTTCTTATACAGGTATAATATAAAGTGTATACATGTTATACATGTGATCTACAGTTTTATTCCTCAGAATATCATGGCTTCAAAAGATTACAGACAGAGAAGTGTTTCGTCATCTGCTTTAACCCTTCGTTCTAAATCCTGTTCAGTCTCCCTGCAGGTTGACATTGGACATTCTAGCATTATTCCTTGTGTTCTTCCTCTTCTTCATCCTCCATCTTGTTTTGTCCATCTTCTCCTTGTATCTTTCAGTTTTCTCATATCCACCGATGGTCCCTGATGTCGTCAGTTTCACAGGAAGCCGATATTCCGCTAGAGTAACGAAACTGTTAAAAAAAAGAAATCGGGCTCCCTCAGGGAAAAAAAACAACTAAATAATCAGAAACATAATTAGTTAATTAAGATTTGAAAGTGTTTCACATCTGGCTGTGAATGAAAGACTTATTAAGGGTTTCATTCTGTTCATGTGATTCGGGTGTCTTGGCACTTTTGACAACAAGATTGCTGTCATGACAACTAACAAGTGTAAAAAATAGGCCTTTAAAAGTTTAATATAGTTTTGTGACAGTTATAGATGGCTTATATAAGGAGTATGAAGCCTAATGACATTGCCATAGGTTTACATACTTGTTTTATGACCTCAGCTCCATGACAATAAAGTATCCTAGACAAAGACAAATACAGTATTACTTATGACATCGCAGTTGACAGAAAAGTCTTTCTGTATGTCGACATCATGAAGACTTAGGAGCACTGTTCTTCAAGCTCACACGTGTTCATTTTTCATTTAGTGCTTAGGTGGGCGTCATGAAGCCTTATGAACACTATTCTTAGGCATACCATATGTGCAAATCTGACAATTGTGTCCCATGTTTTGAATTGACCAGTGTCTGTATAAGAACTTGCACATGCTCAACTAATTCATCATTGGTTATGAAGGGTTTAACTGATCCTGTTATGAAGCCATATGAACACTGTTCTTAAGGAAAAATGACATGACATAGCTGACATAACTTCATGTGGAAAAGACTACATCACTTGTTTGTGCATGCTTGAAAAATTCTTAATGTAGGTTTATGTGAGTTGGAAGGGTTCTGAAGGGCTTGGGTGGCTGTCATGAAGCCTTATATACAACACTGTTCACAAATAAATTTATAAAATGGTACAAGACTAAAGAAACAAATTTACACACTATGACGACATAGGGCTGATGTCATAGTGCTTGGGCCCTAATTAGGTGTTGCAACAATATTGTTTACAGTATGTAGGTTTATGTGAAGGGCTTACAGTATATACAGGACTGTGCAAAAGTGGTTGGAACAGACAAGAGGGGAAATGAGGCTGCTGCTGAGGCGGTTACATAAACTAGTTAATCATTTCACTTGTCATGCATTTTTTGTTTTATTGGAAAAAGACTGCCTTGAGCTTTTCTTCTTATTAGCTGTCAGGTCAGGGTATGTTTTGAAAAAGTGACTCGGATCTTTTGGGGTTTTTTTTCTTCTTCTTTTTCTTTTACACAGCTCTGGCATGCTTATATCACTGCGGCCAAACACTCATGCCACGCTTTCATTAAAGTTTCCCCGCTTCCCAGGAAAGAGCAAGTCACTGGAAGGTCACTGTATGGCTTCCAACGCTTAGATAAACAGCATTTATTATGGTTTTATTTGGCGCATGGTACTCAAGACTGTAGAGCGCTCTAAATATACAGCTAATTTAGAACAGACACAGGGGCGAGAGTGGACTGATGTGGTTACGGCAGCACAGCTTTCCTCTACCTGGCCCTAAGGTGCTGCCACATTACTTTTTCTTTCTCTTTTCTTCTTTTTTTTTTTTTAATTCCACCCACTCAAAAAAGCAATTATGTTTTCCGCACTCACGCAATTCACTTTAAATAGAGTTTTATATGAACTATCTAGGCAGTTACCAAGCAGCAAAGTATGTACAACATTATTGCTGATGGCTTTGGGTCATTTCCAGTCAGGGAGGAAAATCGAGAACAGCTTCTTTTTTTTCTTTTTTTTTTTTGCGATGAGGGCAAAACCAGGCAAAACAGAGTGATTCCAAGAAATCTGATGTTGTAAATGAGGTAGCGCTGTTGGTAATCAGTGAGTATTTCTAACGTTTAATATCAATAGTGATTGATATATATACACACACACATATATATATATCACACACACACACAATCGCAGCTTAGTCTTTCCAAATGTTCTCTGGGCTCTGGAGGAAACTCAAGCCCTGACATGACCACTTTGATCTACTTTGCATAGCGACATGTCAAACGGAGTCAAAAGATATTTAATAGGCTTCCAAAAAAAAAAAAAAAAGGTTGTGAACATTTCAAATGACTACTTTATTGATTATGATTGGTCAGGTTAATTGGTCAGAACATAAAATTTTGTAAAAATTCATTATTATTTTAAAGCATGGTGGCTTAGTGGTTAGCACTGTCGCCTTGCACCTCCAGGGTCGGGGTTCGAGTCCCACCTCGGGGTCTGTCATGGAGTTTGCATGTTTTCCCCATGCTTGGTGGGTTTCCTCCAGGTGATCCGGTATTCTCTCACAGTCCAAAGACTGCCATTCATAAATTGCCTGTAGTGTGTGTGTATACAGTCTTAGGCAAAAGTTTAGGCACCCCATGATAAATAACAGATTTTGGTGATTTTTTTTATTTTATTGAAAAGATGTCTCTTTTGGAAATGAAACACAGTCTCTTTTGGAAATGAAAAAAAAAAAGTACAATATTTTCAACAAGCATTGGTGCATAGTTAAGTCTTATGCCATAAATTGAACAAAAAATAAAAAAATAAAAACATTATTATGGCACTGTGCAAAAGTTTGGGCACCCTAAGTGTTCCAGAGTCTCAGATTCTTTTTACAAGGTTTCAGACCTTAATCAGCTCGTTGGATCTGATGCATGGCAACAGCTGT
Source organism: Clarias magur (assembly GCA_013621035.1). Taxonomy (NCBI): domain Eukaryota; kingdom Metazoa; phylum Chordata; class Actinopteri; order Siluriformes; family Clariidae; genus Clarias; species Clarias magur. Next base: position 1,856,947 of record QNUK01000004.1, on the reverse strand, counting down.
CATTAGTAAATGACAATTTCAAAGCTTTACAAATACTTTGACTCTTCAAACCTTGTGCACACACTTGCGGACACTCAACAACCAGGGGTTCCTCTAAGCAGCTGTGTATTAAATATCATATGTTATCTATCAAGGGGTGCCGAAACTTATAAGACTTGCATAAGACTGTATATGTGTGTGTGTGTGCACCGCCTTGTGCCCCAAGTCTCCTGGGATAGGATCCAGGCCCCCCGCCACCTTGAATAATATAGATGATGAGTGAGTTTAAATGCATATCCTGGATTGACTGTATAAGGACATGTTTATGCAGCATTGTTGGAAGGAGTCTCCAGATTCAGTGCTATGAAAGTAGTCAGTGGTGAAGCTGTAAATTTAAATTCGGACAAATCTTCAGGACAAACTTTTTTTTGTTGACCTTATTAAGTTCAAGGCATGTTTTCACTCGCTACAAATCAAAGGGTCAAAGTAACATCTAATAAACGGAGAGGCCATGACTAAAGTGAAAAAAAAAAGCTGCTCTGAATCCTAAGATAAACAGTGGATGAGGGGGCGGGAGGGAGAGCTGGAGAATTCAGGCTCTGGAGAAATGCTTTCTGTGTGTGTGTGTTTGTGTGTGTGCGTGTGTTTATTGCTTTATGAGGACCAAATGCTCAATAAGGTTAATAATAGGAATATGTGACAGGGATACTTCAGCCATCCAGAAAGTACAATTTTCAGTTCAAAAAGAAAAAAAAAAGCATCTGGAATGTTTTCATGTTGTCAGCACTCTCTGAGCACTCAGGGGAACAATCATACACACATGTACACACACACACACACACACTTTAATCAGTCCTTCTCTTCTTGAATTCTTATTTCAAACAAAGTGTCAACGAACTCAAGTTTCGACTTTCCTTTTTTTTTTTTTTCATTTGTTCTTTTTCCGTTCGTGTCACTCGGCCAGAGATTTCACGTTTAAAGCCCGTGGCTTTTGATAATTAATTGCAACATAGTGCTCAGGGGCTTAGGGGCTGAGGTCTCGCACAAATCACAAAAAAAATGTACTTGAACTAATTGCAGCTGAAGCTCAAACAGGCCAGAGAGGATTGATGCGCTTCTCAGATTGCCTGGCGTCCGACAGAACAGTGTGTCAGGAGGAAGCGCTGTTAAATCCATTCCCTCTCTGAGAACTGACTTTATACAACAGTAACACAGAGAAGGGATGCTTTTTTCCGATTCTGCCTCATCAGGTTATGAAATTTCAAATGTCAATAAAAAACAGATCTAATGAATCATGTTTATTCCACAGGCTAATAACATTAATTACAACGATATACTGTGCATGTACGAGGCTGCTCATGTCAAACCGGGACTTTTGATTGTACAGAATAACAGGACACAAAAATACCTTCATTTCTCTATATAATCCCCTGTGAAGTTAGAAAATGAGCTATGATCAGACTGCCTGCTTCATGTCAGAAACACTGGCCTCCCAGGGACTCATTTAATTAACCAATTATCCATCGATTTTCAAGAATCAGTAGTTCCATTCGCTGAGTGTTCACGGAAACAAGTGCAGTGGGCTCCGAGCCACCTCACCCAGGCTCGTCATTCACGATGACACCATCCTTTGAAATGTTTGCACCGTTCAAATGTTTCACCGTGACCAAGACTCTCATCACCGTACTGTGCTTGAAGTCTTCTGTAAATGTCAATTGGTTTCACACCTTCATTGAAGTCCCAGTTTGACTTGAATGCTTGAAAATATAAAAGTCATGAATTACAATAATACAACATATGATTCGTTCCATCCTAATTCCACTAGGCACAAGGAAGAAGACTCAGGATAGATTGATGGGCATGATTGATTTCAGGACGGCCCCGCCCACAGGGTCGAGGGTCTGTGTGCATGGAGTTTGCAAACCCATGCTTGGTGGGCCTCCGAGTGGCGCAGTGGTAAAGCGCTCGCCCTATCATGGATGAGAGGTACTTGGTGCTCCCACATTAATCACGGCTCTACAGCCAATCAGGGGCGTCCGTGAGCTCACGCAAGCGGAAGTAGTGGATAGCGCTGTCCTCCGAGTGTGTTACTCCATTTCCAACGGTGCATGAGCAAGCAGTTCGAAAAGACGCGATTGGCTGGCGTCACATGATTCGGAAGAAACATGTGATAGTCTTCGGCCATCCCGGCTGAGTGGTAATAGTAGCCTTAATGTGGGATCCCCCTAGTGACGGGGAGGAATTAGGGAGAAAATCCGTTTGTGAAAATTGTGTATGTGGGTTCAGTCCAGATTGGGCTATTTGGCATCCCAAATTGTCCGTAATGTGTGAGTGATTCCTTGTAGATAGTACATTCCTGTGTATCTAGGTGTATCAAGGTGGCAACTAGCAATCAGATAATCATGTTTCCGAAGACGTCAGATGAGTGAAGCTTATGAGAACATATTGGTAGGAAAGCGCTATCCACCCCTTCCGAATGTGTGAGCAAAAACCTTTGAGAAAACTGCGAGTCGAACTCACAACAAAGCTTTGTACTGTATATCTTTGCCCATGTTTTCATTCGAACATTTCCGAGCTCACACAACAAACCACATCCATCTCCGAAGCGTCCTTGGAAGTTAACCCAAACACTCGCCTCGGACCTGTGGGAAATGATTTACTCCACCCACATTCACTCCTAATTGTATCTGGGGAACCATGCCAGATTAGATGATGCCTCATAATGTTTATGATGGTTATGTTTATTATTTTTTGCCAACAGGTCAGCACAACCAGCTTATCCTGATACGAATGTGGGAGAGAAGTTCGTGTTTGACATGTCGGTACATTAAAATATGGGAATGGACAAATTCTTATTTCACTCTGCACATTGTGGACTGTAATGAAAAGGAGTGCGAGAATGATTTACATGAGTTGGTGCAGTGAGGAATGTCGCTGTGGGGTGTAGTGTTGGGAAGCGGAGAGGGCGGGGGGGGCGGGGGGTTTGGCGGCGGGTGGTGGATGTAGGCGTGGAGAGGTATGGGGTTCCCTTTTTTTAGCAACACAGGTCTGAAGATGCCTGCGATCTATCTTTGTTCATACCAGAGACCTCGGCCTCACATAGCCGCAAGTTAAACAGCGTTTAAGGAGGGAAAACAGGGGGACCACTGGAAAGGGAAAAAACCCACACATGACCTAGTTATTCAGCTTGTTAGTGTGACTAGATCACATGGACAGAATTACAGAATCACAGTGAAAAAAACAACAACGACTTGTTGCTACACATTAAGGCATTTTTTTAGTGTCTGTTCTATTTATTTAAGTAGCTCGTTATGATAGCGCATGGTCTAGGCAGAATTTTAATCATTCTTAATAAGGAAATATAAAGAAACAGGAAGTGAAACACTATTTAGCATGCTTGCTGTGGAGCTTGACACGAACAACAAACACAGAATGAAAAGAGCCTGAAGAAATCAACCAAAGCTGGACAATGATTAATTCCCTGGACGTAAATCTCACCCTAATCAGATGTGTATCACAAGTCAAACAGGATAATGATACGTAAACCACAGCACTGTTAAATTCATGAGTTTGATAGATTATACTGTACAACAGTTAGTTCTAACCGAATAATCTGATTGGACTAGAGGCATTCCACGATTCGTGATCATGACGCATAATAGCACAGTGATGTTGGGGGCGGCGTAATACCCTCGGCGTAACAGCTTGCCCCTGATTGGCTGTAGAGCCGTGATTAATGTGGGAGCACTAAGTACCTTTCATCCCTCCCCTCTGACAGAGCTCAGCCAATCAGCTCTCTCTAGACCTCCGGCTGCGAGAGGTTACAGCATCACCCGGGAATCGAACTCGCAATCTCCGGATGATAGGGCGAGCATTTTACTTTTCTTTTAGCTACAGTACGTAGTCCCGGTAAGACTAAACTTCACCCCTGTTAATTAATCTAAATGTCGGTCACCAGCTCTGTCTGTCACTGTTAAATAGTTCCACCAGGCGTGGAAGGATGTGTGTTGGTGGATATATAACCAAAAAATATTCTGATTAAATAAACAAACAAATCATAATCTGTTTATAATAAACAGTGTTTGTGAAACTGTTGTACATATGCAATACCACACTCCTGGTTGTGCTCTGGCAACCACATCACAGCCGTGCTGATATTCAGTACAACAGCGCTCGTGTGTTATTCATGTGATATTGCTTAATTAACTTACTAACTAACAGGAGCGACAATGACAGTCATTCAAATTGAAATTTGATGTTTATTTAACATTTTCTGGAAGGAGTCTCCCTTGTCAAAGAAGTGAGGAATGGCTTCATTGTCTTTAGAAAGGCAGTTTTCTGGCATATTAATTTTAAGAGGGAGAGTGTGGTGGGGGGTAGGAGGGGAGTACATCATGACGTTAATCAATTAAGCACTATATGAGAAACAAAACATGCCACTGTTAGAAAATAATCAACTTCAAGGCGGGAACAGTAAATCTGCTTCATCATGCCACATTGTTTGTGGATTAGTAGGAGAGGAAACAGTGCTTTTCTTTCAACCGAGCCAAGAGTGGATTACAGTTTTATAAATGAGGTCATCATTGTTCATCAGGTTTGAATTAAGAGAAGAGCGTTGTTGAGGATCCGGCTCGAAATTATCCCAGAAAAATATACCACTTGTACATAAATAGATCACATTGTCTCTCACACTTGATTTAATGAGGAGAGAGAGAGAGAGAGAGAGAGAATAATTACTAATATGGTAGATATTAGTGGGCTGGAGTGTAGCTGCGTGATCACGACTGCAGCGTACAGTACGTGGGCGCCTGGATGTCGAGTGGTCATGTTTCCTGAGTCATGGAAAAAGGTGGGATGCTGCTGCACTGAACTACTTAGAAGACCCTGGACAGATATCGTGACTGTGGCTGTTTGTTTTACAGCAAGAGCGGTAATAGCTGCATCTGTTTCTGATCATGTATTATGGAGAAATGATAACAAGGAAGAAGAAAAGAAAAGTAAATCTTAACAGTTACAGTCAAGAACTTGAGTTCTTAACCCAAATGCAGCGAAAACTCATAATGGAAAGCAGTAGTATGTGTAACTGCTATTGTGTTACCAAGATGCCTTCAGAAAGACTCGAGTGAACTTCCCAATTCGATCGGCCATCATTACATCAGACCACCTTTGGCAAAGTGATTTTAAAATTTTTTTATAATAGAGCAAAAACAATCTGAGCAATTTTCTATCAAGAAAGCAAACGTAATAACGTGCATGATGTGAGACCAAGTGACTCCCAGCCTATAGTTAATATTAGAATGCTTTATGGATTAGACTATAGTCAATAGACTATATGTCAATACAGGTGGTCCCTGACTTACGAATTTCCGCAGATATGAACGGACCGTGGTACTACTACCGGTTCACTCACATGAGTATTGTACAAAAAATAGACACTGCATTGCACCAGATACCAATATTTACAATTATATACAATATTTTCAGTGGATAAGTGAAAATCTGGTATATTGTATGTGTGTCAGGTTGCGAGAGAAATGTGTCTCTTTAGGATGCGCCTGGTGTCTGGGGACGGTTTCACTCTACCATGAAGACGCTTCTGGCCTCGACTGATGTTGACAGCTGTTTCTCTATGGACTTGGCTGCAGTCGATCGATAGTTCAGGACTGGAATTTCCTACAAGTCTACCTGAGCCTCCAATAACTACCTGGACTCCATATTAACATCAACTGTTATAATGACTCGTCTGCCACCTAACACACAGTACTATATGACTGCAGATCAATTCCTGCTTTCTGTTCCACCCAATTGAGGATGGGTTCCCTGTTGAGTCCGGTTCCTCTCAAGGTTTCTTCCTACTGCCATCTCAGGGAGTTTTTCCTTGCCAATGTCGCCCTCGGCTTGCTCATCAGGGACTATCTGACCATCTTGATTCATGTAAAACTGCTTTGCGACAATGTCAATTGTTAAAAGGGCTGTACAAATAAAATTGAATTGAATTGGATTGAGTCGGTTTCACCGGTTTCTATGAATCAGTCCAAAAGCAAAATGATAGAAAAATGTCTGTCCTGTAAAGCTGTCCCGATGGTGAATAATCCTAATTTCGTTCACAGTCCAGTACAGTGGAAAACAGCTCTGAGCCGAAATAGCGCCTGGGATTCCCCTCTCGATTTAAAGGCACAGAAACAACACTGTTACATTGCGCATTAGGCACAGTTACAGTTTTTGTCTGCATGATAGCAGTGTGGGGAAAGGGGACAGATTTAGTCAAGTTGATTGATATGCTTTACATTGTATAGTCATGTCAAAGGCGCATAAGACTCACTTTGTCGGACTTAAGAACAAATCCGACTTACGGACATTTTCCTATAAGGGAACTCGTTCATAAATCAGGGACTACCTAGAGTATACAGTATGATGTTATTTTATTATCTACATCTCTCCATAGTTCTGATTTGTCTTCTTCTTCATATGTGTAATGCAAGATCAGGCTTTCTGTGGGTGGGTTCTTGGTATAGTGTTGTAATAAGAATAATAAATTATTTAAAAAGTCCAAAGATAGCCTCATCAGAAACATTCTAAACAACACCATCAGCCTTATTCTCTAACAGTTTTAATTTTACTTCGGTACACGATGCCCGCTCATTATCATAGTACAGGGGTACACCATTTAACCAACAGCTTCCCACACACAGCCTGTGCATCTCATGTCACTAGCACATAAACAGCTTGTGCGTATTTTTAATTTGTAATGTTATTTCTCTGCTTCACCACAGTGCTTACACTATAGCATGCCAGAATAGTTATTTTTTTTAAATCGCATAATGTCCTATTTTACAGAATGTATTACAGACACATCGGCTTTTGATTGAAAATCTGCACCCTGGCTGCATGTATTGCCTTGTACCCCACCTTGTTCCCCGAGGCCCTGAGATCCACCTGTAGGGAATCAGCATAAGAGAACGAAGTATAAAGAACAAAAGAGAGAGTGAGTGAGTCATGCTTAATCTAAACTGTATAAATTCTACATAAAGACACACACCACACAAACATACATGCAATATGAATCATTATGTGTATAATACATGAAGCTGTGTCACATTCTCTGAAAAATGCTCTTCTTCCTGACCTCCTGAAAAGTTTCTGTTCATTCATATGCAACAGGTCTATCTGTCAGCTCAAAGGAACGTCAGACTAAAAATCTCTCTCTGCCCACAGCCTGTACAGGCCGAGAGGAAAGAGGAAGCGATCGTAAAGTGAAGTGATCACGCCCCCTGTTGGTAGATTGGCCTACAGCAGAGACATGAGGCATCTCACACACAAACACACACATTATTTCCACTTACTGCATTGTTTGTACGTGTGTATGTGTGTGTGTGTGTGTGTAATGAAATCAGCTATTATGTCTCCCATTCACATTCATCATTCAGTCTGAGTCACAAGCTCGTTAAATTACTCCTAACCATTTTATTTCAGGAAGCGACACAAGAAGTGTTTCCTCTTGCCCTAAAATTCAGCAGTAAAACATCCACATAAGCTTCCTTTTTGTGACTGGCGAAACAAAATGAGGCAGACCTAGGGAAGCCGCTTGATTTTCATTGGGAATGAGTTCAGTTTCAGGTTCTGCATTTCATCCCTGTGACTTATTGTGAACAGTTTGGGCGAAGGTCACTGTGCAGTTATTTCTCATTAATGGAACAATGGAAAGACTATTCGACAGGGTGGACCGAAAGTAACTAAGCATTCAAATATTGGTAGTAAAGTCCATATTTCTAATACAAATGTATTGAAACTAATTGTTGATGTACTTCATTACATAGGAAAATGAAAGCAAATCTTTAAATTTCAACGTAGCCACCAACCATTTTCCTCAAACAGCCGGCGATGGACTGTACTGCAGGAAGTCATTTGGGATATTGCTGAGAATCTCCTGGATCCTGCCTCCAAGTCCTCCAGTGTGTGAGGCTTTGTCATGTACACCTCCTCCTTTGTGTAGACCCAGTCACATGGAGTGACATCTGGACTTCCTGGAGGCCATTCATGAGGTCCACGTTGTCTCAGCCAACATCCTGGGGACCATGCAAAATAACCAACCATGCAAATTTTCTCCCACCCTGTACATCTGCACTGGTATTGGAATTTACTTCATAGTGTGTATTGAGATGAGGCCTGGGTTGAAGAAGTAGTGCTAAACAGCAAGCTTAAGCTGCTTAAAGATAGCTTGCTATTCATTCCTGCTGAATGTCCTCACAAGGTCAAAGTCTTTGTAAGTATATTTGGTCCCCACTAAGATAAAATAAAAAGAAAAGAAAGCGAGACTCATCAGACATGGCTACATTTTTCCAGTCTTCCATTGTGCAATTTTGGTGACTATATGCAAATTGTAGGCTTTTCTTAGCGGCACGCGGTGTGGTCTTCTGCTGCTGTAGCCCATCTGGTTTAAGTATCAACATGTTGCTTTTTCGGAGATGCTTTTCACCATGATGATATGTTATTTGAGTTACTGTTCCTTTCTGTTCTCAGTCCGGCTGTTCTCCTCTGACGTCTATCATCACCAACGAGGCATTTTCACCCAGAGAACTGCCCTCAATGGATAGTTTCACTTTTTCAGACCATTCTCTGGTAACTCTTGAGATGACCGTGTGTGAAAATCCCAGTAGGTCAGCAGTTTCGGAAACACCGAGACCAACACGACTGGGACCAACAACCATGCCGCGTTCACAATCACTTAAATCACCTCGCTTCTCCATTCTGATGCTCGGTTTAAATGTCAGGAGATCATATGGACCATGAGCCAAGATACACGACAAACCTTTGCAGTTTTGTTTTTATTTCTAAGCAGTATAGGATCATTTTGTTGATCTTTGAACACTATGGAAACAAAAATGGTGAAATACAGGTTCTGCTTTTTTGGATCCATATACTGAGCCAAGCAATTTCTATTCTCATTTGGCATTGGAAACACAACAACCATAAATAATCACACTATACACAACAAAATTCCCAGTGTTGAATTAAAACCAAACGGTGTTTATATTCGTCCAGGTGGAAAATGATACACAAAAATTAGATTTTACTGTGTAAAATATTACAGCAAAGTAAGGTATTGAGAATTTTCCCCCCGCCAAAATTGTAGGAAGATTAACTTGAAAGTAAAATTTTATATATATATATATGTTTTTTTTTTGATGTTCTCAAGACATTTTAATAAATTAAATCATAATTTAAAAATCTGTGTGTAAACCACTGTGTAATGTATGTCGTAATGACGCACATCAAGGGAGACAAAAGCATAATGTCATGCCTGTTTATTTTCAGAATTATACAATTTTTAGAAGTATAAATATTTGTATAGAATACAACATCTATGACATCCATAGAGCTTCCATCAGGTGAAATACAAAACTCAAAACCACATTTCTTATTGCACAGATTCTAAAGACGGACGACGATGAAGACGGCGAAGCAGGGCCGTTTACACAAACACTAGCTTCACAGAATGGATGACGGAAAAGAAAAAATATGCCGGACGCTTAAGACCCGACGGGTTCACGATGGCTAGATTGACTATACCGTAGACTGACAATCTTAAAACTGCACAACCTGCTGGAGAAGGACGCCATGCAAACACTACGATCGCGATGTCCTGTGATGTGGAACACAGATTTGGCAAATTATTAACACAATATTCAAAATATACATCCAGGAATTCACTGTAAACAAAGAAATGTGCTTAGTTAAGGATATTACATCTGTCGTTTGAATCAGAAAGGCATGGGGACCGAAAGACAATCTATCGAATAAACGGATGTACGTCTTGCCCCGATAAACATTCACATTCCTTTAGCGGTCTTGTCCTTCATAATTTGTTATCTTTGTATCTCAATGCAAAATTACGTTAACGATAAGGTGCGTTTTTTTCTTCTTCCCCCATTTCTTGCGCTACACACGCTACCACTGCAAAGCTACGAGGACTTGCTAATAATGCTTAAAATCTTTCAAATCCATTCTTTTTGTGTTTTTTTTTTTCTAGACATGAATAATTACGAGTTTGCGACTCCTTCGAGTCATATTCACATTCAGGTCCTAAGCGTCGTATTGTCCTTGTGATCTACAGATAACTAGAATATTACTTTTAATATAAATAGATTAGACGATTTTTTACGGCACTAAAATATCTCGTCAGTTAAGTTTATATGACATAAAGGACTGAAGTACTGTAGTCATTTCAGAGCACGGATCACACACAAAAAAACGATCGGATAGCATCTTATGTAATGTTATGCATCGTTACTGCGCATGTGAAAGTGTTACGGGAATGACTCGGGGCGACTCGGAGACGACACACACACATACGCACACACACACATTACCGTTACATTTTAAACAAACGGATTTGACAGCATGTTTCAGTCATTGGTTTAAAGGTACGGCTAAACGACAGTGCAAAGACACTAGACTATTTATTATGATTATTATTATTATTTATTATTTATTATCATTATTATTAAATGTCGCACTTTTATAAGTATTACACAATGTACTTGACTTGACCGAGCAACTAATGGACAGGAAACAAGACACATGAACGATAGCTGAAAGTCATGACTGTTCAATAAAAGTTTACCCTGACCAATCATACTGTAGATGTGGCCACCGTTTAAACGCTCATGATCAGTGATCAACGTTTATAGGTAAGCAGGTGGCCAAATTGGAAAGAAGAGAGAGAAAAAAAACAGCCCTACAATCCTTGCATGAAAAGTTTTTTTTTTTTTTTTTTTCATGGGAAAGGTTCCAAACTTCTTACTTTATTTCAACATTCACATTCTTTTTTTCCCCGTAAAGAACATTTGCACTACTGAACATTAATCCGTCCCTCGAGTGCAATCACTCCTTTTAGTGCCTTTGTAACTTCAAGTATACGTAGATCACGTCAGAGGCCAAGATCCTATTGTCTGCTCCTTTCTAGCTTATATTTGATGGCGTCGTGAAAAATTCCGCTCAGCGACGAACAGTTAAAGTTCACAAACATACGTATGTGACATAACAAAATATATACATATAAAACACGCAACGCTCATATTCAGAATCCCGATCCAACCGACCGGAGTTTGTACAATTAACATTGCTTTATGTACAGTACGTTGCATAAAAATGAGTATTTAGTCGATGCATGTGAAAGGAATGTGAATTTCGACACAACCTGCTAAGAACAGCAAGTTGGACAGCCCAAAAAAAATACTCTAAGCCCCTTCCACTAGATACGAAACCAGAACCCTAAGATGATTCCATTATAAAATAGTTCTAGGTGAGAAGCACGGGATAGACACGCGTTCACTCGCCCCAAAACAAACTTTGCCTTTAACTAGGTCAAAGCGAACGAGAACAAGAATAACCACAAAAAAAAAAAGAAAAAAAAAAACAATGTTCTGATTGTGTGTGAGAATATGTTTGTTTTCTACATGAAGAGTGTGTGCTGAGAGACCAGCATCATTGCTACAAATACTTTCCTTCTGGCTTTTTAATGTCGAAACAAAAACCATCGTTCCGATACAACGGACCTTCATGCGGACTGAGAAAAGCACGTTAATTTTGACTAAAATGTGACTCAAAATGATTCCAGCGACTCCGAAACAACACTCAGAGTCCTCGTTTGGTACAATCGAAATTGGCACAGTTCATTTCCGACTCAAAGCCACTGATCGGGTCACTTGACGTCAAACGGATTGCACGCATTTTTTCTATACATACTCGTGATCGCTTTTTCTCGTGATGCAAGAAACTACAAAATAACATTCAGCAGCAAATTCAGGTACATTCAAACCAAGGATTTTTTTTTTCTTTTTCAGAAACATACTATGGACTAGCATACGACACTAGCACTCCACACGTTGCTCTCGTCCTCCACACGAAACACTGAAGTAACAGCTTCATCGGTCCTCAGAATGGAAGGCGCTATAATACAATGCATGGAAACTTGAGGAAAAGAAAATGTTAAAATAAAAGATTGCCTTGCAGTCTTTCTTAGAAAAAGTGATTAATATCGACGCGGTCACTTTTTATTACTCAAACCTCGGGGCAGATCTTTTGACTGCTTGGCGCGGGGCGAATCTTTTTCTGGGGCTACGTCATCCTTCGCCAGAGCCGCCGATTTCTGCGAGTCTTTACGGTTCACTTTCTGTGAGGAGTCTGATGATGTCGAGGTCTCCGCTGTGGCCCCTTTGCCTGTAGGAGATCTACTTGGTGAGTGAACCTTCACAGTAGGTACAGATACAGGACCGACCTGAGGAGGGCCTGTTTGAGGCAAGTTCTCTCTATGTGGTTGAGTTTTTAATGTAAGAACTGCAGACTCTCTCTGCTCCTTTGGTTTTATATCGACATTGTCTTTGATTATCTGCACTGGTGCTTTGCTTTCTTTTTTTCCTCTTTCTTCAGCGGCTTTCCCACTCTGGTGTACAACAAAAGCGGGTTCTGATTTGGTTTTATTCTTGGAGTTTGACGAGCCTTGTTTTCCAGTTGTGGATGCAGATTGTGGTTGTTTTTTTGTCGCAGTAACAATCTCCTTCTTGCAAACGTCAAGTACCGGCTTGGGGATCTTCTGACTGGCTGAATCTAGAGGATTCTTGACTTTCAACGTTTCTTCAAGCATGTTTGCTGACTGAAATTGCACAGTATTGCTCGTCGTTTCACCACCTTTTGTGCCAGGATCCTGACTTCCCTTGCTGCTGGAAAACATTTGAGTAGAAGCTAGCATGCACTTAGCGCTGTCGTGAGTCTCGTTTGACAGAGCGCATTTTGCATCGTCTTTTAAACCTGCGGTTTTCTGAGGCATTTTATCTTTAGACAATATAGTCTTGGACTCATTGCTTGACCCTTCTGGAACCATACAAGTTTTAGTATCATTTTCCTTGTCCAGTGTTTTGTCTTCACGTGGCTCCTGACTTTGAGAATGACATTTTTTGTCGCTTTCCACCACAGCGCTTTGTGTTTTCACAGTGTCAGCACCTTTTGAGGCAGGATCTGAGTTTTTCCGTCTGTTTCCTAAGACAGAATCAATTAGTGTTGTCGATGTTGTTTGCTGATTTTGTTTTACTCCAGTGATGTCCGATTTGATTTCCACAGATGGTTGTGGGCTTTTGTGTACATGCTGTGGTGACTGGAGAACCCCAGCAGAAGTTGTCTTGAGAGGAGCACCTTTTGGAGATGCATTGTCTTTATCTGGTTTGGTTTGAAGAGGTGGATCTGGAGGCAACCTGATATCTGGTGAAGATGTGGTTGACGTTGAGGTTATTGTTGGACTCTGTGGAACTTTGATTAAACTCTGGGAGAGAACAGTTTCTGGTTTCGCACTCAACACTGGTGTGCTACTTGATGCGGCCTGTTCATGCATCTCCTGTGAAATCTTATGTATGGTTTGAGATGTGCTTTCAGGTTTCTTCTTATCACTCCCGACAGGAATATTTGAATTTTGTGCACTAAACGTTCTGTCTAGTTTCTGAGGCAAAACCTGCACCAAAACTGCTGTTAAGCTCTGAAATTCTGAGCCATAGTCTTTAACGGTTTTAGATAGATAAACCTCCTTAGGAACCACATTTAAGCCCAGTGTTTTCAAGGCTTCATTTTTCTCCATGGTTATTTGGCTGTTGTTTACAACAGCCCGCTCTACGTTCTGTGGACTGACAAGGATCTCTCTCACATTTTTATCTTTACCGACACTGCAGGAATCTGAAGGTATAGACGGGATTTGCTTGCTGACCTGGTCATGGATCACTGGTGTGTTTGTTTCTACAGTGTTGTTTTGCATGCTAGGTTTTTCCTCTGGATTTTCCATCTCGTCATCTTGGTCTTCATTGCTGACCTCCCTTATCGAGGGCGTTTTTCCACAAACAAAATGAGTACTGTGTCGAGAAGGCCTCATCTCCTGTACTGTTTTCAACTTAGTCTCTGGTTTTCCACCTGTTGACAAATCTGTTGGCTCCATTTTACCGGATGTGGCTTGTAACTTGACTCCTTCTACCTGCTTATTTTTGTCATGAGTCCCTTCATGGCTAAGTGAACCAATACGGTCTCTACTGCATGTGGGTTCATCTTTTCCTGCATTTTTGCTGCTCAAAGCACCAATACTTTCCATCTCTGCAGCAGTCTGTGCCTGTTTATTTGCAGGAATTTGATGCTGTTTTTCACTCTGATTTTGCACAGCTATGGCCAGACCACTATCAGCTTGATTGTTGGCTATTTTTGAGAGACAGGTATCAGTTTTGGAAATCCTGGGTCCAGAGAGCAGTCCTATGTCCAGTGTGCCCTTTAGTGGTTTGAGGGAAGACACGAGTCGTGCCTCTAATTTGTACTCGGACGAAGTCTTTCTCAAGGACCCTTCAGTGGATGAGATAATCTGAAGCTTCTCCACCGCGCTCTCTCCTCGGCCGCCGAATAGCTTAGGGCTCAAGGAATCTGTGTTGATTCCAGAACTGGTAGAATCCAGCTGGAGACTTTTGGACCTAGTGGTATTAAAGTGAAGGTTTTCATGAACACCAGGGTTTATTCGACACATACAGTCCTCACGCTCCTCAAAGGACTGCCTTTTTCGAGCAAATTCCATATTGGGAGCTTTGAAATCGTGCCTGTCTGGTTTGCTGCCCTCTTTAATCTGCCAGGCCAGCTGTCGGTCTGACTGGGTTGGGGCTGATCTTATACCTTCATTCAATATTGAGGTAGAGTCTGTAGTGCTGCTCATGGGGTCAATGCTTTCACATGCTCTTGTGTTCAGTTTTTTAAGCAGAACATCTTTTACTGTAGAACCGGCAGATTTGTTTTCAACAGAGGAACACCCAGCAGTGCTTTGCGGGGTAGATTCAGCCTCTTGAATAGCATCTTGCTTTTGCAGAGATTCTCGTCTCTCATGCCAGTCCTGTCTTTTTGCTACCACTTTGACCTTCAGTTTCTCCTTATCAAGATCCTCGACCATTTCCTGGCGACCCACCTTACGAGTCACAGCCCGTTTCAGGCAGCCCTGCTCGGCAGGTCTTACTCGGGTGATGGCGGGAATTTCACAAGCGATCTCTTCCACACACTGAAGTGTGTGCTCACCTCCGGATGCAACCGCAGACTGACCTTCCTCTTGGGTCACCTCCAGACTGTGCTTCCGTGAGCAAAGGTGCTTTTTGTCCCCTGCGTAGGATGGCGAAAGCTTTTCCTCTGACTGAACCCTCTTAAGAAGTGGGGAGCGAGGGGGTTCAGCACTTTTGGGGCGCACCATGTGCCTGACAATTGTAGGGGGTGAGTGCATCTTGGCTGAGAAGGTCTGAGTAGTTTTAGAGCTTCCCACTGAGTGACTGAGCAAGGGGGAAGGAGATCGCTGCGGGGAGGTGGGCTGAGGGGTTGGGGAAGGTGTTCTAGCCAGCGGGGACAGCGGGATGCTCCCTGCTGATTTCCGGCGGCTCTGGCGAAGCCGCTGCCCAGGCAATTTGGGGCCCAAACCATGTAGAGTGTTAGGACGGACGTGGCCAGAGCCAGCAGGGGAATTTGGTGCACTTGAGCTGGGGGAACTGCTCTGAGAGGATGTGCCACCTGGGAATAAAATAAAAAACAGTAGTGATTTTTAAATAAAAAAAAGAAAAGAAAAGAAAAACAAAACATCTTCATAACATGTAGACCCTTTGACCTGATTGATTGAAGTCTGGCGCGGGCCGGAAGGAGGTAGTAGGGGAGTGAGGAGACAGGCTGTGCGTGGGGGATCCTGGCAGACTCTCTCCTGATGAGAGCGATCGGTTTAAGGAGGTAAAGCTGCGGCTGGTGTGGAGCAGTGGTGAAGGCTGCATGGCGAAGCGCCTGAATACTGACCGCCGTCTAGAAAGGCAAATTGTTGAAATTTAAATATTTTAAGAGTACATGTAAATAAAACTTCATTTAAAAAAAGAAGAAGCTGTACCTTTCTTGTGTCTTCTCTTTCTTGGGCTTCTTGGTTCTCCTTATCATTTTACTTCGATAACTGTTCCTTCTAGCTGGTCCTGTTTTGATCGAAGTATTCTCAAAAGGGGTAGTGGATATGGCAACCTTGCTTCCACTCTAAAACAAACACACAGTTTTATGCTTTTTTTAAGTTACTGCTTTCATACAAGCATCTAGTTATAGAGACACAGACACTCTCGAGCAGAATTAAAATTTAATTAGGCCAGGTCAATAAACTTTTCTTCCAGCTGAGGTCTGAACTTCATGTTTGGTTAAGATCCAAATCTCTACATGTTTAACATTTCTGTCTTTTTTGTTGCTGATTTTTCACACAGCTCGCCGATTTGTTTACGCGCAAGTAAAGTCTGAGCAACCGCGTTCAAGCATTTCAAGCATTCCTTTACATAAATGTCCCATCAGTAAATATTTAGTTTGCCCCAAAAACCATGTAAATTTTTGTGAACATTCATTTGCATGTCACCGGGCTGTAAACGAATGTAAAATTATTATGATCCCTCTTGGCATCGGCTGTTTTTTTTTTTTCCTTTATGCTACCGCCCTTGCTAACATTCTTAGGACCCATGGTGCTATGCCTTCACCCAATCTTGCACAGATGCAAAAACTTTCTTGGCTTTCCACTGATGAAAACAAGTTTTAAACAGCTTGCTGAGGTATGTGCAACTTAGCCTGTGTTCGGTTAGCTCGGTTCCTTTGCTCATATGCCAAAAATGCTTCATATGCCGAGACAAAATTCTTGCCAAATTTCAGTTCTTAAGGCGAAAATTGATAAGACCGAGGAACCACTGCATATTAATTGTTCTCATTTATCATAAAATCATCAGAGTCCAGACAGAGCTCGGCCTGGGTCTGGCCATTTAGTGATGCTTGCTCTAGAGGCATGAGGCACAAGCCTTAGTATGCACGAAATACACAAAATCTTGTAGCAGCAATTTTCATAGTGTATACGTGCAGCATTTTGGTTTATAAAATATAAAGTTGATCACATTTCTGCAGCCTGGACATTAATTTCACACCTGCTTGCTTTCTAGTTCCACAGAACTCAGTGCCCATGACTATAGTCCTGTGTAATAGTTTTATAATGGTCAGAGCATGCTGAGTGAGGTTTTGGAGAGATGGGGGGGAGAGATGACCACTGAGAGGAATGGGATATATGCAATCTTGCAATTGTGTAATATTTGGAACAGTGAACTAGGAGATTATATAAGTGCCATAAGACATTTTACGCCTAAGAAAAACGTGGAGGAACATGTAACACCATGTAGGTTGCGGACAAAGAGGAGGCGTGGCGATTATCACCTGTGTGTGACTACCGCCGTGTTATATAAATGTGACAGTCTTCTCACCTTGAGCAACAGCTCTACCACCTCAGTGTGGACCAGCCCGTGAACAGTTTCCCCATTTACATGAGTGATCAAGTCTCCAGCTTTGAGCCCAGCCTTATGAGCAGGTCCGTTGTCCTCCACATTCTGCCAAGCAAAATTGCAGTTAAAAGGATATATATTAAAAACTAATCATCAATATGTATAATAACAATAAATATGTCTCTGATTAAAAAGCCCTTACCCAGACCATGTGATAGACAGTATAGACGTCGCTGTCGCAAGCGTAGACCCGGATGGCTCGGAGCGTGAAGCCGAACTTCTTCCCTGAACTGTGGATGATGATTGGCTGGCGCGAGCTCGCAGCAGACAGGGAGGAGTCTCGGCTAGGGGAGGAGTCCCTGGAGGAGGGGTTTGATGATAGTGAGTGTGGAGACATGGGACTAGCCAACGGGGATACTGCGAAAACATCTGCGAAAAAAAAAAACAAGTGTATACGTGAACATAACTGTATAATTAACACTACTCCAAAAATATGTGTCTTCCTACAGTATGTAATCTTTTTATTCTATTAACCAATGGCTGTACAGGACCATTAGTTACATCCTCATGGATACAAAAAGCTCCGACCAAGGGAGATCCATCCCACAAAATGGAAGACTCAAACAGACATGAGCACGAACACACATACTGTACAGTAGACACCCACCTGGAGGGATCATGAGAGACAGCGCGCTGGTGGATGAAGATTTAGGTATTCTGGTTTCTGGTCTCAGGGAGCTCAATGGGCTGGTGGTGTCAGTGGATGGCTTGCTGACCGTGTCTGGACTGTCCGCTGCCTCCGACCGGGGTATCAGCTGGTCCAGGTGTTCAGAGAAACTGCCTGTTTGGATGCAGAAAAGAAGAAAAAAATTTAGAAAGACTTTTTTCATTTCAGTGTGCATTCCATATACAGTAGTCAAGGACAGTATTGATTGATAATATAACCTACTTTAGTTTTTGAGCATGTAAAGAAAATATAGACATATTTTACGAGTTTTGTACAAAATCATAATTCTAAAAGCTTTTTAAAATAAAAAAATTATGAATCCTAAACACAGAGGAGGAGTTGCGCTCCCAGATTTGCATCTTTATTATGGCCCGCTCAAATTATTGGGCAGTGGTGGCTCAAACAATTAAGGCACTGGGTTACTGGAGAGAAGGTCGGGGTTCAACACCCAGCACCGCCAAGTTGCCGCTGTTGAGTCCTTAAACTTATATGCTGACTCTGTGCTCTGACCCCCAGCTTCTTAATAACTGGGATATGCAAAAAAATAATGATAATAATTCCACTGTGCTGTAAGGTACCTGTGACAAATAATTGAACCCTTAATTAAAACTATGTTTAGCTGGTGTATCAGTAGAACCAACTCTTTGTGTATCGAGTTATTATACATTGGTATCTGTGTTAGGAACGCTAGTAACATTTTACAACATTACTGGACACAGTGTCTAATGTTCTGCGAGCCTTGAGGGATGTGAAAGTCCATGGAGGAAAATCAGGATTTCAAGCAATTGGAGACATTAAAGAGTTTTCTTGAATGTCTCAGATGGAGGAAAATCTAGATTTTCCTCCATCATGAAAACCTGGGTTTCCCAATGTGCAATAAATATGGGGTTATCTAATTAATCCGTCTGGTCTCTGGAAAGTCAGTACAAAATGACCAAATTCAGATTTTTTATTTTATTTTATATTTTTTTTATTTTTACAGATCTCATCTCACTAACACAGACAGTACTCATGAGATTTGATTTGTCTGAGTTTAATCGAATGGTCACTGATCGTTGCCCTCCCAAGAGTATAATTTCTAGACTACAGTACTATTAAATGTACCTTCATCCTTCACAGCCTTACAGATCATTTGGGAAATAGACCTGAAAGCACGTGTTTGGGGAGACAGATTGGTGTTCGACATGGTACCTCTACGGCTGTACAGGAGATTAATTATAAGCTTATTAATAGGAGTTACTTGACACTGATGCAATTTTACACAATTTACAAATGCGTATCAGATCTTTGTCCTAAATGTCAGTCACACAAAAAAATTATAATAGTAAGCCCTTTTGGGAAGCGGTGCATTCAACTTTAGAAACAGTTTTTGACCATCAACAGGAAACCATTTTTAGGTTATTGTCTATTGTTGCAAAGAAATGCATTGTGTTGCTGTGGTCTAAAACAGAGTACCATCTCTAAACTTTTGTCTCTCTCTTTCTCTCTTGCTCTCTCTCTCAGATCTCAACTTTTCTTCCTCTTGAAATAGGTTGACATATGATCCGAGACATCTGCCTGACAAATTGTGGGACATATGGTATCCTCTATGGAGTTAGATTGGGAGCATAAAATAGGGCAATACAATAGGAATGGTAGTGGTAATGATTTATTGGTTAAAAGTTTTTATTGTTATTTTATTACTTTTCTTTTGTTTGTATTAGTTTATGTATTCTTTTTAATGTTGTACTCATCGCTATTTCTGCCATTTGAATAAATTTTTTCCCTTGCTGTATTATGTTATAAACGTTGATAATTTAAGAAATGCAGTGATAGATAATACTACCATTTTTGCAACAACTAATTTCATCTGCCGTAAACTGACATCACAGCATTTGCTGCTTGGGTTTAAATCAGTGAAACATTAAAGGAATAAATCTGCTTGGAGGCAAGGGCACTACCTGACAGGGTGGCGTTGCTGACGGGACTGGAGGGCGTGGTGGCTTCGGGCTCGTCCTGAGAAAGCTCTCCGACAGAGAAAGACACTTTAGCGGGCTTGTCCAAGGACAGCGAACTCTCGCAACTCTCCGTTTCCGCTGAAATGGCGAACTTGGGCAGGAGTCCTGAGTGTCGGCCCGTGCTGGTGCTCTCCACATCAGATGAGTGGGACAGGGACGGTCTGGACACAAAACATAAACAGTCCTTACAACGTGGGTAGAACCGGTGCTGAGGAGCGACACGCTGAGGAAAACACCCGAGTATAATAAAGCTGACTTCATCTAGTGTTGATGGAAGCAGTGAATTACTAATATAATAATAATAATAGTAATAATAATCCTCTCTTCAGTCAGATCCATTATACAAATAATTATTGGTGGAAATTTCACACACTTCAAACACCGTCAAACTATCAAACACCATGCGTAAAACAAAGCGTGACTGTTTCAGTTTAACTTGCTCGACCTCTAGAGAATCACTTACATTTCAGTGAAGTCTGGAGTCCAGCTGAGCGAGTCGACAGTCAGAGGACTCTCACTCTTCTTCTCCGGTTGCTCTCCTTTCTCCTCCAGCTGCCCACGAGACAGATCCAGACTGCTGTATACCTACAGGGAGTATTCGAACGTGTCTCAAACGCACACGAAAGGACTTTTGAATCATTCGCAATATGAGATCTGGATAAAAGTTTTTGTGAAAAATGTCTGAGTGACTGCTAATGTACAAAATAAAGCCTTAACGCAAACACAACCTGTGTCGAACTGTTTCAAAAACCCTGTTTAGCTATTGTATCTACTCTGTGTGAAGAATTTTCCAGTACTTACACAGCTCAATAAAAAACTTTGTGAAATATAAATTTAATGTCATTTAAAAAAAAAGTGATTAAAAAAACAAAAAACTAAATTCTGCTTTCTGACACGCGCATGTTGTTGCTGGTATAGGATGTATTATAGCACCATCTATTGGATCTTTCCTGTAATTACACCTGTCAATGTACGGCTGATAAATCAGTGCATCACAAATATATAGTATAATTAATAATAAAAGAATTAATAAATAAATAACAGGTTAAAAATGGAGGCCATTTTTCAACAGCACACTCCCTTTTGAATCCCATATTATCAGAGTCTCCATGTCATGTTTCTTACATTCGCGCGACATTGCTAGTCCCCGCTCATCCCTTACATCTCAAACTGCTACCATTCCCATCCACGCACTGGTTAAATCATTGAAATTTTTCTTCCCTGGCTTACCACATCAGCTCCTTCATAATCTCCAAGTTGGATCATAACCCAGATTCCCTACACACTCCTCACTATTCCTCATCTAATAAGGCTGCTCCTTACACCCTGCTCCTTTTTAACCATCATGGGTTCCTAAAGCCTTTAGCTGCACAGAATTAAATCATGTATTCAAATTATTATCAAAACTATACGAATGGCATATTAATACATAAGAATTTATCACATCACATGGAAATCACATTTTTTTAATATATTAAGATCCATATTATTCATGTTGTCCTTCCTGTTCTGACCTGCTGAACGCTGCTGCCAGGGCGTACACTCACTTTAGAAAAGCGGTGCGAGGAAGAGGAAAACTGCCGCAGCTCCACATTGAAGTCTTCATCATTGGTGTCCTCTTCTTCCTCTGTTTCCAGGTGATGGTACCGTTCAGATCGGGCTACAAACCAAACATAGAGAGTTTGTGTGTGTAATTGATTTTGTTTATTGTCTTGCGGGGTGCCATTAATTATGGGTTTTACTGTTATTGCTTTACAAAAAGATCTACGATGACGATACGTAAGGACTCACACACACAAAAACACACACACACACACACACACACACACAGTGACACTGACTGTCAAAGTAGCTGGTGTCGTCTTCAGACTCAAGCTGGGGAATGAACTCGGCCTTCTGTCTAAGCAGACTGTTCCAGTCCAGACTGTCGAAGAACTGGTGGTGCTTGACCTCATACGCTCCTCCTGCTGATACACAGTAGACACACACACAAAATAAATACTCAGTAACCTATAAATTAATATCTAGCTAAAGTACACGGGCTGTTCAAGTCAAACCGGGACTTTGGATTGTACAAAACACGGTCATGAGAGTAAAAACTCTCTTCATTTCTCTATATGATCCCCTGCTACACTGACCCTGATAGGACTGCCCACGTCACATTTGAAATGCTGGCCTCCCAGGAACTCCTTTAATGGCCCAAACATGTGGAAATGTCTCGGAGCGGTATCAGGACTGTATGGGGGACGTGTCCATAACTCCTAGACGAGTTCCTGTAATGTGCTCGTGGTGTTGGTGAATGATTGTGTGTGTACAGTTCCTACAGACAGATGCGCCTAATTCCGTAAATGTGCAACAAAGTTATCCATCAATTTTTAAGGATCAGATGGTCGTCATTCACGGACGTATGACCTTCTATAAAACATGCGGACCAGCAAAAGAGTCTTATCTCAATGAGTCTTAAAACTATAAAACACCGTTCTGCACCAAAAACTGCACCTTTATTTACTGCATGTGTACTGAAACCACGTAATGGAAACACAGAAACTTCAAACATTGTTGTGGGCAATTTGTTCTGCATGGTATGTGGTGGTTTAATTCAGACAACAATCCCTCTCTACAGCTTTCTTGTAGTCATAAATTATGCAGTGCAGTTTCCTGTGAGGGACCAGCTGAATGTCAGGTTAGACCCCACTTGTTTTTGTTTTTTATTGAATCAGCTTTGGTGAAGTTCAGAGATTTTGTTCTCTCAGATAAAGAAGGTTCTTTGCCGTGCAAATGCGTAAAACAATCAGATAAATGAAACTAATGCTGTCCTTTTATACTTTTCTTTACATTCCCCAAGAAGGTAAAATTAATAATGTATAATTTAATATACAAATACAGTTGCAACGATGATCGAGCCCAAACACCTGTTCCATCACCACCAGAAAGACATTTAAAGGGGAAATGTTGTCAAAATGAGAAATAACAGTAACTCATAGTGTGATCACAACAGTAGGCAGCGTCGTCAACAGTTTTTGTATAACTGTTACATATATAACTGCGAGTCTTTCATCAAGGGGTCGTAACAGATGACCATTCAATCCATACAATAACTTGGCACAGGTTTTTACAATGGATGCCCTTCCTGATGCAACGCTCCCATTCTATCCGGGCTTGGGAAAGGCACTGCATACAGTGGCTGGGGTTAGGGCATTGGCTGGGAATCAGACCCGGGCCTTCCACATGGTAGGCAAGAAACCTAGCACTGAGCCATTATTGGTTATTTAGGGATGTTTGCAACTTCACTCTGTGGATTTTGATATACACCTTGCAGAGGATTTAAACAATCGCCACCAAACCAGGCCAATATGATCTCAAGAAATTGAGGATCCAAAATTGCAATAAGATTTTAAAAACTTTTGCCGAGAAGTGACTAATGACTTCCACAGCTTTTATGCAACTAAGGAAGTCTATAACTATTAGTCACTTTTCACAATAAGTTTAAGGCATTGCCACAGCTGAACCGTTTGAGATATCAAAAATCCCTTTGCAATTTTGCTTCCTCAATGTCTTGACATCATATTTGTCCCGGTTTGGTGGCGATCGTATAAATCCTCTAGAAGGAGTATATCAAAATCCACTCAGTGCATGTTGCAAACAAGCCCTTTCAGTTGAGTAGAGCCCATAACATGCAAAGCAAAAGTTGTTTAGCTCATTGAGATCTAAATGTGTGCCGGGTTTTACATGTACTTACATGTTTTACATGCAAGTGTGTATGAGCTAGGCAGAAAAATCTCCTGTGGAGCTAAATGAAACTAATACTCTTATTTCTGTTTATATTTCCAAAGAACTGAAACGAAACATTATATAAATCAAAAATATACAATAACAATGTGAATGGAACTGTTGTAAAAGTCAGAAACAATGCCCTACCGGTTCCCAGCCGCTCCAGTGGGTTCTGCCTGAGCAGCAGTGTGATGAGCTCTTGAGAATCAGCTGGAGGCGCGTCCTCTCCTTCAGGCCAGTTTATCTCATCTGCACAGAAAGAGAACCGAAAACACACATCTCAACCCACTACTGCACAATGATATACCCTGAGGAAAAAAGCAGAATGATAGATACTGACCACTGATAACCTGACCAAACAGCTCTTCTGGAGTGTCCCCGAAGAAAGGCACACATCCTACCAGGAACTCGTACAGAATGATCCCCATGGCCCACCAGTCCACAGGCTTCCCGTATCCCTGCCTCAGGATCACCTCTGGAGCGATGTATTCAGGAGTGCCACACACCTAAGAGTACACACATAAGATATGAAAAAGCTCTTTTTTTTTGCAGAATTGTTTTAATTGAAAGCATTTTAAAAACGTTGGAGGGTTTTCAAGCCATTCAGAATTGGAATTGCTCTTGGGTTTCGGGTAATTGTCCTGATGTATAACCCAAATACGCTTGAACTTGAGGTGATAAACTGATGGTCAGATGTTCTCCTTCAGGATTTTCTGGTAGAGCGCAGAGGTCCCCTTTGGAGAACTGGTGCCAGAGGAAAAATCTCCTCCTGAACGTCAGCAAGACAATACGACGCAGGCTATACGCAGGCTATACAAGCTCTCATTCACAACACCATATAGGACCTAACACACACACTTGCACATTTTGCATACCTCAGGACTGCAAACTTTTTAACTTTTCCTTTGACCAGGACGCACAATCCGTTTACACATGGAACATTTGCACACTTGCACATTTTGCACACTGTGAACTTGAACTGCAGCCTTGCACATTATCCTGCCAATAACTGGACACTACATTCTGGACTGCACGACATTACATTTCTATTATATTTCATTTACTATATATATATTTTCTATTAGATATATATAATAGAATATTAGATATTCTTTAACTTCTTTATATTTATCTTATTCTAATATTTTATTTTCATTTTTATTCTTATTCTTATTGCTGTATATTATGTAAATAAGTGTTTCTTTATTTTTAAATCTCTTATTTCTTTTTTTGTTGTAATATTGTAGATCAACAGCAGTCGTATAAGCATTTCACTTCATATCATACTGTGTATGACTATGTATGTGACAAATAAAATTTGAATCTGAATTATGGCAAGTCGTCCAGGTCCTGAAGCTGCAAAGCAGCCACAGACCATCACACGACCACCACCATGTTTCACTGTTGGAATGATGTTCTTTTTATGAAACACTGAGTTAAATTTTTACGCCAGATCTAACGGGATGCACACCTTTCAAAAAGTAAAATTTTTGTCTCTTCAGTCCACAGAATATTTGCCAAAATGTCTTTTCACATGGAGTCAGGTAGCTTTGGACAGCTTTTTTGTTTCACTTAACAAATGCAATCATCATTTAAAAACTGCATTTTGTATTTACTTTGGTTATCTTTGTGTAATCTCAATTATTGAAATGTGACAAATGTGCAAAAAAAAGACGAGGGGGAAATCAGTGCATTTAATTTTTCACAGTACTGTACGAAGGTGAGATGTAAAGTTTTACCTGTTTATCTGAGAACTCTCTGGCATCCTTCTCTATGTGGCCCTCATACAGATTAGTGGTCATGTTCATCAGGCCCACCTTTGACAAACCAAAGTCTGTCAGCTTGATGTGTCCCATTGATGTGACCAGCAAACTGAAACCATTCAACATGACAAAGCATAAACAAACATCACAGAGACAATATACTGTACAAACGCTCAGAGAGAGCATCTAAAGACAAGAGAGTCTAAACACGATGGAGAAAGGGGTAGTGGATGATTTGAGACACTCACTTGTCTGGTTTCAGGTCTCTGTGCACAATGCCATAATTATGGAGGTATTCCAAAGCAAGGACGGTCTCTGCAAAGTACATTCTGGCCATGTCCACTGGCAGAGGCCCCATGTTCTTCAGCAAAGTCGCACAGTCCCCACCTGCCAAGATACCATTCGATTTCTACTTACACTATACATCTAGACAGTTTTTATTCATTGTTTATGACAGGAACATATTATATTATAGTGTGTGTGACGATCAAGACATTTTCAATATCACCCAAAAGAAAAAGGATTTGATTAAAGTAGAAACTGTACAGTGGCAACCAAAAGTATCAAGATAATGGCATGTACGTCAAAATGATCAGATTTTCCCTGATGAGGGAGCAAAGGGCGGCGGTGGCAATGAAAAACTCCCTGAAATGCCAATGGGAGGAAACTGAGAGGAACCAGACTTAACTGGGAACCCATCCTCATTTGGGAGACATGATGGCAGGAATTGTGTCATACTGTGTGTGACTGCAGATGGAAGTTCAGTACAAGAGGAGAAGTGTTTAAGTTAATATGAAGTT
The DNA here is from genome assembly GCA_013621035.1 of Clarias magur. Lineage (NCBI taxonomy): Eukaryota > Metazoa > Chordata > Actinopteri > Siluriformes > Clariidae > Clarias > Clarias magur. Next base: position 1,830,583 of record QNUK01000004.1, on the reverse strand, counting down.
CACTTTTACTCATAAGAAAACTGATGGATAACTGTGAAGAAGGCAGTAGATGTCTTCAAAAAGCAATCAAGCAGACATGGATTGAGCACGTCATTAAAACATTGAATTTCACATTAGTGTCAATACTTCTAGCCATCACTGTATGTATGTAAACGATCGTATCAAAACCAGCAGCTTCTGTCTTTCTTTTTAAAAGTCTATATTAAAGAAAAAGGGGAAAAGTTAACTTTTTTTATGTTTTAAAGTTAACAGATGAAAAAGTAGTTCTTGTACAAGTAAGACTTTAAATTTTAAATGGATGACATGAAATAAATTAACAACGCATTTTCCTTTCTTTCTTAACGCCATGCCAACTTCTATGACTATATTCATGGCGAGAGTCATTTTTGTTATTTAATATTAAAACTAGATTTTTTTCTAAGAACTTAAACCTACATTTGGATTTCCGTGTTTAACATCTTTTTTAAAAAAGTGTCAACAGAATAAAACAAGTTTCTTAAAGGAGTAAAAGAGTTACATTCTCACTAACTCATCATCTATACCGCTTTATCCTGTATTCAGGGTCACAGGCGGCCTGGAGCCTATCCCAGGAGACTTAGGGCACAAGGCCTGAGTACACCCTGGACAGGGTGCCAATTCATCACTGGGCACACACACGCATACACACACTACAGCTAATTTGTAAATGCCAATTAACCTAAACTACATGGCTTTGGACTGTGGGAGGAAACCAGACCCTGGGAGTGCAAGGCGACAGTGCTAACCACTACACCACTGTGCCGCCTAAAAGAGTTACAGTCAAATAAAATATGTTTGATGGACAGCTGGGTTCTGCATGATGAACTCTATGGTGGATTTTCTCTAGACAGTGTGTGTAGCTTTTGAATGTCCTATCCTGCACCTGATCCCAATGATTTTTTTAAATGTATGTCTTGATCCAACATAAGGAATTATTTCATATAGTTTATTATTTAAACGTTGGTCCCATTCTGATTGCCATTTTTTTAATGTATGCATTTAAAAATGGTTTTAAATCAGTGTAAGGCATAAAGCATTTGATCGTTTTTTGGATGATGCTTCTTTGGCAGCTTTGTCTGCTTTCTCATTTTCCTCTTATGTCCAGAAATTGTTGGTGATATTCATTCAATGGTGATATTCATTCAGATGAGTTTTTTTCCCCTAGATTCAGATAAAATTTTAGGCTTTTTGAGATTCCACGAAGCAATTCTGCAAAAACGTTTCTCTTCTAAGATGTTCAAGTCAACTTTCAGGTTCTCTAAATGAACGCAAGCCAAGTGGGCAGATATAGATTGGTTTCTTTTCATAGATTATTGAATGTTAATTTGACAAAGCATTTTCCATTTGAAATGACGAACTGACTGAATTGAAACATTCAAGCATGAAAATAAAAAGAGATGAAGTGGGGGTAGGTTGTGGGGCTTCCCCCCCAAAAAGTTACTCAAAATCAATTTAACTAAGATTGTGTTGATGTTTCTGTGTCAGTCCAGTCGGGAGGCGGCTCACCAGGGACCTTTTACTGTACTTTCCTTTTCAAGAGTTGAACACCGAACCCCAAAGAGAGTGTACGGACAAAATGACTTACCTTCGACGTACTCCATGACCATGCACAAGTGTCTGCGCGTCTCAAAGGAGCAGTACATGCTGACCACAAACGGGTTCTCGGCAAAGGTCAGGATGTCCCTCTCTACAAAGGCCTGCTGGATTTGGTTCCTCAGCATCAGGTTCTGCTTGTTGATCTTCTTCATCGCAAAGCGCTGATTGGTCTCCTTGTGTCGCACCAGATAGACGGCGCTGGGAGACAACGGGTCAGGGGTTAACGCCAGAGCTTAACGGCGATTATGTTATTCTAACAGAAGGTGATAAACCAGTTTACCCGTAAGCTCCGTTACTGATGAGTTTGATCATTTCGAAGTCTATCTCACAGGGTTTACGGCGGGGTCGCGGCGGTGCACTCAGACTCTGGGACTGAAAGACAAATAAGAAAAGTGTCAATATCAGACAGCAAAAGAAGTCCTTTTTTACCATCACTTTCACTTTTGTTTATTAACACACTCACAAAAAAACTGCAGATTCAAACAGATTTCAGCACAAACCAGAAGAAATTTACAGTAAAAACTTTCATGACCGTTTTACACATCTCTGCCACTAGGTGGTGTAGGCATTACGCTTACACTTGTCCTTATACGGTATCTGTCCCAGATTCTCATTGTCAATAAGTAAAACAATGTATAAACAACACAATGTTACAATCAGTAAAATATCATATGCAAACAATAACAATACACAAACAGAAACACAATATACAAAAACTACAAACAGTACTGTAATATAATTTATAAACAGTAACCTAACACAATGTACAAAGTACTGTAACACAATATGTATACGTTAACCTAACACTATATACAAACAGTAATATAACAGTATACAAACAATACATGTACAATTTTGCAAATAAAAACAACAAAACATTATAGTAACACAGGATAATATGCAAACAATAATATTTCTTATGTATAAAGTGTTAAATCCAACTACTGTAACACACATCTTCAATGACCAGCCTATCCTGATAGGATGGTGCTTTGTTTAATGTACTTGTTTTTTTAGATGTACAGTACAGACCAAAAGTTTAGACACACCTTCTCATTCAAAGAGTTTTCTTTATTGTGTTCTTTAGCCCAAACGCGTCTCTTCTGCTTGTTGCCTGTCCTTAGCAGTGGTTTCCTAGCAGATATTCTACCATGAAGGCCTGATTCTCCTCTTAACCGTTGTTCTAGAGATGTGTCTGCTCCTAGAACTCTGTGTGGCATTGACCTGCTCTCTGATCTGAGCTGCTGTTAACCTGCGATTTCTGAGGCTGGTGACTCGGGTGACTTTTGGTCTGTACTGTATATTTTGAGGGAAATAGTCTTTATAATTAGAAATGATCACCTCACTTTTATTGTTATTAACGATATTTCGATAGAAATCCAACAGTTTTTAAGTACTAAATATTCAAGTATATTACTTTCTGTAAAGTTATCTTAGTGTTTGCAAATTGTGTTATTTTTTTTGTTTATTGTGTTACCTTACTTTGTACATTGTAGTATATTTCTGTTTTCATATTGTGTTACTGTTTGTATACTGTGTAATTGTGTCCATATTGTGTTACTGTTTGCATATTGTCTTCTTGTTTTTATATTTTCTTATTGTTGCATATTGTTTTATTGTTTGTATATTGTTACTCTTTGTATACTGTCTTATTGTGTCCATATTGTCTTATTGTTTATATATTTTCTTACTGTTTGCATATTGTGTTACTCTTTGTATACTGTGCAAACAATAACCATATTGTCTTACTGTTTTTATATTGTATTACTCTTTGTATATCGTCTTATTGTTTGAAAGGGTCTTATTGTTTGCATATTGTGTTACTGTTTGTATACTGTCTTATTGTTTCTTATTGTTTGTATATTTTCTCACTGTTTGCATATTGTGTTACTCTTTGTATACCGTGTTCCAGTTTGTATACTGTGTTATTGTATCCATATTTTCTTATTGTTTGTATATTTTCTTACTTTTTGCATATTGTGTTACTGTTTGAATATTGTCTTATTGTTTTTATATTTTCTTATTGTTGCATATCGTCTTATTGTTTGTATATTGTTACTCTTTGTATACCTTCTTTTTGTGTCCATATTGTCTTATTGTTTATATATTTTCTTACTGTTTGCATATTGTTACTCTTTGCATACTGTATTACTGCGTCCATATTGACTTACTGTTTTTACATTGCGTTACTCTTAGTATATTGTGTTACTTTTTGTATATTATGTTACCATTTGTATATTGTTGTATTGTTTGTATATTGTCGTATTGTTTTGTGTTACTGCTTGTTTTTTGCGTTACTGCTTGTATTTCATAAATAACATTTAAGGTACTTACACTCACAGAGTCGTCAGTCTCAGGAGTTTCTGCAATTCCACTGTCGTAGCTGCTTAACTGAGCTATTTCTACAAAATGAGAAAAGGAAAAAAAAAAACAATGAACTAAATAATAATAATAAAAAAAAGGCCAATCCCTTTTAAAAGAAGTATGAACTCGAAGACATCGGCGCTGTCTCTTTCTGATCAGGGTTTGAAAGTCAATAAAACGAAAGGATTGCATTTTTCCACATATTAAGCCTGATGAGCTGACTCGTGTGGTTTCCTAAACGGGTTAAATGAAGTCGAAATCCAGGAAACGGCTCTCAACACGTGTCAAGAGACATTTGTGGAAAATTGTGGTGCCAGACAAACCCCAGCGAACTCATTGCCAGCACATCAGGCCTCGCAAACCTGCGAACAGCAGGAGGTAATGAACCGGAGGGCGGATTTGGGAATCTCCAAAAGACTCAAGCACAGCGAAAAGACTTCAAAACAGCTGCCCCTCCACTTTAAACCCTCACAGGCACCGCGCTCGGAGACCTCAGAGGATTAGAGAGCCTGAAGGGTTTTGGATACGATCCAGATTTGGCCAAGGGAGTTGAGGAGCTTCTATGTTTATAGAGGAGGGAAAAAGATGGTGAGCTCCATGTGGGTCTAATTACTGGTAATGCTGGTAATGACTGTCTTGGATGTGGTATTACAGAATCATTAAAGAAGCTCTGTCACTTAATACAGACTTACTTCAGTGATCTTTCCTGATTTAAAAAGAAAATCCACATTAAATGACTAATGTGAACTTCTACAGCATTTGAAATCCTGTTCTTTAGTTGAAACTTCTTTCATCGACCTGGTTGTCTATTCTTGCATTGCTTAACATGTTGCGTTTTTTTCCTCCCGTTTTTAGTTCCCTAATATGGTCATGGCCCCATGTTTCCACTCATCTTGTTAGGGCACAGCACACCATTAGATGGCGACATACTGTAACACATGCAGAGAAAAGCGCTATCCACCCCCTTCCGCTTGCATCAGCTTAAAGACACCCACGATTGGCTAGTATCAGAAGGACTAATGTGGGAGTGTGAACATTTCATCCACCAGCCCAAGAGGGCAGAGTCAATCTTCTGATATGATTTAGTGCTTGCTACCTCATTTCAACCTCGACAGGGCGATGCATAAGACTTTTACCTGCCAACACAAGCGTCTCACACATCATATTGCAGACTGTGAACCAACTAAGCATTCTAGAACATTTGCACCATTTTCAGTTCCTGTGAATATAAATTGGGTAATATAAATTGGTACCTGGGCATATGAAGAGTATGTGGCTACTAGTTAAATATAATGATCTGTGGACTTTTTCATAAATATCTCAGCAAAATATAAAGATATCTAGAACTGTGAGTGATTTACTCAGACTTGGTAAATAGTCAAACCTCTACCTGAGGTAATTTAGCTAGCTAGTTACCTCACTCTATACAGTAGCTATGCTAGCAAGCCTGCATATACTGTAAACATATACAGTATAAAAACTGACTATTTAATAACTATTTTCCAGGCTTTATCATAATTTTCTAAAAAACATAAGAAATTCAGTCACATCATCCAGACATTTTCTCCTCCTGTGTCAGTTTAAATGCAAAGATAGCTAGCAAAAGCTAATATGATTCTGCCTTTTTTCATACATGCATGCATTTTATAGCAGCAACCAGTTTGTTAAACACAAGTTGTACTTTTCTTTCTTAGTTTATCGTAATTTTCAAACTGTAACAAAATAGGAATGCAGTACCTATTAAAGAAATAACTGAAGATAATTATAATTACCCCAAAATAGGCTAATTTACCAGTTGTTACAAATTACTAACGGATTCCTTGCTCTTTTGAAACCTGACCATAAGACATTAGTATTTGAATTACTGAACACTGAACTATTGTATTAAAATTCTATCTTGCCTTCCAGTGGGTCTCGTGTGAGACCGAGTTGGCTGATAATGTAGCGTGGAATGTCGGTCTTGATGCCTTGCCCCTCTTTGGCGTGACCCTCAGCCGCCTCCAACAGGTGATAGAACTCCTCCGGGTCAAACTCCTGCAGATGCACATCACATTTTAACAACAAAAAACTAATTTATTTGTATGAAAATTAATAAAACATTACTTTGGATATTAATAATTTACAGTTTACATGCCCACCAACAAACAATAGTAGCCAGCTTATGTAAACTTGTGTATAAAAAAAAGTTGAAAGAATTTATAAAAGCCTTAGAACACCCTGAATAAGAGTTACCTTGTATAGCAATTATTATTATCACATACTGTAACGTACGATTGCCATGTCAATGATACAGCATGGCCACTTTATTAGGAACACCCTCCACCTACTCATTCATTCTAAAACCCTATTAAAATTTTTCATGTGAACATTAACCAAAGCTCTTTATCTGTATTTGCAGGATTTTACGCACTGTATTACTGCCATCAAATATAACCTCAATTGCATGACTGCACTACATAGCTGTAGTTCTAATAAAGTGGCCAGTGAGTGTAAAGCTTCATATGTGTACATTGCAACAGAAGCTGGAAGCATTGGCTTACATTAATTAATTATTAAACATAATCTATTCTCTGTAAAATGGTACGTAATGTATCGTATTCTCATTTATTTTATTTTTTAGTCCTCGGAAAAGTGTTGCAGCAGCAAACAAACAAACTTACGAGACACTCCAGAAGGCGTGCCGGTCTGGCAATGACAATAAGGATCTTCTTCACCAGTTCCTTAATGAAAGTCACCTCAGCACTCTCAGATCTCTCTGTGGACTGTGCACATGGTAACGAAATTAGCAATGGGTAATTTGGGAATACACACAAACACATACGCGCACACACACACTCAGGAAAAGCTTTTCGCCTGGGACTGTTCTGTTCTCCATCTGTCACTCTATGCTCATCGTATAGCAGACCAAAAAATTCCTTTTGTTTCTAGAGCACATAGCATATATATAGTAAAGACCAAAAGTTGTAAACTGTAACAAAATAGGAATGCAGTACCTATTTTTTTTAAAAACTGCTAAAACATTGGAAGGTTAACTCACTTATTACACACTCTAACACCAGTCTCAAAACCCAGTGAACTAATTAGTCTCGAAACATGTGCACACATTCCCACGTGTTCATAGTCCCAACACACGCTCAAGACTTGAGGAGACTTTGAGGTAGTAAAACGTCAACATTTCTTTATAATCTTACAGATAGCGGGCCCGAACTGTTCTCACACTGGCATCCCGCATAGTAGGAGTAAATTATTTACTAAGTTTGTTAAGAAAGAATTATGTGAGATTCATGTGCTCCTCAGGAAAAAAAATTATATTTGTTGAATTTAATCTTTTTTTTTTCTTCAATTTTTTTTTATTGAACAATTCATACATACACAAATCATACATGAACATATAAACACCAATGAATTAAATGTATTATTTATAGATCAAAATGAAAACAAAACTGAAAAACTCCCCCCCCCCACACACACACACACAGAGACACAGTCACAGACACACAGAGACACACACACACACACACACAACGACAAACACAAAACGACACACACAGACGCACACACAGACGCACACACAGACGCACACACAGACGCACACACAGACGCACACACAGACGCACACACAGACGCACACACACAGACACACACACACAGACACACACACACAGACACACACACACAGACACACACACACAGACACACACACACAGACACACACACACAGACACACACAGACACACACACAGACACACACACAGACACACACACAGACACACACACACCTGCATCCTTCAGCTCAAACAAATCTGTGTGAAATAGATTGGTCATGCATACACTGATGCATGACCCAGTTTGGATAATCATTCAGGCAGTACCTGTAGGTTTGCAAAATAAGCAATAAATGGTTGCCATTTGTGAAAAAAAAAAATTAGTAGACCCTCTCAGTGTATATTTTATCTTCTCTAGTTTAAGAAAAAATAACAAATCTTTAATCCACTGAGAGATAGAGGGACACTTAAGAGACTTCCAATGTAAAAGTATGGAACGTCTAGCCAACAATGATGAGAAGGCGATAACCTTGCACATCGCGGCACCTGTCACATCTATCCTCAGCATCAGGAAATATTTCAGCTAGCCTTGATTTAGAATAATGGATTCTGTGCAAAACCTTAAACTGAATAAGACGGAGGAAGAGCTAGAGCGTATTCTGTCTATGGCTTTCTCCCAAGATTCTTCACTCAACTGCAATCCCAGTTCATTTTCCCAAGCAGATCCGGTTTTAGCGATTTTACAATCACTAAAAGATTAAATAAAATTATATATTCTTGAAATCACACCTCGCTGATACGGATTAAATGTGATCAGACTTTCCCATGGCTGCTTGGGAGGTATAGAATGAAAAATAGGGAAAACACTTGGATACAAAGTTGCGAACTTGAAGGTAGTGAAAGAAATGAGCAGCAGGCAGCTCATACTCTGAGGTCAGACTAGCAAAACTTTGAAATACTCCATCTTCATATAAATTATAAAGGTCTGTGATGCCTTTGTCGTGCCATGATAAAAATGCCGAAAAGTGAAGGGGGAAACAAATGATTTTTATGCAATGGACCCATGGCTGACGCAGATCCAAATGTAAAGTGCCGTCTAAACTGATACCAAATCTTCAGTGTATTAAGTACCACTGGGTTATCAGTGTATTGAGCGGGTTTGATTGGAAAGGAAGTGCAAAGTAGAGCTAATACACAGGATGGTTTACAAGACAATAACTCTAATTTGCACCATGGGGATTCAGATGAGTTTATCCAAAAATAAGAGCTAGTCCACCACTAAGTCTACATCTCTGTAGTAAGGTCTTACGGATTCTAGGAGGTTTCCCAGCCCAAAAAAAAGAGATTATGATTTTAACCAAAAAATAAAAAAAAATACTTAGGAAGAAATAAAGGAAGTGATTGAAAAAAGTAGAGGAATTTAGGAAGAATGGTCATTTTAATTGCATTGATTTTTCCGGTTAAAGAAAGAGGCAAATTGCTCCATCTTTGAAAATCAGATTTCACATCGGAAATAAGAGAGGAGAAGTTGGCATGAGAAAGGTCAGATAGAGAACGAGTCACTGTAATAACAAGATATTTAAAACCTGAACAATTGAGTTTAAAGGGCAGGTTTAGATGCTGAAGTTGTAAAGCACTACTATTGACCGGGTAGTATTCACTCTTGTGTAAATTTAGTTTATACCCCGAGAAAGCACCGAAATTATCCAAAATAGTTAAAATAACAGGAATAGAGGTTGCAGGATCAGTCACGTATAACAACAAGTCATCGGCATATAAGGATAATTTTTGCTCCTACCCATTACAAAAGCAAGAGAAGATCTAAGCTTAATAGACAAGGGCAAAAAGCAATGGTGACAGGGGACACCCCTGCCGGGTACCACGTCCAAGAGTAAAATAATCAGAGGTTATATCATTTGTGTGAACACTAGCTTGCGGAGATTTGTAAAGGAGGCGAATCCAGGAAAAATTATCACCAAACCCAAATTTCTTTAATACTGCAAACAAGTATTGCCACTCAACCCTATCAAAAGCTTTCTCAGCATCCAGAGAGATTACAACCTCAGGAGATACAGATGTTTGTTTGGAGTAAATTATATTAAAAAGTGTACGAGTATTAAAAAACAAATGCCGTCCTTTTATGAAACCGGTTTGCTCCTCAGATATAACATGTGGTAATACATCCTCTAAACGGGATGCAATTAATTTAGCCAGCACTTTCACATCAGCATTTAGCAATGATAATGGCCTATATGATCCACACTGAAGGGGATCCTTTCCTTTCTTAAGAAGAAGAGCAATTGAGGCTTGGTTTAAAGTAGATGGTAATGAGCCCTGGTCTAAGGATTCATTGAACACGCCAAGAAGCAATGGGGCCAACTTATCTATAAACTTTTCATAAAACTCAATTGGAAAACCGTCTGGGCCTGGAGCTTTATTGGACTGCATTGCCTTAATTGAAACTATGACTTCTTCAAGAGATAATGGAGAGTCCAAGTCCCTTACAGATATTGTATCAATAACAGGAATATCAATACTTCGAAAGAAATCATTCAGTTTTAGATCTTCTTTAAGACATTCAGATTTATAAAGGGAGGAGTAGTATGATTTAAAAACTGCATTGATCTGAGGCAGTTTGTCGTTTTAGCTGATGTGCTAACAATCTACTTGATTGATCACCATATTCATAATATGTTCCCCGAGTCTGTAACAGCATAAGTTCTGTTTCTTTTGTTGAAAGAAGATCAAATTCTGTTTGTAAATCAATGCGTTGCTTGTACAACTCCGGAGAAGGATTAGATGCATAAATATGGTCGAGTTTGCTAATTGCAGATGTGAGTTCGTTGAGCCTAGTCTTGCGACTTCGATTTAGAAAAAGCAGAGTATGAGATGATTTGCCCTCTAACATAAGCCTTGAGATTTTCCCATAATAACGAATAAGTAGTGGACTCACGATGGTTAAACAATAAAAAATCATCAATAGTGTTAGAAATGAATGTACAAAACTCTTTGTCCGCTAAAAGAAGCGTGTTAAACCGCCAAGACGATGGGATCGATTTATGCATTGATAATTGTATATCCAGTGATAAGGGAGCATGGTCAGAAATTACAATACTTAAATAATCTGAAGAAACGACAGAAGAATTAAGATGACCGTCAATGAAAAAATAATCAATTCTAGAATATGAATGAGAAAATGAGATTTTTTTACAAGGCCATTCTGTGACATGAAATCAAAAAATATTTTAGACATGGCAGACTGGGACACAACGCGAGAACTAGAGCGGTCCAAAACTGGATCAGAAACACAATTTAAATCTCCGTCAAAAATTATCAAGTGGGTGTTTAAGCAGGGAAGACTACTAAGTAAATTATTTGCAAAATCTGGATCATCGAAGTTTGGAGCATAGACATGTACCAACAAGACCTTGGTCGGAATTAGTGTGCCTGCAACAATAAGATATCTGCCATTTCTGTCAGCAGTTATATGGTTAGGTGAAAACTGTATCTTTTTGTTTACTAATATGGTCACACCCCGTGACTTAGAATTAAAATTAGAATGAAAACTCTGACCTATCCAGGGACGGAGAAGCCTATGATGATCCTTAACTTGAAGATGTGTTTCTTGTAAAAACACTATCAGCATGTAGACGTTTCAGGTGATTAAATACTCTGGATCTTTTAATTGGGTTACCCATACCTCTGATGTTCCAGCTAAGAAAACGGATAGGCGTACCATTCCGAGCTAAACTTGGGCCTACAGAGGAACTAGCCATTTATTAAAAAAAAAAATTTGAAAAATTATAAAGATTCGCAAAGAGTCAGAAAGATGACACCCCCTCCCCCTACATACGCGCGCGCACACACACACAAGCACACATAAAACACAAACCTAGAGTCTCCATCCTAACAAACACTAGGAGACAGCAAATTAAACTAACTACAACAAAAGTCGCTCTCACAGTAACTGTGGCCACGACTCGGAGAGTGAGCCCAATGAAGAAGGAAAAAGAAAAAAAAAAAAAACAAAGGCTCCCACAGATTGAATAGATCAAAAATTATGCGCAAGTAGAAGTAACTTAATTCTCATCCCCAGCTTACAAGAAAGTATAGATAAATTATTACCATCTTGAAAGAAGAACAAGAAAAAAAAAAAGAGAAGAGAGAAAAACAACAGCAACAAACAAACAAAAACCCTAGAGGTGAATACACCTAGGATCATCCCTCATACATTGACCAAATATGCACAATGATATATCCTTGGCATACGTTAAATATTTGGTTCTCAAGACGACCTAAGAGCTGGAGTGCAATACATCTAGACAAAACACTAACTTTGCTAAATTAGAAGCTTGCATAGACAGAGGTAGCATCAGAACTTAAAACCGATTACACATTTCTTCTAAAAAAAAAAGGGAGAAAGAAAAGAAAACCCCTATTCAACAATAAAAACTGAATTTAAATTAAATATATGAACAACCATTTACAACACTACGAGTGCAGTTCATGCCGTTTGTATAGTTTTAATGTAGTCTTTTGCTTCATCAGCCGAAAGAAAATCTTTTCCTACACCATTGTAGGTGATCCGCAGCCGCGCTGGATAAAACAGGCCGTAGGGCACGCCCTCAATGCCACGGAGTTGTCGCCGAAGACATTGTATCTTACTTTGCATTGCAGTGATGTCATCGGTACAATCAGAGAGCGAGCGCTCCATCTCACCTACAGTACCCTTTAGAGCAGAAAGTCCGGCATCAATGGTGGCCTTATCATTAGCCAGTTGTGTTTTTACAGCCTGTAACTCCGATTTGATTGTGGACAAGTCATCTCCCAATGCAGCACGCAGTTCCACCTTAAAAATATCCGCGATTTCGTTCCTCAAAGATGACAATATTTCGAGCTTCAGCGCATCAGTGTCAATCACAGAAACTGCCTGGTGAACGGTGGGGTCAGTTCGCGGCGGCGAATCACGCGAAGGTGAGGCCGTGACCTGTGGATTAGGCCTCAGTTGTGACTGCGTTGTGCTACGGGTTTTAGTATTTTTACCGGACTTTGTAACCACCTCTAAAGATGAATATACAAATAAACCTGTTAACGGGGAAGAATAACAGTGAAATTAAAAGTAGAAAGCGCAATTTAATAACAATTTTAACAATAATCCTCCGGAGCCTCCAAAAACACGTCTACTCCATTACGAGCTCAACAGCGCCCCCGCTCGTTGAATTTAATCTTAAATTTTAAATGTCAAACACTGGTATTTGAAATAAGTTTGTATTGTTTAAAAGCGGCCCTTGGTTTTTAATTGAGGAAGAACAAAATTGGGAAAAAATCTAATGTAGAATCGGGATATTTATAAAATCGCGATACTTACTGTGACTAGAAAATCACAATATTCATTTAATCGGCTCCAAGGTATCGTGATGATATCGAATCGTGTGGTAGATGATGATTCCCATCCCTACTATTTACATTACTTTGAATCCCTAGAAAAATAACACATTAGTTTGTACTATTATAGAAAATAATGCATGGCGGTGGGATGCGTTCCGACTCTCAGTGGATCTTTTTGGCTCGAATTGGTTAATTTTTCTCATACCACAGTAATTTTCCAGCCCTAATGTTAATTATTATTGTATTATAATTATTAATAATAACATTAATTAAAAAGCAGCATATTGTACTCCATGTCTTTTTTCAGATTAATGTATTCTTGTCGAATGTCTGCAAAACCTTGAGTTCCTGTTTGTAGTTCTTTTATAAGTTGCTGTTAATAATCAGTCCCTCAAATCCACTTTTTCTTTCAAAAAATGCTTCCAATTATCACTTCCAAAATAATAAAGTAAAAATTATCAGACCACGACACATTTTGCTTCGATCAAATAAGAGGTTTTAAGAGCTCCTCACCTCTTGAAAGAGACGTTCGAGTTTGTCAGTGAGCTCGCAGAAGTAACGAGAAGTGATGAGGCCGAGGCGAGATTTCTCCAGGCAGTCTCGCGCCAGTTCGATGATCTGGTGATGGGCGAAGCTGAGCACTCCATCCGCCAGAGGTAGCACATTCTCTGGAGAACTGGTGCTGATGATCTCCTGAATGCGCTCCTCCATCTGCGCTGTGGCCTGAAGAACATACCAGAGATCTCAGGAGACACACTCCAAAACCCATGCGATTTTAAATACAAACCAGGGCTTGGTGCTTACCTTAGGAAAGCGTTCTTTGTACACATGATTCATCATGATAATCTCATGGTCGCAGCACGATGGAGATCTTCCAGGGCTGAAATCAAGAGACGAAAAAAATATAATGAATTCACTGTTTAATAAAACATTCAAACAGGAACAAATGAAACCACAAGCATTAAGAAGAAAGGTTTTTTTCTTATACCTGAGGCTACGTGAGCGCGGGCGCATGGGTGTGACCCTGCGATGGTCATCGCCAGCAATGCTCTCAGTGCAGAAATGCTTGGACAGGAAGTGGAGCTCGTCGGCAGTGGGCTGGAAGGGCAGCTGATGAAGTTTCTCCTGTGATGAACAGGATGACTAGAAATGACAAGGAGGTACATTAGGATGGGACATTAATGTTTTTGTTATTTGTAACCCAAAATAAGCTATATTATTAATATATGTACATACATATAATAATAATAATATTAATAAAATATTTTAACCACCAAAAAGCTGAAATTTAGCCAGAAATGTATATAGATGTGTGCAAAAGTTTTTACACCCCTCCTCAATCTGTTAATTTTGGGATAATTAAAAGAATAATAATAATAAATCATTTTACACTGGATGTTCTTTCATTTTCATAACAGAACTGAGTCTTGGTCAGCAGACTATATTATCTACATTTATTAGCAAGCACAAAAGTTTGTACCCCCTCTTTACATGCTCTAATTATTTTACATCATTCGCTTAACATTTGCTTTTTTGGCGAGGATTTTTTTAAAGCATAAAAAATTCGGTTTAGAACAATGAACACTAAAAATCAGGTTAGGCAACCTCTGAAACAAAAGCCTCCCCAAATTGAGGTTGAGAAAGGTTAATTGAATGCAAAGCCACAGAGTCGGCTTAGGCATTAGTATCCTTTTTTTTGTTTTTTTGAATAGTTCTACTTTTGAAAAATAAAACTACTTTAAAAAAAACAACAACAACACATGACTAAATAGAAGCAATGACCAATTTTCAAGCAAATACTATGAACCTTCAGATATTAATTCTGTAACTGTACACACTTAAACTACATTCTTGTTGTGTGGAAAAAACTTAAAGCAGCCTGACTCGATGCTCCGCTGACTGACACGATCAGTTTTGCGAAGTTACACTTCATTAGGTTGGGTAAACTGTCTCATGCCTCTCCTTAATGTCTCGCCTAGATGACATCTGTGCCCGCTATTCTCTGGCTCGGCTTGCTGGCTCTATCTTGTGAGCTCATCGCTGGTTGGCTGGGACAATCCTATCAGATTATTTGCCATTTCATCCCCAGGTGGGCGTGTGCAGAAAGAGTGTAAGTAAACACAGCCACAGCCAGTGAGCGAGTAAACGAGAGGGTTTTTCTGGAAAAGATTCAGGCACATATTTACCAGAAAACAAATCTGCTCGGAGCCATGTTAGTCAGAGCGACAGCATCTGTTATTTTTTTGCAAAATGGCTTGCTGCGCTTTGCGCTCAGTTGGAGTCTAAATCTAAAACTATGTACAATCTGTGTATTTTAAACACACTCAGGTAGAACGAAAATGTATTGCAGAAAAATATCTGTAACTTTCAGGGCATGTCTTTGGTCAGTGTGTGATATCTGCTGACGAGGGCCCAAGACTCCTCAAGACATCTTTTGTGAGATCTGAGGATTTGTGCAAAATCTGCTCCTCCCCCACCGAAAACATTTAAATAAAATAATAATAATATATATACACAGTCATAACATTAAACCATTAAAACCTATTTCTGGGCTTCCCTTTTGCTGCCGAGGTAGTTCTGGCGCTTTGGGGCGTGGCTAAACTGGGCCCTAGGGGTTGTGCTGTGCTGCATGGTATTGACAGAGGATCCTTTGAGTGATGGAGATTCCAGAAGAGGGACTCGGTGGATTGGACTTGTTTGTCTAGTGCTCAATCAGATTGGGATCTGGGAAGTCTAAAGGCCAGGTCATACTCGGCATGCTACTGTATGATGCATAGAGTGCTCTGATACCTTTCTATTGTGTTCCATTGTTTTTTTTGTAAAGCAATTTGTGCTTTGTTGGCTTTTCTGAAACATCACACAAGAAAGGCTGGCCTTTGGTTCCCATGGGTGTAGTTGAGGATTGGTGCCCATGATTCTGTCACCAGTTTACTGGTATACATGTGATAATTAATGATATTTCATTCATCTGGAGATGGTGTTAATGTTAAAATGATCAGTGTTATACTTTAAGCCCGATTGAAACCAAGTGACCTTGAACAGGCAGATACTAATGATGAATAAATGAATTAAAATGGTCTTGATTCTTCTGAAAGTTTTAGATCTTTTTGAGTTTTCCCATAACTATTGAGCTCGATATACTGTACAACCTCTTGCTTGCAAGAAATTAAAAACCTCCCACTCAGAACCCACTCGAACATTTAATCTCTGGGAAATATTTAGCCAATCTCAAGTGACAGGGTTGCCAGGTTGACTAGTTTACTGCTGATTATTAAACGAGGTGATTTGTGTGGCTTTAAGGTTGATGCTTATGTGGATGCCTTCATGGATTTTGTTTTCTTTTGGGTTGATTTTTGTTTTTCAGCTAGATATGTTCACAGTTATCCAGCAACTTCTGAGTCTCATGGTTTTGCACTGGGTTATCTAATCCTACATTTGGAGTTCTGAAAAGCTGCTTTATGACAAGGTCTATTATCTAAAGTGCTAACTGAATCGACTGTGCCCTGATCTCCAAATCTGAAATAAAAGCTTTGAACAATGAATGAATTAATATTCCAACAGATGTTTCCCAGGGTGACTGGGACAGCAGGTGCTTACAGAAATGGTGGAACTTGGGGTGTTGGTTCCATATCCTGACGACGGGAGGGATGCCAGGGACCAACGACGGCCGTCGGTCCTACACACACACACACACATCACTATAAAAGAACAGCTTAGATGGATGTGAATGAAACCTGCAGTATGTAACGCACAGGGTTAAACCACGGTCAATGAGTGGAACACCAGAGGGAAGGGAAGGGAAGGGAAGGGAAGGGAAGTGAGACGCTGAATGACTCATTGATTTTCAGAGCGGGCGCGGGGATGAATGCTGATTACAAAGCAGCTCTGGCTGAGCGCGAGTGTTTTTACAGAATGGCATTTAAGGCGCTATTTCCTATAGACCCCTTTTTGCCAGACTGATAGCACTAACAGACGAACACAACAACAGTGAAAGGACTGAGAAATTAATTAGTGTACTCGCAGGGAAACTAATGAGACAAGCAAATGGTGGGGACAGTATTTTATTTACCTGTCTACTCTGTAGCCGGGGCTGAATTATGAATAGTGAAAAAGTGCATAAAAAATGCTTATTTCCAGCAGATCTCAATTTCTTCATCTCATTTTACTAACATCATTCAGGAGGATTCAGGCTTTTTAAAATTTTTTTTATTAAAAATCTTTCGTGTTTGAAAAGTCTCAAGCTGAAATAAGCATGTTAAGCTCCAAACCCAAATCTACCCAGATATACACACTTTGTTAGCATAGCACTAATAGCACTAATATTTAAAGATGCGTCATTTACCTGCGAGCAAAGGAGAAGTGGGCCGAGGCACTGGGAGAGAAGTTTCTAGGGCTGTCCTGAGGACTTGTGCCTGGAGGAAACAATCCAACACAAATAAGAAGCTTAACACACAATCTCATACAACAAATCGCATTTAATGATAGTTATATCCCCCGTTTAATCCTAATAATAATAGTATTAAAGCACATTATAACGCCCCATTTTCTATATACTGTACTACAGCACTTTTTTTGACTTCTTAAACTTGACTTCATAACAGATAAGTCATTTAACTCTGACTCCTCAATGTGCTTATTCCAATATGCTTTTGATTCCAAGCTGTGCTTTCCCACCCGTGAACATTTGAACGGTTATTCCATAACTGTGGGGCTTTGTAAGAAAAATCACTGCTCCCTGCTGTAGTTTTCATAATACAAGGTATTAACAAGCAGCCTGCACCCTTTGATTGATCAAAGCAGGAGTGGCAGATCATTAAAACACGAGCGGTTGACTCAGTTACACCAGTGCAAGTCCATTTAGTGCTTTATATTTCAGCAGGTGTACAGTAAGTCCCCAACATAAGAACGTGTCCCATTCCGAGAGCTTGTTCATAAGTCTAATTTGTTCATAAGTCCAACAAACATTTTCTAGATACTTGGATACCAACATTATAAAACTAACATGTTCCATGATCTTGTTCTTAAAAATTGTCCCGATTGTTGAATGATTCATTTTAAAAGAATGAGCAATGTCTGCTACCTTTTCACCTCGCTCCATTCTCTTGATTATTATCACTTTTGTCGTTATTGCTTGCTGCTTCTTAACAGTACCAGCTTCATCACCTCTGCTTTTACACTTACTTGTGGACATCCTGGCATGCACGATGCATGCACCTGACACTGTATGCCGGATATGTCATCTAACTTCTGTGATTGAACATTCGCAACATGCTCGTTTCTTTGAAAGTTCAAAACTCGAATGCTAGCTGCATAACACACATGATAATAATTTCTGTTATCCATTATCACCCAAATGAGGATGGGTTCCCTGTTAAGTCTGGTTCCTCTCAAGGTTTCTTCCTATTGCCATTTCAGGGAGTTTTTCCTTGCCACTGTCGCCGTCACTCTTGGCTTGCTCATCAAGGACAATCTCATTATCTAGACACATTTTTCTTACACATACACACTTCCTTAAATGTTCTTTTCATTTTCTTTTAATTTCTGTGAAGCTGCTTTGAGACAATGACCATTGTTAAAAGCGCTATAGAAATTAAATTGAATTGAATTGAATGTTTGTATGTAGAGGACTTTTGAAATAAATGCAGAATTTCACTGGGAGCCAGTGCAGTGTGAAATGTTGTTCCTATTGTCCTCTCAGAATTTTTCAGTGCCACCTTTGTACCAGGTTTGCTAATTAAAGGCTCTAATTAAACTGAATTAAATTATTTCACAAACAAAAAATAAACATATGCTATCGTCAGTATTTTGTTTATTGGATTTACTTAAATTAAATCTCTCTCGCTGCATATCCACGGGAATGACTGCAGAGTGCTCTAAGCCATCATTCATGTACAGTACGTACAGCTTTCTTTAAAACGTTTGCACCATTCAAATGTTTTACTGAGGCTGAGAGTCTCATCACTGTACTGTGCTTGAAGTCTTCTGTAAATGTTGGTTTATCTCTTAGTAAGTCTCACGTTGACTTGAACGGCCCTTTTACTAGATATTACAATGAATTACTTGTATTTTACATGTTTGATTTATCTGTTTGTAAGTAGGAATGATCATCTTCAATAGGCAAAAGTCAGGTCAGACAATTGTATAATGATCAATAATGGCAAACACAGTACAGTTAAACAACGTTTAGTGTTTAACATCTTTTTTGTGCCGTGGGTTTATATTGTATTTTTGTAAATGTAAAAATAAATGTATACTGTAAAATCCAAGATGAGTGTGGGGGATATGGAATAGAGACAAAGTACTGGATAGAGTGCAAAATGTTTTATTAAACATTATTAAATAAAAATATAATAAAAGTAAATTTTGTAACAAAAGTAGCGGTCAAATAGGACAAAAAATCTAAACATTAAAATGTAGCATATTTTATATTTACTTGTACTTGCATAGCAAGAGGGTGTCTGTTAATGAAATTAAGACAACAATTGGTCCATCGTCTGCATAAACGTCCTATTCGATCTCTTGCTGTTCCTTCCTCTGTATCTGTAGTCAGCGCTTCTCCATCTAAATCTGAGATTCCATGCAGGCATTATGAGTCTCCTCCTCTCCTGTTGTTAGCTGGTCTTGTGCTACTGTCAGAGGTCTCAGTCTGTGTTTCCTCCAGTGTCTGTCTGCAAGAAAGTATAAAGGCAAGAAATTAGCTGAAAGTTGCAACCATAACAGCTTGTACAAATTAAAATTTCCCAACATTTACATTTTGTCACAGCGATCACAGATAACCTGAAATTGTGTGTGGAGCTTATGTGGCTCATCAGCATATCAGTTTTTATAAGTGTCTGATGTGTTGAAGAATATACATGAAGGTTCTACATAAAATATGAGTAAAGAGTAAAGTAGCTGTAACTCTAATAGCTACATAAGCACAACACTGGAGTTCATCACATTCTGCTCTTCTGAACAGTGAAATGATCTGAGGCTTTAAAGTGAGCAGACATGAGGAGCATTCCAAGTTAACTTTGTTGTGAGCTAATGTGAAAGGATCATCCTGTAGATCTTATTATATGCATTTAAACGTCACCACAAGATCCACAGACAATTACCTGGAGATGTGATAATATGAGACTCTCTTTAACAGTGTTAATAACAGGAGTTAACAGTATTTAATATGAACTCACCGCTCACGCGCAGGCTCTCTTGCTGGACCAGGCTCCACGCTGTCCGGTTCGGATGATGAAGGTAGATGTTGTTGTGGGTCAAAGAGGTTCCGACTCGATCACACTGGATGGTTTTTATCCTATTGTTTATCTTTTCCTCACTTCAGTATCGCAGCGCGCGCTGTGTGCTGCACGAGCCGCAGTGTGTTTAACTCTGCACGGCATTGCTCAGTGCTGCTGTACGCGCGCGCGTCTAAATACTTACGGATACTTCCGTAAATACCGGCGTTTTTATGTGTAGTGTCCGATTATCTCCGGATATTTTCGACTGTCTAAATTTCTAGCAAATGCTACATTGTGAATCTTCTGAGAACCTGGACACTACGGTACTTCTGTGATTTTCCACTCATGGTTTCTCATGGTATCAGCAATTCATAAACTATGAATTTTATCAAGGTCCTCAAACAGGAAGTAGTTAGATACAAGATTTATACCCATTGGTCCTCGTACAGTATGAGAATTTCGGAGAAAATTTGGACGTTCAGCTCTCAAGAGGATAAAGGAAGGTGCACAGAAAGGTTTGACATCATCAGTCATTAAAAAGAAAGAAATCATTAGATTATACATGAAGCTGGTTTGACTTTCAGGCTCCCGTTGTATCCACACTCGATCTCCCCCAGAGGCGTTAAACACATACGGGCCCTGTCTAGTTATCCACACACCCCACTGTGTCTGTGCACTGCTTCTGGCTATCAGGGTCAATCAAACAGAAAAGCGTGTGGGGATATGTGAGTGCATGTGTCTCCACTGAAGTAACAGCATGGCTAAGGTCCTCTGACCAACATTAATCACACATCATTCGCATCATTGATTAAAGGAAGGGGTTCAGAGTTAATTAACAATAACGGGGGCGAGACAAAGTGGGGTTCGTGTTAATGACTGAAAATCATTCATTAAGGGTTTCATTCACAAGACAAGAAAGTCATTTGTTTTGGTCGCAGTCCTCTATGCTACTAGAATGACTGACTTGACCCAAATTAGAGCCATTTCCTGTTCAGACACTAAACTTGAATTAAACACTAGAGCTGATCGATCTTATTAAAATCATTTTCATTTCACAAAATACATCTGAGAAATTTAGAATCATTAAAAATTCACAAAGTTTCACAATGTTAAATGTTAGTGATAATAATAAATAAATATTTATATATAGCACTGTCTGTATGTCTGCAAAAGCTCCTGTCTTATAGTAAATTGTGACTGCATGCACCTTCATTACACATTACAGTGGTACCTCGGCATACGAACGCGTCGTCTCACAAAGTTTGGCCTTAAGATCTGAAATGTTGCCTGGGCATACAAAGCACTTTCACCGGCTAAGCTGCGGTACGTCTGGGAGCCGTTCAAAGGTCGTTTGCATCAGTGGAAAGCCAAGAAAAGCAAGTTTACATTTTTATACATTTTTTTTTTTTTTTTGCATTTTGTGCAAGATTTAGTGAAGACATACAGCACCATAGGTCCATTGTTACGTGAGGTTTAATGTGAGGTTTTTTTATTCCATATTTCCATGTCTTTTCTAAATGCTTTAATTGTTTTATACGCAAAAATATGATTATAATGTTGGAAATTGGTAATATTGGTAATATGTTTAACCGGCTGGAACGGATTATCTGCATTTACATTGTATCCTAGGGGAAAATGCGTTTCACAATACAAATGTTTGCCTTAAGAACTCACCCTAAGAACGAATTCAATTCGTATGTTGAGGTACCACTCGAACACATTATTAAATAGTTCGTTGATAATGATGACTAGAAAAACAATAAGATCCCACTTTACAGTAAACATTATTCTCTGTTACACTGCCAACACTGCCTCCCAAATTATACTTGATAAACTATCAATTAGCAATTTTTTTTTGGGGATGTAGTGTTGTAATTTTGTAGAGACAGGACTGAACCCTGGAGCTGTGAGGTGGCATGGAGTAACAACCCTTTGTTATATTTTTATATTGACCTTTCAGGATAAAACACATTTGATTATTAGAGTCTAAAACAATACGAGTATACTGTACTGTATGTTGCACTGGGGGTGGAAACCTCTGCATGCAAAGGGGACAAAAATGAGAAAACAGACCTGAGCAAACATACAAGTAACTAGATGGACATATCTCGACAAACAGAGACGGGTTACATTACCTGTGTGTGAAGAGAAGGGGGAGTGTGGTCGAGGAAGTCCTGATGACTGTCCACTTCCTATAAGACTCTTCCTGTTACCCGTCCTACAGCTGGGGAAAAACAGGAAAGAATCTTAAGCTGTGTTCTTTCCCTGGCGGGCGGTTCACATTTTCTAAACAGGAACGCTCTTGTTTCAGGGTTAAACACAGATGATCTCTAAGCATCGAATCAATAACGTATTGATTGAAAACTTGTTTGCAAAAGCATCATCTTATGGAATCCGTGTCCAGACGCTGGCTGATTCTGTAATGTTGCAACAATCGATCATTTCCTGAAATTATTTCGCATTTATTTACATTAGGTTTCTCAGATTTGTAATTTAAATTAGCCTGGAAATGTAAATTCATTCATTCATCATCTATATCGCTTTATCCTGTGTACAAGGTCACAGGAGCCGGAAGGCTATCCCAGGATACGTGGGGCACGAGGCGGGGTACACTGGTGCATATCCACATGGACATAGACTCATACACACAGTATGGGGAATTTGGGAACAGTAGAGCCTAATCTGCATGTCTTTGGACTGTAGGAGGAAACCGGAGTACCAAGAGAAAACCCACCAAGCACGGGGAGAACATGCAAACTCCATGCACACAGACCCTGAGGTGGGAATCGAACCCTGACCCTGAAGAAGCAAAGTGACCGTGCTAACAGTTAAGCCACTGCGCCGAATGAAAGAAAAATCAGGCATATCATTTCAGCACACACACATTTTATAGGTCCTACAATATGAGGTTATTTTTCTTAACACAACTTGTCTGTGGTTTTGACTTCAAGTGACATTTAAACCATAAAACTGCTCAAACTGTGCAATAAAATTGTACCATCATCAGGTAAAAGTCTCAATATTGAATCTTTCATTGTCCTTAAAAAAAGAAAGAAAGAAAAATAAACAGGTCATATACAGATATAAAAAAAATCTATAGTTTCTTAGGATTTATCAGCTATGTTTATCAGCTGTCAAAATGAACCTTCACACATGAGGATTATGGATAAAGTTTGCACTATCCTGTGGAGGAGTCTTTTTCATTTTTATTAAATAATAAAAGATAATGAATGACACTCATTGATATTTCATAGAAGTCATAAGAGCGCATTACTAGTACATGCAGTCCACCTGGAATTTTTTTAACTTGCGCATGAGCCAAACAACAAATCTACTTAATAACCAGAAAACCAGCAGCAAAAAAACTTTTTAAACCTGCAAATGTTAAACAGATCCTCAGCAGTCCGAGTTGTGATTGAAATAAAAAATAAAAGACTTGATCAAAAACTAAACTAAATAAATAATCACATTATGATTATTGACATGTTGCAACTGCAATTTACACAATGTGAAATGTGGAAATATAAAAAAATAATAATTTTTTACACTTTAAAAAAAAAATATTTATATATGTTTGCATTAGAGGCAGTAAAATCTTGCAGTTCCTTTATAATCCTAAACTATTTACACGGCACAGCATATCTTGTGTGGTAAAAGCAAATTATTTGCCAAGTTTATTTAGAATTGTAACAAATTTTTAAATACTGTATATAAAAAATATCGAATCGGGATATATATAAAAATGTGATGCAGAATGGCAATTCAAATCGAATTGGCATCTAGGTATTGTGATATCATAGCTGATGTTTCCTGATACACACACACACACAGTAATAAATTACAGCCTTTTCGAAGCCTTTTGTAATTTTTACAGGTCCATATTGTGAATTACATTATAACGCAGTACTAATTTCTATGAATAATTTGCGTTGTTTTCGTACCGTCTTCTTGATTTTCTCCACAAGCTGTACCACCTGGTCCTATTGAGAAAGTCTAGCAAAGTAGTGATGTACACATCCTCGAGGCTAGTCCACATTCGTCCTGAAGACCAGACCAAAACGCAGTTAAAAGATCCAAAACACTGGCCTCCCCTCAGCTGTGCTGGCTGTCAGGTACTGAGCGCTTCAACGGCAAGACGGTTAGAGCTCATTATGTGGATCCTATTAGCTCACAGGCTTACTCGTCCCACGGTGCCCTCCATATAGACGACCGAAGGCAGAGAAGGACACTTGGAACTCATACACTGAAGCAGTAGATACTGAAGCAGCAAGGGGAAAAAAAAGTCCCATAAAACACACATATACAGAAAGAATTTTGTTTTCCAGTCGCCTCGCAACTCCAGGGTCCGGGTTCGATTTTCGTTTTTGGAGTCTGTGTGTGTGGAGGTTGTATATTCTCCCTGTGCTTAGGAGTCCACAGTCCAAAAACATACAGATTAGGCTAACTGGCGTTCCCATATTGCCTGTAGTGCCCAACCACAGTCGTAAATGGGAATAAAAACAAATGGTCATCATCAGTGGCCTCCATGGTCTCCTAGTTGGGCTACAGAGTTTCCAAAATGGATGGATGTATAGATGGATGAAATGCAGCTGTTATTCAAAATCAGCCACGCCTCTATTATGCAGTATTTGTTGTCATGTCAGTAACCCATTGCCATTTGTTTTTTGTACCATTCTGTATATAGAACGTTTATCTGGCGTCACATTTTTGGAGCAATTTGACTAATTTGGACTAATTGGGGACAGTGGTGGCTTAACTGTTGGTAGCTTGTAGGTTACTGGGCTACTGATCGGAAGATTGGGTGTTCGAGCCGAAGCTCCACGAAAATTGACACTGTTGAACCCTTGAGCAAGGCCTAACCCTCTCTGCTCCAGGGCTGACCCTGCGCTCTGACCCCAGCTTTCTAACTGGGACATGTGAAAAAATCAACTCAGTGTACTGTAAGGTCAAAGGTGTGTATCAGTAACAACAAAATAAAAGTTTTTAGTGTCAATGATTTGGATGGGTTCCTCATCTGATCTATTGATATTCCTACAAACATACATTAATTATTAAATTACTATAAATTTTAGCTACTAAACATACAAAAAACCCATATACACCAACTTAAAATGTCATCATCCTAGAACAAATACTACAACATCTAGCAGGTCATCCTGACAAAGGTGGAAAGCCCGGCAAAAAAGATTCGTCATTCATTCCAGCAGGTATGTAAAATGTAGTTCACAGGTGCTCGGTGAAAGAGGATCAGATGTACCACGGCTATTTATACAGCCTCCATGCACAGGCAGATTAACCTCCATCAGTTCTGAGCATTTGCTCCTAGACGCCTCCTACAGCTTAGCAGTGAAATGACACAACTTGACCTTACGATAATGATAATATGCCTATAAAGGGCATTTATATATATATATATAAAAAAACATCAAGGAAAACAGCAGTGATTTCATACTGTACATGTAAGCTATACTGTAATCTGAAACCAAGAAAAAAAACTAAATAAACATATACAGTAATATCCTCAGGCTACGTTGTTCTTTTAATTCTCATCATTGGCTCCTGCCTTGCGTTACTGTATTAAAATAAGGTGCACTGTAATCATAGGCTGTAGGCTAAAACATGAGACTAAAGTTCTGCTGCTAGATAAATATGTAAATGACTGCATGTTGAATTCGTCTGATTCATCTCAATACCATACCATTTCGCTTTTCAAACAAAAATCATAATGAATCAGGTCAATTAGTTTATAAAACGTCACATGTGTTTCGACTAGCCGAATCTGAGCAGACTCTTTCTTTACAATAAAAATGAAGCTGGGCTTAACAAAGGACCCATTTTTAAGCTAAAAACAAATGGGTCAATCAGAATACAGGAGGAAGGACCAGCTTGGAGAAATTACTGTAAAAACCTGCTTTGGGTATAAAACAAATTGTAAGCAAGTTGAACAAAGTAAGTTGAACAAAGGTTCAACTATCATTTATGTAACGCACATTAATGAAAGTGCTACGTCATATGGTTACTCAACGACAACAATAAAAACCTTGCTTTCTTTCTATATAACAACAGTATTTAGACTTGTTGAATCCCACATAAAACCTGTAGCTGTGCTCATCACACACTCAGGGATATAGAGTACTGTACAGTGCGTTACAGTGGTACTAGAGGTGCTCCGATCAGGATTTTTGGGGCCGATGACCGATCACTAGAAGCTGTATCGGCCGATACCGATACCGATCACAGATTACAGGCTCTACAGTACTCAAAGCCTTATCATGTAGCATTATTTATTAATTTAAATTGTTGTTAGATATAGTTTAAGTATTGAAATTACAATAAACTTTATAAAATAAAAAATAACTGTATTTATTGGCAAGCAACATGAGCAACACGTCAACTTAAAACATAGCAGCCTGTGCTTGGGTAGTAATTGGGAACAGCTTAGAGCTTGACAAAGGTATGCTGGTCACTATACCAGCATACCAGCACCAAAACACAACATATGCTAGTCAAGCTGGTCACGAGGACCGCCAAAAAATTAAACATGTTTAATTTTTCATGTTTAAAAAATTACATGTTAAAAAAACATGTTTAATTTTTCGCGCAGAAAGATGAAAACGTAATCCCAGGGACAAAACCCGTGGTGAATCATGATGAACCATACTTGTGGCCACCGAGACAAACCGCGTAGGTAAGAGAGGGGAATTACCGATAGCTGAGTGAGTGTCTGAACTCTCCCGCTCTCTTAGCGCTAGACAACTGCTCGTGTTCCTTTACGTGACTAACCTTCAAATGTCTGACGTGGTGATAAAATGCTTTGGGTGCTACCCGCCTCGTGGAATTGGCTTGTTATACAGGTTGCCGATTGCTAATGTACTGTCTTTTTCACACAACACGTACTGTAGAATTGCCAGACCGGTGAAGCCATTTTAGCAGCGCGCAAAAAAATGTCCAGCGAGTTTTGCATCATCTGATTGGCTTTTCTATATCGGCCATTATAGAGACTGCCGATCAATCATCCCAAAACAATTATCGGCCGATTATGATTGGCGACCGATCAATCAGAGCACCCCTAGCAAAAAGTGAAAGGTGTTATTGAACAACTTCATTCTGTGACCGCATAAAACCTGTGAATTCAATTAATGTACTTTTAAACGCATGTTACTTGTTAAACAGATCTGCAGCCTTTATTACCCTTTATAAGAACTCAGTTTAGAGTTTAAAGTAATGATACTGTACAGCAATGCCCGTTTGATGCCTTTTTTGGAGACACAACGTTATTGATGCCAAGGGTTTACATCTGGCTGAAGGTGAAAATTGCATTTGAACCCAGGTGTAGACCATGGAAGTGACCTCTGGTTCATGTTGACACAGTGGGTTGGAATTCATCTCGAGCAAATTCCAGCTTTTAGTAATCTCAAGCTTCAAGCAAACTGGAGTTTCACATAGACTCAAGCTTCAAACAAACCTGAGCTTCTTGTTGACCCAAGCTTCAAGCAAACCCGAGTTTCATGTAGACACAAGATTCAAGCAAACCAGAGCTTCTTGTGAACTCAAGCTTCAAGTGAAACACAATTTCAAGAAAACCTGAGGACCTTGTAAACCCAAGTTTCTACCAACACAAGCTGGAAGCAAACCTGAGCTTTATGTAGACCCAAGCTTCCAGTGAACCTCTTGTGAACCCAACCTCCAAACAAACCCAAGAAACTTCAAGAAACTTGAGATTCAGAGCTAAACTAGGCTACATGTATACCTGAAATTCTAGCAAATTACTTACAGAAAGGAACACCAACATTATTTCAAATTTTACAACAGTGGATAAAGGCCTCATATAGTTTCTTTAGCATGATGCTAGAACCTTGAAAGGCAAGAACTCAAAGTTTTCCGATGTGAAAGCAAGAAACTTAATTTAATTAAACCATCGATTTGTCCTGATTATGAGATAAAAACACAAAGTAAGAACAATATATAAAATTCAATATATACACACACAACACAATTAACACAAAGTATACTTTCCTTTTAACAGAATTGCTTTTGTTCACGGCCTCAGTTGTATCTAGCTTTGCTGTAAGCCTCACTACAAGCCTCAAACTCTTGACTACCTTTGCATCCGTGGTAGCTTGCATCCATTAAGAAACTAAAGTGTGGACCAGATTGAGCTTGACATCATCTCACTGTCATGCCACTAAATATGTCGATCAGCTAAAGAAAATTACCCAAAGAAACGTGTCAAGCATCCACTGCGAGTTTCAGTTAATGGTTCCAATGTAACTCCACCTCTTAAAGAGATCAAATCTTGGTGAATCTGGGAAATTTGTTCGCTGTAAAGCAGGTGTCCAGTCCATCAACTGAACGTTAGGAGAACAAACAGGAAACGTTTGCTTGTCCTTATACACAGTTTGCCAGTCTAAAAAGAATGCAAAGCCACTTATAGTGCATGCATTTGCCTTCCATGCCAAAGTGCTCACTGCTTATCCTCCACATGCCCTCAAACATTCTCCAGATCAAGTATCAGGGATCTACTACTTCACATCTTGGCTGGTAGAGAGGAGACAGAAAAGATGAGAAGGAGTGGTGAATGAGTCAGAGCAGGACTCCATCATCAGTATTTCCCATCTGGCAATGCTCCAGCGTACTGTATCAAGCTCCTTCTTTGAAGCTTGTCTGAAATGGTTACATCCAGGTCTAAATCGTGGTGTCTATGGATTCTGGAAATCCGTTCTGGAAACAGTCAAGGACACCACACCTAACAGCCAAAAGTCTATCCACTCACACCCCAATGTGCTTGGTAAACATACCAGTTGAGATTTAGTCCCTTTTTGCTGTTATAAAAACCATTAGTCCTTTGGGAAGGTCTTCCAGTAGATCTTATAAAGTGGCTGAATTTCTGTTCATTCATTCACAAGAGCATTACTGAGATCACGGCTCACAGTTGGTGTTCCAATTTATCGTAAGGGCATTTAATATGGTGCAGGTTAATAAATGTCTTTCACCAGAGTATCATCAGTCAGATATCAAAGAGTATCTGATACCTATTGTGGACTTATCTGGGTATGATCTTCAGAATGGCAAAAGTTGCAATCTGATTGGCATTTCCACCAATTTCTATTGGTAACACTGACACTATGGTACTGTATATCAGCACACTTTTATGCTTTGTCATGTCTCAAGGTTACTCTAGATATTTAATTAAAGCAATTAGTTCACAGTTGTGAATAAGCAAGAC
Source organism: Clarias magur (assembly GCA_013621035.1). Lineage (NCBI taxonomy): Eukaryota > Metazoa > Chordata > Actinopteri > Siluriformes > Clariidae > Clarias > Clarias magur. Next base: position 1,801,232 of record QNUK01000004.1, on the reverse strand, counting down.
CTCTGGTGTTTTGATGATAAAATACTGGCAAAGACAGTGGGAAAGTATTTGTGATTTCATTCATTGGGGGTCAGGGCCCTTAACCCTCATCTTCTCAGCTCAAACATCATGTTTTAAGATTTAACTAAACTTGAAAATCTAAGGAACAGCCAACAGTGAACCTAACCACAAGGCATTTTCAAAGGACATCCCAGTAATAATGACATCACACAGATTACCAGTCATAAAACCTCCAGTCTCCCAACATGCAGACCAAAGTCCATAACCCAGCCCGGGTTCTTTTATCTCTTCCACCTTCGCTTTGCTGATTTTAGCAACGACATCAGGTCTAATCGCCTTCTCGGGTTGCTGTGTCCCAAAGGGTCCTATATAGCAGCTTGTGCTCTAGATAGAAGTGCACTCTTTCTGTGCCCCCATTACACGAGGATGAATTAAAGGCACCGATAGAGACCTGAATCACAGGAGCTGCTAAGTCACTTTCCTTTAGGTTAGAGGCAGGAATTTCTGTGATGCCTTTGTTCAAGGAAGCCTCCAGTCATCAATAAAACACGAGGGTTCCTTTAAGTTAGACATATTCAAAGGTAGATTTAGTGGTAAAGGTTTGCTAAGAAACGTCCATCAAAAACAATCATGTTGCATTCAAAAAACAAAAAGTGATTTATTTTTGTCCTATTCTGAAACAAGTGCTAGTTTTGCAATGACCCAAATAAATGTAGTATCAACATACAGATTTTTAGGCCTTCTCCTTTGCAAACTGATTTTATATTGATGAGCCATAACGCTGGATAACATACATTATAAATTATATACCAGTAAACGGGGAGCAAAGGCCAGTCCGTCTGGTCCAACCCCACAGAAAAAACCAAAGTAGCACAAAACAAATTGCTGAAAAAGATCAACAATGTCCATGATAGAGAGGAACCAGAACACCTTGTGCTCCACAGCCTGCTGGACGCGACTCAACTCAACAGGCAAAGAGCCCAAGGCCACCAACCTGACCTTCAAACTCCTGAGATCCTGATCCGATCAAGCACCAATGGGATTCACTGGACAGACAAATCTGATCTACAGTTTCCCCACCCTGCAACCCCAGAACCCCAAGGATCCGCCACAAATATCCTGGTCACAGACACCAACACACACTCAGTGGTCTTGTGAAGTCATGCCCCAAGGGACCGGGGCTGCCTCTATGGCACAAGAGGCACCTAAAACCTATTGCTGATGACTGTATT